>JAMZEH010000075.1:2782500-3237500 GCA_024699665.1 Ostrea denselamellosa | reverse complement strand
GTTTGCTGCAAAATTTAGGCCTATGTATAGCACATGCGGCCGTTGAGCAGGGAGGGATTTTTATCGTGCCATACCTGTTGTGACACGGGGCTTCGGTTTTTGTAGTGCGGTCCGCCCCATTTAATCGCCTCTTACGATAAGCAAGGGGTACTGCAATCTAAAGAAAATTAGATCCTTTGATCCGCTCACACACGATCGCTACACCTTTGTGTAGGTGAGTGGATCAAAGTATTTGATTTTAACTAGAGTGGGGGTAGCTAGGACCTATTCTAACCCGGATTCCCACGGGGTTAATTTCTGTGGAAACGAGGAGGTTATTTATACTCTCACCTGTCCCTACTGTGAAAATAAAATAGGAAGTGAAAATTTTGGACTGAATCGGAACTCGAACCCGAGACTCCTTTATAACTCCTATAGACCTATACATCCCTAGGCAGGTGCGTTAACCACTGAGCTATCTAGGCTGATACACAGGCACCTCCATAAAGAAAATTTGAAAAAGTGGGTGGGGTTTGTATAGTATCTATACTTCAGGTGTCTGTCAGCTGATACCCACAGTCCATATAACACTAAATATACTGACGGACTTTAAAAATGCAATACACATTTTTTTAATTTATTCACTGAAAACATTACAAAGGAAACTTTTATTGCAAAATTTACCCAACATGCATCGTATTGATTTTTAAAACCCATCTCTCGATTTACCTGTGTTCATTGTTTCAGCGTTGTGAGTAGCATCACGCGAAAATTTCATTGCTTTTTTCAAACACGTGGAAAAGTAATAGAGGAATTTTTCATGATAAAACAACTTTGTAGGTGAAAGCATAGACAACACTAACAGTAAGAAATTGAAAACCAAGACTATGCCGCGCTTTAGCAATGAAATGCGCAATCAGGCACTTGGTATGCTGCAAGCAGGCGTTAATCAGCGTGAGGTTGCAAGACGTTTTAATGTCCATCCTTGTGCAGTTAGTCGGTTGTTGTCACGATTCCATCAGACTGGATCCCTAAATGATCGCCCACAACCTGGTCAACCGTTTGTGACAACGCCATGGCAACAAGCGTTCATATGGCAACGTCATCTGCGCAATAGGTTTACGGCCGCTGCGACCACGGCGAGAGAAATCGTTAGACGTCATGAAAGGCCTATTCATCCTAGAACCGTTCCCAGAATTTTGAAGCCCCATGGGGTCCGCTGCAGAAGACCTTATAAGGGGCTACAGCTTGAACCACATCACCGACTGTACGGATTGCAATGGGCAAGCAGCATCTGACTCAATGTCAAATTGATCACATGTTGTGTTCTCAGATGAGTCCAGATTCAACGTTAGCATGAGGTGTCATGGTCTGGGGTGCGATTAACCACAATTTTCGGTCACAACTGGTCGTTTTAAATGGAACCCTTACTGCTAGGAGGTATGTGGACGAAATTCTGTTTTAGCACCATTAATGCAGCAGCATAGGCAAGGAAATGGATTAATTTTTCAAAGGACAATATGCGCACACATACGGCAAGATTGACACGAAACCTTTTTTTAAACGAACGTCCTTTATTGGCCCGCTATGTCCCCAGACTTGAATCCAATCGAGCATTTGTGGGACGAGCTGGGGAGACGTGTGCGCAGCCGCCAGCCTCATTCTCAGAATCCGCAAGAATTAGGGAGATCCTGGTTGGAGGAATGGCAGAAAATTCCTCAGAGGACCATCCGAAATGTTCGTCAATCAATGTCGCGTCGTCATCGCGCCGTTATCACTGCTAATGGAGGTCATATCCGTTACTAGTGAACAAACCCACATTTTTGACGCACCCTTCATTGACATTCATTTCAACTGTAGCCTCTTTGGGAATAAAATGATGTTCAAAATCAAAGAATAGTGTTCAATTAACATGGTTTATAATATACCACTATGAATTTGTTCATCAGATTTATGATTATGATTAATAAACATTTGATGGGCGTATCATGTGCCATGGTGGTTCACTTTATTATACCCTTGGATAAATGACAAGTGTCAATGATGTTTCAGAAGCCTGTCCTGGTGGAGGGACCCAACCACTTGACCAGCAGCACTGTCCTGGTGGAGGGACTCAACCACTTGACCAGCAGCACTGTCCTGGTGGGGGACTCAACCACTTGACCAGCAGCACTGTCCTGGAGGAGGGATTCTACCACTTGACCACCAGCACTGTCCTGGTAGAGGGACTCAACCACTTGACCAGCAGCACTGTCCTGGAGGAGGGATTCTACCACTTGACCAGCAGCACTGTCCTGGTGGAGGGACTCAACCACTTGACCAGCAGCACTGTCCTGGACTCAACCACTTGACCAACAGCACTGTCCTGGTGGAGGGACTCAACCACTTGACCAGCAGCACTGTCCTGGTAGAGGGACTCAATCACTTGACCAGCAGCACTGTCCTGGTAGAGGGACTCGACCACTTGACCAGCAGCACTGTCCTGGTAGAGGGACTCAACCACTTGACCAACAGCACTGTCTGGATCAATGGTTACCTTCTGTACCAAGGTGTCTGCCTTACCATTCCTAAACTAAGTAAACTCAACCCCTCCGTGTGATGTATTGCTCTAGACACTCCAGGACAACAGCAGTGGTATACAGGGTCCTTATAGTAAGTGACCATATTTTAAGTAAATTTTATGTTTTCTCACAACTTTAGTTAATTGATGTTTTGAGGTGACATTGTCATTTGAGGAGTACACAGTTGGTGTTTTCATTGAAAGAGAATGTCACCCACCCCTGAGTACTCGTTTTCCCTGAGTACAGTGAGTTATTGTACATTTCATTGCTGTAAACAGTTATTTTATGTGGGGACTCGCTTCCCCTGAGTATAGTGAGTTATTGTACGTTTCTTTGCTGTAAACAGTTATTTTATGTGGGGACTCGCTTCCACTGAGTATAGTGAGTTATTGTACGTTTCTTTGCTGTAAGCAGTGATTGTATGTAGGGGACTCGTTTCCCCTGACTACAGTGAGTTATTGTACGTTTCTTTGCTGTAAACAGTGGTTGTATGTGGGGACTCATTTCCCCGGAGTGTGTATATATCCACCAGCTGGCGACATCTGTGACTCATTAGCCTCATTTACCTTCTCAGTTTTGGTCATTAAACTTATTGCTGGATTTTCGGAGCGACGTTTAGTAGGAATCTTCTCAACCCATTGTTACTGTGGTTTATAGTAGCTATTGAGGTTTGATTCAGGCCAACTTTTAAACCATCGTTCACAGTGGCAGCCTGTAAATTTCCTCTTTAACTCTTTGTACAGACAAAACGGACGGAACTGACACTGAACATTGCATTCTCATCCGGGTAGCAAGACCACAACTCTCCTCAGTAACCAGGTCCCAGGTCAGTATCCCAGGACAAGACAAGACCACGCCTCTCCTCAGTAACCAGGTCCCAGGTCAGTATCCCAGGACAAGACAAGACCACGCCTCTCCTCAGTAACCAGGTCCCAGGTCAGTATCCCAGGACAAGACAAGACCACGCCTCTCCTCAGTGACCAGGTCCCAGGTCAGTGTCCCAGGACAAGACAAAACCACGCCTCTCTTCAGTGACCAGGTCCCAGGTCAGTGTCCCAGGACAAGACAAGACCACGCCTCTCCTCAGTGACCAGGTCCCAGGTCAGTGTCCTAGGACAAGACAAGACCACGCCTCTCCTCAGTAACCAGGTCCCAGGTCAGTATCCCAGGATAAGACAAGACCACGCCTATCTTCAGTAACCAGGTCCCAGGTCAGTGTCCCAGGACAAGACAAGACCACGCCTATCTTCAGTAACCAGGTCCCAGGTTAATGTCCGAGGATAAGACAAAACCACGCCTCTCCTCAGTAACCAGGACCTAGGTCAGTATTACAGGACAGCTTGACCTACCCTGCTGGTGCGGTTGAACACTTTTATAAACATTGCAGCTTCCTTGCTCAGGTGTAACAAACATTGGGAGTCCCCATTGAATCAGAGAGATATTCATTTTACTCGCTATACGTTCAGACTATTTACAGAAAGATTGAAGGCAGATAGTACATTTACCTCCCTTAGACTGTATTAACTGTAATACAGCACTTGTTATAATGATATTTGAGGTAATACTGTTTGAATGCTGTCAATTTCATCATTAGTCAAAGGGTTGTAACTGCATGTATACTATGTATAATAATCTATAATGCAGTATCTACATATATCTACACATAGAACAGTAGATTTCATGTACCGGTCACTCAGTGTATATATATTTATCTACATATATAGTGGCGTCGTTGGCCTAGTGGTTAGGCTGTTAGACTCTCAACCGAAAGGTCGTGGGTTCGACTCCTGGCAGCGGCAGGACCGACGTTGTGTCCTTAGGAAATGCACTTTACACAAATTTCCTCCCTCCACCCAAGTGTAAAAAGGGTACCTGGCTATAGACAGTGAAAAATATTGTTAGAATGTTAGTGCTCTAGCGTTTTAACGGCAGTTTGCACTGAGAAAGTTCTGGAATGTTATAAGGTCTGCTGGGGTAATAATGTATTGTGAGGCGCTTTGAGAAGCATATGCTGGGAAAGCGGTATATAAAAACCAATCATTATTATTATTATTATATATCTACACATAGAACAGTAGATTTCATTTACCTGTCACTCAGGTTATATATAATTATCTACATACATCTACACATAGAACAGTAGATTTCATGTACCAGTCACTCTCAATATCTCAGAATTCAGCAAAACCTTGATAAAATTTGTGGGAGATTAATAAGTCCCAAGAGGTTGAAATAAATTAAGAAATTAAAAGTCTGAGCATTTCAGATGTTGTAGTAACTTAAGGTGCTTATTCACAACATTGGCACGTCGCTAAATTATTTCTTTTCAAAATAATTCTCATTGTTAGAGGTAATAATGTATTGTGAAGCGCTTTGAGCAGCATATGCTGGAAAAAGCGTTATATAAAAACCAATCATCTTAAAGCCAATCATTCATTGATTCTTTGGGGGGTTTTTTTACGTTCCGTCGAGAATTTTTCACTCATATTGAGACGCCACCAGCTGTAGGTGAAGTACCACAGATTTAGACCTATGATTAGCGCTCAGGGCCATAGCAGTGAGGGTTTTTTAACATACCAATGCCTGCTGTGACATGGGACTCCATTTTCAATGTCATGTCTGAAAGACTCTCACTTCTAAATGCTGAGTGTTTGACGAAGGAACTGTCATTATATATGGTTACATTTAGTTTGACATTATCATAGCATGAGTAGGGGCGCAAACTCACGACCTCTCAACTTTGAGATAAGTGAAAAACAATAGGCTTTTATGGAACTTAAATTTCACTTTAAAAGATCAGACGTTAAAGAGCACATTTGCGTAGAAAAAATAATTGGGGCTGTGATTTCACTTCAAGAAATAAGTTTGAGTCTTCAAGATTCACTTGTCTCTGACTCTCTAGAAATGCATTTTTATATCTTGGCATAAAACTGATAAGGAGCTGGTCTGTTTGTCAAACGTTTCTTGGAAATCTTTTTGATGGGTTTAACTTGCACTTAGCTCTCTGATTTCTGGTCATTCCAGCACTCAGTGTTACTTTGGTTTTTCAGATTCCTGAGTGTAGAGCGATAGTGGCATGCTGGACATAGGAACATTTCCTGTCTCTTAAAAGCAGGAGGTTACCTTTCCATCCCGTCCATTGCTGGAGACAGTCTTTTGTGTGGGGCTGGTAAAATTGTTATCTTTTCGTTCATTTAACCTATAAGCTCGTGTGAGCTTTTCTAATCACCCCTTCTCCATTATTCATCTGTTTGTATATCCGTCTGTAAACGTACAAGTCCCAACTGCTCTAGAATAACTGGGTCCATTCACATTGTAAATATTGAGGTAAAAAATACATGAAAGGTATTGGACGTTGTATAATTGTTGTGCACAGGCGCTCAACATTTTAAATATCTATAATAAAAAACAATTATCTTGTAAACAAACTATTCACAAAGTATATCATTCTGTGATCTTTGGTTTCTGTTTTACCAGCTGCAGTGCTTGCCATTTTCGACGAAAAGTTCAATATAATGTTATAATTAGACTCTTACCGTTTAGAAACAACTCTGTCAAGGTCTTACCTCTCGTATCATCATGGTGAACTGGACATAAAGTCCATTCATAGGCTATAATCAACATTCAAACATCAGTATCTTGTTGCCAGTTTTAAATCCTTGGATTAAAATATTTTGTTTCCAGATTTAAATCATTGGATTAAGATATTTTGTTGCCAGATTTAAATTTTTATTAACTGAAATGTTATTGAGACTGGACTGTGTCCCCTGTGGAATTCAATTTACGAGGGCTGATGTATGTGTTGTTTGGGTTTGTTTTGAACATATTCTATTGCTCAAATCAAAAGGATTGGGAACAAGTTCTAACAACTTACTAGTCCCTCATCGACATTTATGTGCTGAGCCTCATATGTAAGGGTTTAAAGTTTGGTGGACATATTGCATAATTTTTTTTAACATAATCCTCTACAATATCTATACACTATTGCCAGCGATGTTCAAGGGCCTCAATGACACTTTTAAAGAAGTCCTTGACCGTTAAGAAAGTCCTTGACCTTTAAGAAAGTCCTTGACCTTGACCGTTAAGTCGTCCACTACATGTATGACTGGAAGTGGGTACTAGAAATGGTCATTTCCTGTTTGAAATAGATGAAAGTCTAATAGAACGAATAAAGCGGATGCTCAATCATCTTGAAGCCACAATCGTTAATGGCAGTCCTAGCGATGACAGACTTGTGAACAGGGGCATTGTTCTGGTAGAACAACACACCTTTACTGAGTTTTCTGCGGCGCTTGAGTTCGATATTTTCCCGTAACTGTCTCAGAAGTGATGCATAGTACGTGTCATTGATTATTTGTCCGTTTTTTGGAGATAATTTACTCTCAGAATACCACCAGCATCCCAGAACCATAATCTTTCCAGCTGATGGAACAGTCTTTACCTTTTTTGCGGTGATGAACCAGGGCTTCCATTGTGGTTTGGTCTCTAGGGTGAAATGATGGACCCACGTGCACATTTCATCCATAGTAACAAATCTCTGAAGACAGTTTGCAGGATCTACCTCTAAAACGTTTAGATAAACAAGCGACAAAGTGCGCTTGGTGTGCTGTCAGAAATCTTGATACCTAACGGGCTAAAAGCTTTCTCATTGCAAGATTCTCTGTCAGAATGGATTTTACCCTTTCCCGTGAAATGTCAACTGTTCCGGCAGTATCTTTCTGTAACTTGCCAGTCAGCCATAACAACATCAAGGACGTTACTGATCATTTCTGGGGTCAGCCATAACAACATCAAGGACGTTACTGGTCATTTCTGGGGTCAGCCATAACAACATCAAGGACGTTACTGGTCATTTCTGGGGTCAGCCATAACAACATCAAGGACGTTACTGGTCATTTCTGGGGTCAGCCATAACAACATCAAGGACGTTACTGGTCATTTCTGGGGTCAGCCATAACAACATCAAGGACGTTACTGGTCATTTCTGGGGTCAGCCATAACAACATCAAGGACGTTACTGGTCATTTCTGGGGTCAGCCATAACAACATCAAGGACGTTACTGGTCATTTCTGGGGTCATCATAACAACATCAAGGACGTTACTGGTCATTTCTGGGGTCAGCCATAACAACATCAAGGACGTTACTGGTTATTTCTGGGGTCAGCCATAATAACATCAAGGACGTTACTGGTCATTTCTGGGGT
Organism: Ostrea denselamellosa; assembly: GCA_024699665.1. Lineage (NCBI taxonomy): Eukaryota > Metazoa > Mollusca > Bivalvia > Ostreida > Ostreidae > Ostrea > Ostrea denselamellosa. The sequence goes on along the minus strand of JAMZEH010000075.1, from coordinate 3,229,755 downwards.
CAGCCATAACAACATCAAGGACGTTACTGGTTACTTCTGGGGTCAGCCATAATAACATCAAGGACGTTACTGGTCATTTCTGGGGTCAGCCATAACAACATCAAGGACGTTACTGGTCATTTCTGGGGTCAGCCATAACAACATCAAGGACGTTACTGGTCATTTCTGGGGTCAGTCATAACAACATCAAGGACGTTACTGGTCATTTCTGGGGTCAGGACGGGGATTATCCTCCCGTTGCTTTTGTAAGTCATATTTGCATTTTTTTACAACACACAGCAACTTGCTGTATATTACGCCCTTATTATGGTCATTTCCTCAGGCATTTCTCGATTTTGTGCAATATTTTTTCCTCCTGACAATTAATTTAAACTTCTATATTATTTCTTTTAATTTCAAATAACTTCACTCTTGATATTAGCCAATCACGCTGCACCTAGACATTTATACCTCCGCTCAATCTCGAGGTAAACTTCGTCCAGGTTACGCATCCGGGTGTTTGGTACTCTCATTCCTTTATACATGCATATGTTTATAAAATCAAGCATGTTTAGGACCAAAAATAAATTCTTCTGTATATAAAATGACGGTAGTTAAATAATATATAGATAGAGATATTTAAAAAATATTTCTTATCAAGTGTATTATTTTTTTTTCTGATCAAAATGAGAAAAACGCTGTTTTGTTAGATAGTTAAAATTGCGGTATGTGTAGATTGCGATAAATGCAGGAAATAAAGATTTTATGAAGACCATGTTGAACATTCATAGTATTATTTGCTATAACTGGTTTTAGGGAGAGTCATTCATTCAAAGCAGAATCAATAAACAATTATAACAGTCACATGAACAGACCACTACCAGATGCGTCTAAAGAAAGACGGGAAATGAATTCTATTACAAAACACGTCGTTCAGATTGACAGCCCACAGAGAAAGTGCTGACAATGCATCTCTTCCAGATGTTTTATTTAATTGAATTATCTCCCCTGAACTTCGGTTATGGTGGCTGACAAGTCGCTTCCCCTGTAAAGTTAGACGTATCCGTTTCTTGAAAAAAACAAATTTGCTGATAAATGTTTCTTCATTTCAAGAACATTTGTATAATAACCCATAACTATTGTACTGTGTGTTTAGTTAGGAGAATTGGTTCGTGGTTCAAGGAGAAACTCTTCAAGGACACTTCAACACTATTGGGAAATGCGAAGGAGAAATGTTTGTGTTTTACTGCTGACCACAGGATGTGTGATTTACCTCTCATTTCTCTACTGCGTAACTCACAGAGGGCAGACACAAAAACCTCTGAAGTCGAATCTCGTATTTCCGAATCACAAGAGAATTGTCCATATTCAAACGCAATATCCTTTGACTTTAAGTACAAAATATATAATCAACAATATAGATATGTGTCGCAGTCATGCCCGAGTCTCTGCATTAGTCTTTGTTCACAGCGCAGTCGAGAATTTTCGTCGAAGACAACAGATGCGGGCGACATGGTTAAATATTTCTCACTACAGTCCAGAAACCGTATGTGTAATATTTCTAGTAGGGACGACACAGACGGTGGCCATGCAAGACCAGTTACTGCTTGAAAGCAGGGTGAATGGCGACATCATTCAAGGTGACTTCCGAGACACCTACAGGAACTTGACGAACAAGGGCGTGCTGGGGTTACGTTGGATCACGGAGAACTGTATGAATGCCGAAATTGTGATCAAAATTGATGACGACTCTTTTATCAATTTTTTCAAATTCTTTGAAAATTATACATTTTTGAAATATCGAAAAAGACTTATATTTTGTAATGTATGGGCACCAAATACCATGGACATCTTACGTCATGAACGCAGTAAATGGTCTGTGAGCGACAGATTTTACTGGGGCCATAAAAGATATCCACACAAGTATTGTAGTGGGTTTGTGGTGTTCCTGTCTACGGATTTGGTCCGAGCTTTGTATCAAGCTGCTCACATAGCTCCTTTTTTCTGGATCGATGACGTTTATCTGTTCGGAATTCTGCCATCTTTTATAAAGGGCGTGAGTTTCATGTCATTTGGTGAGACGTTGTCTTTTCACTACCGAAAAGCACGTAACTGTTACAAGCACCTTAAGAGAAAATGCAAGTACCTTGTTATGCAGGTCAAAGGTAAAGAGATTCTTGAAATGTGGAAGGCTGTCGTTTATGACAGGTTTCAGAGTATCGTTGGATATTATTATTTTGGATGACAGGAAATAAACACCAGTAAATGTACTGGTAACTTATACTTAGGTGATGATGATAAAACTCTCTGTGTTTGTATCTTATTTTACGTCGCATTTTTTTTTCACCTATTATAGAGACGTCACCAGCGGTTGGCATAGTAGTTTGTTTGTTTGTTTATTTGTTTATAGCCGCCTGAGCAATTTTTCAGCTATCCGGCGGCTGTGGCATAGTAGTAAAGGAGGTGAAAGTCTGCGAGTGTGAAACGCGGTTTGGATTTCCTATAATTCAGGTTATTTTCACGCGGTTTAGATTTCCTATAATTCGGGTTATTTTCACGCGGTTTGGATTTCCTATAATTCGGGTTATTTTCACGCGGTTTGGATTTCCTATAATTCAGGTTATTTTCACGCGGTTTAGATTTCCTATAATTCAGGTTATTTTCACGCGGTTTGGATTTCCTATAATTCAGGTTATTTTCACGCGGTTTAGATTTCCTATAATTCAGGTTATTTTCACGCGGTTTAGATTTCCTATAATTCAGGTTATTTTCACGCGGTTTGGATTTCCTATAATTCGGGTTATTTTCACGCGGTTTAGATTTCCTATAATTCAGGTTATTTTCACGCGGTTTAGATTTCCTATAATTCAGGTTATTTTCACGCGGTTTAGATTTCCTATAATTCAGGTTATTTTCACGCGGTTTGGATTTCCTATAATTCGGGTTATTTTCACGCGGTTTAGATTTCCTATAATTCGGGTTATTTTCACGCGGTTTGGATTTCCTATAATTCAGGTTATTTTCACGCGGTTTGGATTTCCTATAATTCAGGTTATTTTCACGCGGTTTAGATTTCCTATAATTCGGGTTATTTTCACGCGGTTTAGATTTCCTATAATTCGGGTTATTTTCACGCGGTTTGGATTTCCTATAATTCAGGTTATTTTTACGCGGTTTAAATTTACCATAATTCAGGTTATTTTCTGATTATGTAGTGTTGTCTGACATGTTTCCGCCGTTTTGGACTTTGTTTCATTTTACGGCGGTAAAACAAAGACGAGTATTGTTAATAGAAAAAACATCGATATATCTAAATGTACGGTTGAGGGCTACAGAATGAGATTTTTTCTTTTGAATAAATTATGCAATTTAAGAATATAAAAATCTTATAATAATCCCATAAGATGAACAAACAGATGGTTCTATATTCTATATACCTATATTCTAAGATGATTGTATATGGCTGCATAGTTACAAACAAATATTCGCTTCTGTTCTAACTGTTTCTATCTAAAACTTGAGTCTTTGTTGTGATCATGGTTTGAACAAACTTAAAGCTACACAGAATGTATAACCGGTAATCCGTATTGGGTCTCGATTCAAATTATTCAGTCTGACTTCAGACATGTAACCTCAATCATTTGCAGTCAATGCTTTTTCTGAAATGGCACAGCATTCCGTGGCATTTACAATAAAATACTGCAACTGTTCTTTCCTTCTTTCTAGCATGGGGCCTCCGTGGTCGAGTGGTTAAAGCATTGCGCTCTAAATCACAAGGTCTCTCACCTCTAGTCGGCGCGGATTTGAATCCCGCTCGCGCCGATACATGTGAGAAAGTTTGCCAGTTTACTTCTGGAAGGTCGGTGGTCTCTTCCCGGGTACATTGTATCAGGGTTCTCTCCTCCACCTATCCACCTACAAAAACTGGACGCCACCAGATAACTGAAAAATTGTTGAGTGTGGCGGAAAGCAGACAATCAATCAATCTTTCTAGCATACTCAGATTAGTTTGTAAGATCTCATGCGACTTTCGTTGAAGGTCATTTTGTGTATTTAATTCCTTGTTTTTCTACTGCATCTTTGCCTTGTCTGTCATTGATGCATATTCCTTTTCTACCATTTCTAAAAGCTTTTTCGCACTTGCAATTTTTTTCACAGGTTGTTTGACAATTTCCTTTCATATCTTTCAAGCAATTCTCATACACGTGATCTTACGTCATGCGCCTTCGCGATACAATTGGCACAAACTGGCGTAGAACAGGAATTCTCTTCTTTCTCGAGCCTAAAAATGTCCACAGCCGTTCCCCGTAACCCCTTGATGAGTGTAATAAGATATGATAAGCCAGTGTATATAGTTCTGCAAAAAATGTCTTTTTCCGACTGAAGGGGGGATTAAATGGAGGTTGGGTATAACACTCGTATTATAGGGGGGAAATAATTTCCAAATCCAGCAAACATAACTTGACAAATATGGAAGATGTTAGAGCATACCCAGTATGTGAGGGATTGTCTCAAAGGTGTTTAAAAAGTAAGTATTGTTTTAGGGCCAAAATAGTAGAGCCAAGTAAGGCAGGGAGAATTTCAGTAATTTTACGGCTGACAATTAACTGAAATATGTTTGGTTGTGAATGTTGAAGTTTCCCTGACGGCACCAAGTGAGCCTACTCTTTTTCGAAAATCAGGGAAACGATCTTTTACGTGTCAAGGGGGTTGTAATCCTTGACACGGGGCACCCTTTAACGTCCCATCCGACGGACGTATGTTGGTTGGTTGTTTAATGACTTCTCGAGAATTTTTCATATCGAAAAGTCATCAGCTGTATGTAAATACCACAAATTAAAACCTATGTCTGGCGCTTAGGGCCGTAGCAGTGAGGGTTCTTTAACATGCCAACGCCTGTCGTCACATGAGACCTCCGTTTTAAAGGTCATAAAGACCCGTGATTCTCACTTCTAAATAACAACCGTATGGCGAAGGAGACAATTACTACCTATATTTACGTCTTGAGTTTGACGCAGTCATGGCATTAGGGGCTTTGAACTCATGACTCCCCAATTATGACGCGAATGCTTTAACTACTGACCGGTAGGGCTTACAACATAGTACAAGGTCAAGGGACTCCAGTGACCATCACCTCTGACCTCTGATTTTAGAACAGGGACTGTTAGCGACATGATATTTTCAGAAATAATAAAGAGGATGAGAGGACTAACATATACTTATCAAGGTCAAGTGAATTCAGTAACCTAGACTTCTGACCTAGAACACAAAACTGAAACTTCAGAACCAGTTCCGATAGAGACATACAATCTTCAGGAATGATGGTAAAATAACGGGACCTCTCTAAAATAAGAAACTTAACACAGCTCAACATTGGTTTATTATGCTCAATCTATAATTCATCTCGCACATAAAAATAAATATTTGGGAAGTATTTTCAGTTGTAATGGTAAACTTACATATGTAGCTGAACAGGAAGCTGATTGTCCACGGAAAGTTTTTTATGCAACTTAACATTCCTTGCCCTTTTATGATAAATTATCCGTCAAAATCATTTTATATGATTCCGAAATTTGGATTTATGACCAACTAGCCTTACATACAGCACTTAATATCTAAAGACATTCCCGGTGTACAGAAGACAGCTTCAAATCTCGACATTAAGTATAAGGACCACTCCCCAATAGTCAGTTTACTCCATTAACCTTGAATCCTGTATAACCTTAAAACCGGGACTGACAGAAGAACTCTTGTACATAGCAAGGTACGAAACAATTTGTTTACACGCGGAAGTGGGACAAATATCTATCAATGCATAAGTCAATATGCTCAATACATTTCTCATACGCAGTTTCATTATCCGAATTCGACTGATACACGAAGGGATAAGCATTGATGGAGTAATTAAATACATGGATTTCTTGTTATGTCACGTGATTTCATTACTTGTACGTATCATACCCAGGATTTTACTTGCAAACGTGACGTTGTGTTTATGTTTACACGTTAATAAATTGTCCCTTTTGATAGTATTTTGCATTTACAAATTTAAACAGAATTTTATCGTCTTCATCACTGACTGTAGGTCCACTCTGTCCGACTTAGGCAATCAAACTCCCACTAAATGTCCCTCCTACACAGAAGAGTTCTTATCTTAAAATTTGCGTATTAATTAAGTTAATAATTGCAATTTCATGTATTGTGAAATAAAAATTCCTGAATACTGTCAATACTTATAGATATTGATCATATTCAGACACAGAAACAGTGTATATGTGTGTGCGTGGATGCATGTGTGGGTTAATCATCCTAAGAATGATATATCTCTTTCCTAATTTCAGAAATTCTTAGGATATAAAGCATAAACGGTACCAATTTTGATGCACCGGATGTGCATTTCGACAAATGATGTCTCTTTAGTGATGCTTAAGTCAAAAATGTTGGAAATCCAAAATAAGAACAAACTTGGAAAATCCGAAAGAACCAAACCAAAACCAAAATAAAACAAATACTGGAGCCAAATCTGGCTATGGATCAGAATTCTGCATGAAGGAGATCATCCTTAATTTTAAAATGAATTTCTTAATTTTATCACAGTAAATGATAAAATTGGCTATATTTTATTCATATGGATCTTCTGACGTGAAATTCGTGTGAATTATTTTACATGAAATTTGAATGAAAAGGTGAATATAACGAACAGTGATCAATCTCTTTACTCCCATAATGAATACAAAATAAAGCGTTGGGCAACACGGACCCCTGGGTATAACAAAGGTGGGATCCGATGCCTAGAAGGAGTAAGCATTCCCAGTTGGCCGATCAAATTTGCGGTGAGCCTGATATCTTGATTCAGGTAAACGGAGTAATCTGCAATCAGAATCAGTGTGCCAAGAGCGACCTATGGCAATTAATATGAAACATGTCGGACAGTATTTGACCCGATGAAAGAATGTATTGGCAAACTGGATTGTTATAACAGAATTTGTGAACTACTAATTTTGAACGAGATTGTTGAAACCGCTTTAACATGACTTGTTTGTCAGTAGCCTGTGTCGATTTAAAAACTGATCATAAGCTTTTGTGTATCGAATCAGTTGAGAAATATAAACACCACATGCAGGTGACCATGGAATATTGATATGGAATGTTGACGATAATGAAACTGAGTCATCCTCCTAATGCACATCTCACGTGAGATAAGTGTAAAAAGAATTCACGTGAGATATTTGTAAAAAGAATTCACGTGAGATACGTGTAAAAAGAATTCACGTGAGATATTTGTAAAAAGAATTCACGTGAGATACGTGTAAAAAGAATTCACGTGAGATACGTGTAAAAAGAATTCACGTGAGATATTTGTAAAAAGAATTCACGTGAGATACGTGTAAAAAGAATTCACGTGAGATACGTGTAAAAAGAATTCATGTGAGATACATATTAAAAGAATTCACATGAATTTCATATTAATTTGCTTTTCACGAGACTAAATTATTCTTATATGTTATCAAAAGTAAAAAAATCTTGTTAAAGACACTAATGGTTTTAAAGCCCATGCAATAAACGTGATTTACATTAAGTTTGGGGATCTCCTTTCTGTTTCTATAATGGTTAGTGTAGTTGAAATGGTGTACTGTGTGTTTATAAGTGTTCTACCTCTTCATATGTAGATAAAATGTGTCATATTTAGGTCACCTGAGTAAATTCAGGTGAGATATTGCAATTGGTCTGCGTCCGTCGTCCATCGTTTTTTAACAATTAAACATTTTTAACTTCTTGATAACGACTACTCCAATTTCTTTCAAATTTGGTATGAAGCATCTTTGGGACAAAGCGGATATAAATATAAATTCCAGCACTCCTGCACCCCTGGAGCCTTAGGGACGGGGCCAAAACTGCCAAATAGTGATTAATTTTCAAAACTCTTCTCTAGAACTTCACATTTGTGAGAATAACTAAATGCATAGTACTGTAGAGCAGGAAGGTCTCTACCAAAATTGTAAATTCATGATCCACGTCCGCGTTTCTTCCCAGGTACATTGTATCTGGGTTCTCTCCTCCACCAACAAAAACTGGACGCCACCAGATAACTGAAAAATTGTTGAGTGTGGCGGAAAGCAATAAATAATCAATCAATCAATCCGCGTCCCCGAGGTAGAGACTCTGACCGAGGGGCATATGATACTCCTGTGTAAAACATTTTTTTTAAAATGTTCTTTAATGCTATTGATACCAAATTGACACTAAATAGACATTTAGAGTGAACAAGTGCCCTTTTACATTGTAAATTTCATGTTCCCATAGGTAGGGCTTGTGGTATGAGTGGAGGGTAAATTTCATGTTCCCATAGGTAGGGCTTGTGGTATGAGTGTAGGGTAAATTTCATGTTCCCATAGGTAGGGCTTGTGGTATGAGTGTAGGGTAAATTTCATGTTCCCATAGGTAGGGCTTGTGGTATGAGTGTAGGGTAAATTTCATGTTCCCATAGGTAGGGCTTGTGGTATGAGTGTAGGGTAAATTTAATGTTCCCATAGGTAGGGCCTGTAGTATGAGTGTAGGGTAAATTTCATGTTCTCATAGGTAGGGCTTGTGGTATGAGTGTAGGGTAAATTTCATGTTCCCATAGGTAGGGCTTGTGGTATGAGTGTAGGGTAAATTCCATGTTCCCATAGGTAGGGCTTGTGGTATGAGTGTAGGGTAAATTCCATGTTCCCATAGGTAGGGCTTGTGGTATGAGTGTAGGGTAAATTCCATGTTCCCATAGGTAGGGCTTGTGGTATGAGTGTAGGGTAAATTTCATGTTCCCATAGGTAGGGCTTGTGGTATGAGTGTAGGGTAAATTTCATGTTCCCATAGGTAGGGCTTGTGGTATGAGTGTAGGGTAAATTTCATGTTCCCATAGGTAGGGCTTGTGGTATGAGTGGAGGGTAAATTTCATGTTCCCATAGGTAGGGCTTGTGGTATGAGTGTAGGGTAAATTTCATGTTCCCATAGGTAGGGCTTGTGGTATGAGTGTAGGGTAAATTCCATGTTCCCATAGGTAGGGCTTGTGGTATGAGTGTAGGGTAAATTTCATGTTCCCATAGGTAGGGCTTGTGGTATGAGTGTAGGGTAAATTCCATGTTCCCATAGGTAGGGCTTGTGGTATGAGTGTAGGGCCAAAATGATCACTTTGACAATTGAAAATATTTAACTTCCTCTCACTAACTACCATTCCAATTCCTCTGAAATATTTTATGACGCATCTCTTGGAGAAGGGGGACACAAATTGTAATTGCATTGTGCTCCCCTGGGACTCTAGGGGTGGGGAATAAACTGTTAGGATAAGAGGAATGTCATTGTGAAATTTATTATCATAGGTATCCCATGCCCTAAGAATGGGGCCAAAACTTCAACAACTAACAAACCGAGAAAGTTTTAAAAATCTTCCCCCCACAGATGTGGGAGAAAAACCAAATGCATGGCTAATGTGTCGATTGAAGCTCTTTACCAAAATTGTGTAATGCGTTGCACTATGGTCAGGGAAATATGGCCTAGTATAAATGCTTCAAACTTCATCTTTCTATTGTAATTGAATGGGAATTAAAGACCATAAAGCCGTGAATAAATGACTTAAATGCAGATATGAGACTCCCAGACCGGTCTTTGTATAAGTTGTGATACTCAGGGGATCGTTAGGCCTGTAACCCTCTTGTTTCTGGTTTTCCAAAAGACAACGCTTGTTAAAAAATATGGATTCATTATTGACACAGGGAAGATTTTTCTTGTTAGATTTGTAAGACGCAACTTTCTGTGAGGCAATACTTAGACATCCATTCAGATTAACTGAATTTGGGTTCCCAGGTAACCAGTAGAGGTACAGCGGCCATTAAGCTAACAGTACGTAGAAAAGGACAGGAGTGAAACCTTCCTGAGTCCCCGAAGAATTGTGTTAATGTGAAAGGTCAAACGATGGAAAAACAACAGCATCACGTACTCTCCGTTTTTCTTAGCCTCGCAATCAAATCAAGCGCCCTCTACCGTTGCTAACCCCACCAAACAGTAGGTGGATCTAAGTATATATCAATGCACTCTTTGGCCAATAGTTATTTTCTTTTTTTAAAAAATCCATATATATTTCATATCAAACTATATTTAAAAAAAATATTCTCCGGAATTCATTTCTAAAAAACTGAGGCCCTATTGTTTCCCGGATTCTCACTGGACCCTATAGGGCTCTGTAGAAATGACTATATTGGGGTGGTTGTAATGTTGTCAGTCCCCTAATTTAGTAAATTATAGATAATTGACTGAAAATTAAAGAACACAATGCCTTAACAAGCTGCAGTGTTTGTAAAATTTGCAGCACATAGGCTAATGAATGAACTCGATGCCCTTACCAAGGGTCGTGTTTGTAAACATTACGGTATCTGCATACCTGTTTCTTGACGTGACGCATGACATATTTATTAAAGTACATTCCCGAAAGTGTGGCAACGCATTACAGTGTTATGTTTGATGGGATCATGTGATTGATATTTTTGTTAGTGTTAAATCGATCGCGAGATTTACCGTCAGCTACACACATATCTATAGATACTGGTATATGTATTAGTAATTTTAAACGGGTGTTGCTAAAACGCGGAACGGAACGAAAAACTTAAAAGAGGTTAAGAATTCGAATGATTAATGTAGCTTAAATAACACCTAAAATGGGACACCGGCGCTTTATTCTAATTAAAATAAAACTTTTAGGAATTCATTTACAAGTGGTTAAACAAATTTATTTTAATATTCTGTGCCATTGATTGGTTAAATCCAGATGAATGTTAACTTCTACTAACAATTTATTTTTAATGTAACAACTGGTATCGTATTATTTAGACTGATAATGAGGTGACCTTTTAATTCAATTCAAACATAAATCCCCTGCTAGCCTTTAAGCTATTTCATATCATGAAATAAATCTGTTAATTGCTCTTACTAGAGTCATACACTTCACCATAGTATACATTGATTCTTTTTCAATAGGCTTTCCCCTAGCTGTACCTCTTCGGGTTCAACACACATTCGCCGGATTCCGGTAGATGTACAAAATATCACTAACTGACGTAAATCGATCTAAAATGAAGCAAACCTTGTAGACAGACTGGACTTGTATAGGGACCAAAGTTGTTTGCTTTGAAATTTATTGATCATACATATGTATAATATACCAGGAGTAACACTTTTTTTTTTTTTGGTTAAGGAAATTATTTCATATTTTTCAATGTTGTTTTCGGGAGTGGGGAAGGGGTGAAAACCTCTTATTCATTAGTTTGGTTTATAAAATCCTTTCCTATGTTGGCAGCCAGAAAAAAATGTATTAAAATTTGAAAGCTAATATTATTAAGTCGTTTTCAGTGTCTTTGTTTTATTTATTTTTACAACATCACAATCGATGAGAGAGGAGGGAATCAGAACATGATAAAACTGGAAATGGGGAGGGGGGTGGCACCCACAACGCTTGCTTAATGTTTTTCATAATAAGTTATAATGATTTTAAAATTTGTATAAAGTTTACAAAACAGTGGATTCTGAGCATGATTTCCCGCTCTCTCTCTCTCTCTCTCTCTCTCTCTCTCTCTCTCTCTCTCTCTCTCTCTCTCTCTGTGCAGTTTCTGGCCCCCCCTTCTTCATAATAAGCCTTTACAAATGCTGACTTCCTTCTAATATTATTGTATACAATATATTTTCCGTTCCTCGTTCCGTTTTCCGTTCCGCGTCTTAGCAACACCCATTTTAAACTGTTGCAGTAAACTTCCCCAAATTTCTATCACGGGCACCAATTGATTTACTCACAACCGAAAGTTGTGAAAGAAAAATCGTATGATTGACATCTGGTTGTGCAGGTAGGTAAGTAAATATGTAGGTAGGTATGTAGGTAGATAGGTAGGTAGGTATGTAGATAGATAGGTAGGTAGGTATGTAGGTAGATAGGTAGGTAAATAGGTAGATAGGTAAGTAGATAGATAGGTAGGTAGGTAGGTATGTAGATAGGTAGGTAAATAGGTAGATAGGTAGGTAGGTATGTAGATAGGTAGGTAAATAGGTAGATAGGTAGGTAGGTATGTAGATAGATAGGTAGGTAGGTATATAGGTAGATAGGTAAGTAGATAGATAGGTAGGTATGTAGATAGGTAGGTAGATAGATAGGTAGGTAGGTATGTAGATAGGTAAGTAGATAGATAGGTAGGTAGGTATGTAGATAGGTAAGTAGATAGATAGGTAGGTAGGTAGATAGATAGGTAGGTAGGTAGGTATGTAGGTAGATAGGTAGGTATGTAGGTAGATAGGTAGGTAGGTATGTAGATAGGTAAGTAGATAGATAGGTAGGTAGGTATGTAGATAGGTAGGTAGATAGGTAGGTAGGTAGATAGGTAAGTAGGTAGGTAGGTAGATTAATTTATTTTTGATAAAGTGAGGAGAGAGACCATATCACAAATTTAAACATATTTCACTGGAATCTAATGACCAAGACGTCGGTCACAAGCTGATCTTCTTGCACACACACAAAAAATAAAGATCAGATCTGTATGTGAGTATATAATATAATGTTTATACAGAAACAACCACATTTGTCTGATACAGCGTAACTAGTGAAACACACATCATACACACGTATACTTAAACAGTAGAATGGTGTACAGATTTGAAATCAAAGATTAATTTGAAAACTTTGTTTAACCCCTTAACGTCCAAAAAAGCGTTTTGTCGACGGCGGGCATAATATTATTGTTGTACACAAACCGCATGGAATATGAAAAAAAAATATGATTTCTTCTAATAATAGAGGAAGTGCCGATCATTTTCTATTCTTAATTTTTTTTTTTTTTTTGTACGTAGTCGTTAAAGTATTCCAAATTTACATTGAAATCCGAAATCCACAAATAAAATATCGTTAAAAGTGATTGAATTTAGTAAAAGTTCAGTGAATGATCAGTTGTAAAATTTTAAGCAAAATAATTCGATAAATTTCCTATGTTCAGAGAGGTGAAGACTTTTACAACATTTTTCATATTGAACATTTTTATGTATATTGAAAAATGGACGAGTTGTTCGCTTGTAAAATCTGGGCAATTTGAGTTTAAAATGCGACATATTTGACGGCGCGGCGTGACGTTATGAAAAAGAAAAAAATGAAATAAAGAGATACATGTATGTTATCAATCGCTGATACAATAAAACAGTAATAGTAATAATATTTTTTGTACACAAGTATAATAATGAATGAAGTCTCACTCGCTGGATCTCATTCGTGCTGTCAGTGATTCTAAATTTAACTTGTTACGTCACATGTGTGGTTGTATATGGCAACAATGTAAACAGCGCGGAATGTAAATATGGCTACTCGTGATAGCGACAACGATAGCAGTGATTCGGCAAGTGTCGATATAAGCAGTTCCTCGGGTTCTGACATAGATGTAGACGAGCCTTTCGATTCATTTTCTTCTGGTACGGACGAAGATAATGTAAATTCGCAGTCTTCTTTGGAAACATTTTCCAGTCAGGTCAGTGATCCTAACGATACCGAATTTTCGTCCAGCGACTTGCACCCAGTGTCAATTGCACCGTTTTCTGAGGTAGCGGGTCCCTGCCACCACTTGTCGCCAACCGATAGTGTCATAGACTATTTTTATTTGATGATATCGTCAGATTTCTTTGAAAATGTGGCAAGAGAAACAAACAAATACGCTGCACAGAAGTTCGCTAGGAAGGGTCAACGGGATCCTTGATTGGGTGGACACTACTGCTGAAGAAATGAAAGCGTATTTCGGGCTGCATATTCTGATGGGGACCAATCAGCTTCCAAACGTGGATATGTACTGGTCACAAAACAAGTTTTTAAGTACACAGTGCAATTGATTATTTTTTATGCTTGAAATATACACGTAATCAAATGTACATATATATAAATAATTAAAATGCATGCGAGTTCTACATGGATCTCCCCAACGATTACAACAGGTGCGTGCTGCACACAAAATCACTGTATCATTTACTCTCCTTCCATATTCACAAAAATGTTCAGTGATTTGTAGGTTTTTATTATAACAATTATTATTATATACTTTTATAAATCTGACATAGATGGATAGATAGGTAAATATAGATAGATAGATAAATGAGAGAGATAATGTAATTATTGAAGGACGTTGCACGCCCCCCCCCCCCCCCCAAAAAAAAAACTGTACGTGCCTTTATATATTATTGTATATTAAATTGAGTAATTAGCATGTATGTTTTAGGCAATCAAGGATTCAGAGATACCATGACAAGAAATCGTTTCCGGAGATTAACAGAATATTTACACTTGAATGACTCAGTCACCTGTTGGTTCTCCAGATCATGATAGGTTGGTGTGCACTGAATGTTGATGTATACATGTATAGTGTTGTACAAAGAATAATAAAAATAATTATATCATTCTCAAATGTATACAACTGTCATACACATATCTATGTCACATACTCAATTAGATTTAAAGTTTATATGTTTTCTGTAAATTTTGTAGTATTCAAGTTTATAACTCTTTGTAGGCTTCACAAGATCCGCCCGCTTATTGACATGACACGGGAAAATTTCCAGCAATTCCTGAAGCCAGGACAGTGCCAGAGTATAGACGAGGGGATGATTCGTTACAAGGGCAATTACTTTGTAAAGCAGTATACACCATGCAAACCTATCAAACGAGGATTGAAGGTATTGTATAACAATAATTGAGAGTATTCTATGTATATGGATTATGCTATATATACATGTAGTATGGTGGATTTAGACTCCTCCTCTTTTCGCCACGCATTTATTAAATAACTTGAGCACAATTTTCAGATTTTGGTACCTAAATGTGGATTGGCGATTATAGCTGATTCACCCCCCCCCCCCCCCCCCACCTCTTTAGAAAATTAATTACATCAGGTCAAAATAATTAAAGTAATGTAAACAAAGTATATTTATTTTACATTCATTGTTATATGTGTATAGATTGTCGTCTTATCACATGCTTACTCCTTTATCCCGTGGATATCGGCTCGGGGATAGAAAACACACAACTCGTAGGATATAAATCATATCAAATCACAAACCATGGGAGATCCTATATTTATGCAGCAGATCATACATGATGTTGAATGACTTGATAATATTTTCTTGGTGAATAGACTGTAAACAATATTGTAATTTTGTCAGGAAGGTTTGGATGAGGTGTGAACCAAATGGTTATACCAACGATTACAGAATATATCTGGGGAAACAAGATGAGATGCAAGCTCAGGACCTAGGAGAACGAGTGGTAAAGCATCTCTCCAAACCACTGAAATGGAAAGGACATCAACTTTTCTTTGACAGGTACAAAGTCAGCATATTTTGATAGGTACATAGTCAATATTTGAAAATTAAGAAAGAAAAGAAAAAAATAAAAAGACGAAAAGTGCAGAACTTTCAAGTTAAGGTTTTATTCAGCAGTTAGTATAAAATAAAGTTGTTGACTATAAAATAACAGTAATTACTTAGTCACGATCATATTGTAGGTATTTCACTTCGATTCTGTTACTTCAAAATCTAGAAGTTAATGGCATTTATGCATGTGGCACAATTAATACCAACCGTCGAGGATTTCCACAGCAGTTGAAGAACCCATATTTTATTGGCCGTGGCGACACTGAACAACTACAGCATGACAATTTGGTTGCCACAGCATGGAAAGACGCTAAACCCGTAAGATTCTAATTTAGATCTAATCTTTTTCATGACTTTGATAGGATTGATTAATCATTTACCGTTTTACATCCCACGTGAGGATAGTTCACTCATATGGAGACGTCACCATTACCGGTGAAGGACTGCAAAATTTAGGCTCTGCACTCAGGGCCTCTGAGCAGGAAGGGATCTTTTTCGTGCCACATATAATAGTACACCTGCTGTGGCCCGGGACCTCGGTTTTTGCGGTCTCATCCGAAGAACCCGCCCATTTAGTCGCCTCTAACGACAAGCAAGGGGTCCTGGGGACCTATTCTAACCCGGGTCCCCACAGGATGATTAGAAATTCAATTTATCTGAAAGGCATGACATGCGTTTTCATATACAGCGAACTATTATTTTGCAGGTTCATACAGTATCAACCACGCCTTGAGCATAGGCCTAAATACGTTGGGATCATGATATGGGGTTAAAATTCAGGACTTTAATTCCGCTTTATGTTTAGTTTCAGTGTAAAACTTATTCATTGTCCAGCTTCAAAGTATAGTTCAAGTACTATCATTCCTGTGGTGTGGAGTACTCTCTGATGATTTACGTCTACTTCGGAGAGTTGGACAGACTAGGAATGGAAGCACTGGGGATTGTCTTCACTCTGGTGTCGTGTAATATGACTTCCGCTTCCGTCACGCTCTGGTGCCATGTAATATGACTTCCGCTTCCGTCACACTCTGGTGCCATGTATTATGACTCCCGCGTCCGTCACGCTCTGGTGCCATGTAATATGACTTCCGCTTCCGTCACGCTCTGGTGCCATGTATTATGACTCCCGCGTCCGTCACGCTCTGGTGCCATGTAATATGACTTCCGCTTCCGTCACACTCTGGTGCCATGTATTATGACTCCCGCGTCCGTCACGCTCTGGTGCCATGTAATATGACTTCCGCTTCCGTCACGCTCTGGTGCCATGTAATATGACTTCCGCTTCCGTCACGCTCTGGTGCCATGTAATATGACTCCCGCGTCCGTCACGCTCTGGTGTTCGTTACTATGATGACTTCATTCACACACGTGTAATCTTATAAATTGTTAATTACACGTACACTCCGTGATGCAATACGATTTCTTTCACACTGATGTACGTTGATATGACTTCTCACAATGGCGCAAGTTAATGTGACTTTTGTAACACTGGTAAAGGTTAATATGATTTTTGTCCCACACTGGCGCAGGTTAATATGATTTTTGTCACATATTGGAGTAGTTTAATATGACTTTTGTCAAACACTGGTGTAAGTTAATATGACTTCTGCCAAACCGTAGAACCGCAGCACTCACATGTCATGTTGACTTCCGCGTCTTCACAGTGTCCACACCTCTTACACAGCAGGGTGCAGCCCATGCACGCGAATATTAGTACGAAGAAACCTCCGATAATCCCGAGAAACACATAGAATACTGTCATACCCGTGGACGGAGACCTGTGGATAATTAGTGTTAGCATCTGTTATGTACACATGAATTTTATTTAAATATGTTTCTATTGTCGTGCACAATTAGGATTGTGCATAACTTCTAAATATATAACAAGAACAATATTATGTATGCAGAACTTGACATTATGGCGATATATGTGAGTAAGTTTGCCAGTTTACTTTCGGAAGGTCGGTGGTCTCTTCCCTGGTACATTGTATCTGGTTCTCTCCCCCACCAATAAAAACTGCGCCACCAGTTAACTGAAAAATTGTTGAGTATGGCGGAAAACAATAACCAATCGATCAATCCCCATCTTCAATATAGCTTTGGATTTATATTTGACTATATGTAAAGTTTGAAAATAAAATAACGAACTGAGATTAACACCATAAATTATATAAAGAATACAAGGAGGAAGAAGCATCCCTTGTTGACAGATTACAACTGGCGTGAGCTCTACATCTTATGAGTTAAACAAAATAATATGGAGTCAAATCGATATATCAGAAACGACCTAGCAGTTGTTATGAAGTACACCTGACTGCGTTCGACCTAATGAATTTGAATGAGACTGCTAAAACCTTTGTAAAATCAACTTCTTTTATTAGCGTGTCTTGGTTTAAAAATTTATCATACGCAAATCATGCTTTCACGTATCGAATCAGTTGAAAGACATGAAAACTATATGCAGTTGATAATGGGGTATTAATGAATATAAACATGGGAAGCTGAAAATAGATTAGCTGAAACCTTAACGTTTACGTTCAGTAAAACATCTAAGTACGAAACAGATGATACATCGAATTTACTTATGAACGAAAGTGGACTTTATTAGTAAATATAACGTCGTCGTCAATGTAATGTATCTTGACGTCTTATAAAAGATTATGAGGAAAAAAGCGGGTAGACCGACAGAATGAATAAGACCATCATCTTACCCATCAACGTCATCACCACCGTCGTTGATGACAGCTGGGGTAGTTGCATTGTTGGTACTATTTGTGGTCCCGGTAGAATTCGTTGATGACAGCTGGGGTAGTTGCATTGTTGGTACTATTTGTGGTCCCGGTAGAATTCGTTGATGACAGCTGGGGTAGTTGCATTGTTGGTACTATTTGTGGTCCCGGTAGAATTCGTTGATGACAGCTGGGGTAGTTGCATTGTTGGTACTATTGTGGCCCCGGTAGAATTCGTTGATGACAGCTGGGGTAGTTGCATTGTTGGTACTATTTGTGGCCCCGGTAGAATTCGTTGATGACAGCTGGGGTAGTTGCATTGTTGGTACTATTTGTGGTCCCGGTAGAATTCGTTGATGACAGCTGGGGTAGTTGCATTGTTGGTACTATTTGTGGTCCCGGTAGAATTCGTTGATGACAGCTGGGGTAGTTGCATTGTTGGTACTATTTGTGGTCCCGGTAGAATTCAGTAAAGCTCCTCTAACAGGCTTAAACACTGAGCAAACCTACTGTTTAATAAAAGAGGAATATTACTGGCTGGTAATCTCTACTGATAAATAAAAGAATATTCCTAGCTGATTTAGAGACGTGTCATTCGCTGGAAATATCTACTGACAAATATCGGTTCTCTCTCTCTCTCTCTCTCTCTCTCTCTCTCTCTCTCTCTCTCTCTCTCTCTCTCTCTCTCTCTCTCGCTCTGGTGTGTGTGTGTGTGTGGATAATTTCAAAATAAACTGACATAGGAACTTGTTTAATGTTTTAATCTTCATTCTTCATGGTCTGGTATTAACACCTTGTCTTAAGGAGGAATGCTACATCAGAGAAAGATTTGGCTGCAAAGAAGAGGGTATGAACAACAAAATTTTGAAATTGAAAATTTCAAGTTTACTTTTTTTAGTCAATAAATTCAGTTTTAATAGAAAGCAATTTGTAGGGAAAACAAATGAAACCTTTGCTGGATTCGAACCCGCAATGCATAGTTTTGCCGTTGACGTGCTAACCTACTGAGTTATTCAGCTATAGGGCAATGAAATTTGAAATGATAAACAAGTATAGCCGATATTCATATTTTCATTAAATGGTTGAAAAGGAAGTCAGCCATTATGACGCTGTAGAGTACCTCCTTAATCAATATTGATAACATCCGCAATGAAGAACACATTAGATATAATAGAGCAGTACAGAGGGTGGGGGGGAAGGAGAGAGAGAGAGAATGAGAGAGAGAGGGAGAAAGAGAGAGAATAAGAGGGAGAGAGAATGAGAATGAGAGAGAGAGGGAAAGAGAGAGCGAGAGAGAGAGGAATATGAGTGAGAGAGGGAGAGAGAATGAGAGGGAGAGAGAGTAAGAGAGAATAAGAGAGAGAGAATGAGAGAGAATAAGAGAGAGAGAATATGAGAGAGAGAATGAGAAAGAGAATGAGAGGGGGAGAGAGAGAGAGAATAAGAGAGAGAGAATAAGAGAGAGAGAATAAGAGAGAGAGAGAGAGAATAAGAGAGAGAGATTGAGAGAGAATAAGAGAGAGAGAGAGAAAGAGAGAGAGAATATGAGAGAGAGAGAATATTAGAGAGAGAGAATATGAGAGAGAGAATATGAATGAGAGAGAGAGAGATAAGAGGGAGAGAGAGAGAAAGAGAATGAGAGAGAGAATGAAAGAAAATAAGAGAGAGAGGGAGAGCGAGCGAGAACGAGAGAGAATAGAGAGAGAATGAGAGAGAGAGGGAGAGATAGAGCGAATGAGAGAGAGAAAATAAGAGAGAGAGAGAATATGAGAGAGAGAATGAGAGGGGGGAGAGAGAGAATGAGAGGGAGAGAATGAGAATGAGAGGGAGAGAGAGAGATTGAGAGAGAGAATGAGAGAGGGAGAATATGAGAGAGAATGAGAGAGAGAGAATGAGAGTGAGAGAGATTAAGAGAGAGAGATCAGAAAAGTGAAAACACGAGCTTCATCTGTTTACCTTCGTCACTTTGGAGTCGTTCATGCATATCATACAAAACATACAGCGTGTTTTGGTTTTATTACGCAATACAAACAATAAATGTGAATAATATGTATCTTATGCAGTCCTTGAATCACGTTTTCAAATTTTAATATTACGTTAAATAAAATTAATCATGGCGTCCTGCGATTTTGACTGCGGCGCAGTTTAATCATGACAAGCCTTCATGGGGAAACCCACTGTGGAGAACTCTAGTCTTCTTAATTAAATATTCAATATTACCCTATTAATTAATTATCCTATTAATTAAGTGGAAATTAAAATGAAAATCAATTTATTTCACTCAATCCATAAAATGAAACACGATCTACGGGTAATGCGAACAACCAAGTGAAGCTGACGTTGTACCGACTGATTAAATTGTCTCAATTTTCTCACTACTCCCATAAGTGACTCAAAGCATGAAATGTTTGTTTATTTATTTATCTATCTAAAAAAAATGATGTCAACTGAGAGAATTCTCATGAAAATAATTGATAGATTTGACTTACTGTAGATGGTGAGAAGGCACAGAGTAAAATGCCTGCATCTTACAGCCATTCTGTCCAAGAGACGATTAAATTCTAAATATGTAAATTAAAGTATTCATATTTATGTCATTCAGAAACCGGAACTCGGTCGTTCCTCACGGTGTGGGGAATTCCCATGTGTTCATCATTTGAAAGGTGTGTATTTCGTCATCGGATCGCATATTGTCCTACAGAGCACGGTGTGTTTACAAATAAGTATTTTTCCACGCTGTTAAAAACGATAAAAAAAAAATTGTATGCATATTGATAGGCAAGGATGAAAACTGTAGCATGTGATTTTGCACACACACACACACACACACACACACACAAGTTTCAGTATATAAAATTCCCTTTTCAACCCAAATGGACTCTTGAACACCTATTGATTCCAAGATAAATATTCAAAAACTTCATTTTTTTTAAGGTTATGAATATCAAACTTAGTCATCATTGAAAGTTCGAAGTTTTTATTTTCTGTAGTAAATTTCCACGTCTCTTGAATCAGAAGTATTTTCACAGTGATACCGATCTACGTTTGTTTCACAGTCAGGTTCACAAGTACCGAATGAAATCAATGAATTGTATAATCAAAACTGCAAATGAATAGTTTTCCTATTTTGACAAAAAGATAACTTATATTTAAAAGGCAACTACAAAGAAAATGATTTAATGCTATGAGTTTTGTTTTTTGGTTTGTTTTTAATCGAATGCGTAAATCATCGATTATAACCAGGAACGTGTGCAAAAGATGAATGTACGTAAGGTGTCATAACTTATCTAACGAGGTCTGACCGACTCCCAATATGTACACAGTCTCTCTCTCTCCTCTCTCTCTCTCTCTCTCTCTCTCATCTCTCTCTCTCTCACACACACACACACAGAGTGTATTTCAGAACATATCTCTATCTCTCTCTCTCTCTCTCTCTCTCTCTCTCTCTCTCTCTCTCTCTCTCTCTCTCTCTCTCTCTCTCGTTTTCTCTCTTATTCTGCATGGTACAAAAATCCTATCATTTGGGGGGGGGGGGGGGGGGGGGGGGGGGGGGGGGGGGGGTCCACATGGTTTCAAATACTGGGTATCGGTTCTAGTTAGAAGAGCGTAATTTAAACTTTCGTGATAAGAAGCCGTGTAAAAACCATCTACAGAGATTTTACAAACTCATTAATGCTTTTCACGCTCTACCTATTTGTCACTAATCTAAACAACATACAGCAATACCCGTTGTAACGGACATTCTTGTGAACAGCACAGTGTAGATTGTAACAGACATGGCTGTTCAAACTTTGTACGTCAAAATGTCAAATGATACATATTAAGATTACTGAAAAAGAATGTATAATTCAAAAATTAAAGGTAAAAAAATAACATGAAAATTAAAAATTATTTATATATATATATATATATATATATATATATATATTATATATGTGTGTGTGTGTGTATGTATAGATATATATATATATATATATATATATATATATCAGCCTAGGATTTCGGATATTTTGGACTTGACACATTGACAAATGACCATTTATTTGACCTTAACCTTAAAATATGACCTTTACCGTCCTTATACTTGAAGACTGCCTATATACATCTGTCCGAATATCAGGTCTCTATACAACAAAGTTACATTGTACACGTTACTTGATAGCAGACAGTTACATTGTACACGTTACTTTATAGCAGACAGTTACATTGTACACGTTACTTGATAACAGATAGTTACGTTGTACACGTTACTTTATAACAGACAGTTACATTGTACACGTTACTTTATACAGACAGTTACATTGTACACGTTACTTTATAACAGACAGTACACTGTACACGTTACTTTATAACAGACAGTTACATTGTACATGTTACTTTATGACAGACAGTTACATTGTACACGTTACTTGATAGCAGACAGTTACACTGTACACGTTACTTTATAACAGACAGATACACTGTACACGTTACTTTATAACAAACATTTACATCTACATTGTCTCCCAGACCGCCAGTATATTGGATGTCCTCTATATTTTTCAGAATATACCAATATATACACGTCATGGATTATGTCAGTTTATTCAGAACATCATTGGATAGTATTATGTGGCTTTATCTATTGTATTACTGTTAGAAGATATTAGTGAGAACTGACTTTACAAGTGTTGTATACTGCCGTTATATAAGGATTTTGTTTCATTGAATAATAATTAAACTCACCGCCGTACTACATTCTATGCCCATCTGCATACACGATTTCAAATGACCATCAGTAAACGATGTTAACGCCAAGTTCGCGCAGAACATACTGCAGCTTAAAATGTTTTCTGTTAATTCCGAGGAGTGTGTGTGTGTGTGTGTGTGTGTGTGTGTGTGTGTGTGTGTGTGTGGTGTGTGTGTGTGTGTGGTGTGTGTGAGGGGTTGAGCAAAATTGAATATATTTTTCCCATGTTTTATTGACAAACTGTAGATTTTATATTTCAAATATATTTCTTTTTGTTTCGATCCCTATTGTTTGAGGACTGGACTTGAACCCTTGACCCCCGAGCGTCCATATTGGAATTCTTGGACTAATAATTTGCTTCTATGCTAAGTTGAGAAATGACTGACGTACTTACATTTTTCGTCTGCTATTGTTTTGTTTGTTTTTGTTTTTGTTTTTGTTTTTTTGAGGGCGTTGGGTTTCAACTCTTGACCCGGATGGCCCTAGAATGAACTTTCGCTTTACGCAGAAGCGACAAAAAATAGGTGGCAAATGTTCTTTAAAAACATTGGATCGTATTTTTAGTCAGTTGCACTGCAGGCAGCATATACTGTGATTATTTACTGTCGTGATTCGAATCCTCCTTACGCTACACCATTATTTTTATTTTTTATTTCGCATTTTTGTTACGTTTTTTTTTTTATCTTATATAATTTCGTGTGTTT
This sequence comes from Ostrea denselamellosa, assembly GCA_024699665.1. Taxonomy (NCBI): domain Eukaryota; kingdom Metazoa; phylum Mollusca; class Bivalvia; order Ostreida; family Ostreidae; genus Ostrea; species Ostrea denselamellosa. Next base: position 3,206,197 of record JAMZEH010000075.1, on the reverse strand, counting down.
TCCTTCTATAATCTAGTTTTAAATGTGTAGCAGGAAGGCAGGAAAATGCAAGGGACCAGACCGGGATTCGAACCCTGGCCCTCTGAATCTCTAATCAGGTGCTCTACCAAATCAGATCGAACCCGAATGATCGCCATATGCATTCTTTGTATGAAAGGCATCAAAATTGTAAATTTTCTACGAAACGCAAGTCTCCATTTGATTCCAAGGACAACAATCACTCGACGTAAGCACACACGGGACAAAAAATAGCGGGGGACCCATGCCATACAAGGATTGTTGTGTTTGCCTGTCAGAACGTCTTTGGGAAAGAGATCTGTTGTTGGTGAGGTACTGGAAAAAGCACTGTATATTGCTGGGGAAAATGTACGATTTATTTACTTTTGTTTTATTATTGTCAGAAATAAATGTTTTGTGAAATAAATGTATATCAGGTAAGGAGTTAGGCCGGAAATCAAGACCGGATATCATATCAAGACCGGATATCATATCAAGACCGGATATCATATCAAGACCGGATATCATTATAAATACAATGTGAAATATCATATAGAGCTCCAAATCTGTAGAGAATACGTGTATGATGCTTGTACATCGTTGTTAGAGGCCTCTTGATAAGTTTACGTCTATGTTCACATGCTAAAGATATTGACAAATAATCAATTACATACACCCAGCCTTAGGAATCAATCTAGAGGAATATGGGTGAGCTTTTTGTAAAGATTAAAACCAGATCAGGGCCGATACGTGTCCCGAATTGATCCGTTTCCCACATGTATTTAAATATACATACTTTTTATGAATAACAAATTCATAAAAATAAAAGAAGTAATATGTATCATGCTAAATCATAAATTAAATTCCATTAAATTGCCCAGTAAATGTTATACCACTGTATCTACATTTTTTATCATTGAGAGAGAGACAGACAGACAGACAGAGGGAGAGACACACAGAGAGACGCGGAGAGAGAGAGAGAGAGAGTAAAAACCAAACCTTCAACACGCACTCAACATCCAAAATTTCGGATCTGTCAAATGAATAAGGATATATATAAAGCTTTGAAACTGACCACCGACACGATATGAAATTGTCAGGGACGATCTGCACCTTCTATAGAATACGTACATTAAAATGAAAACAGAACAAATAAAATAAAAATTCAAACTAGTATTAAAAGTAAACTAAGAACTTGTGGAAATACAGTTTTGTTGCCAGGTTACATATGTATATCACTGCATTTAGGTAGTAAATCAAACTAAATCATTTGGAACAAATTGTGTCCTCTGTTGAATTTGAACTTTAAAACCCTGCTCAGATATAAAGACGACTCTTAATTCTGACATTTAAAGGCCGAAGCTACACGTATTTCATGTCTATTAGGCCTGGATATCATTACAGATTTGTCAGTTAAAATCACGCTTTTTTGAAACCATTGTACAGATATGAGTTCGAAAATTTATCACATGTAAGCAATTCCACTGTCGGCCATTGACAGAAGTTAGAGTTAAAAACACCTGTTATCTAACTTACCATTGCCATTGTCAATAAATATTCTACTAATTATAGTACTTGCATCTTAAGCAGCAAACAGGAAGAATACGTAGTAATTATAAATCCTATATCACCAGGCAATAAACGGGAAATATACGTAGTAATTATAAATCCTATATCACAGGCAATAAACGGGAAATATACGTAGTAATTATAAATCCTATATCTCGCGTAGTAAATAGGATTGTTTTGATTGATTCATTTTTGTTTTTCGCCACACTCAACAATTTTTCAGTTATCTGGTGACGTCCGGTTTTTATTAGCGGAGGAGAGAACCCAGATACAATGTACCAAGGAAGAGACCACCGACCTTCCGAAAGTAAACTGGCAAACACTTTCACATATCGAACTCCCGCCGAATAGAGTGGAAGGCCTTGTGATTTTGAGCGCAATGCTTTAATCTACTCGACTTCGGAAACCCCAGTAAACAGGAAGTATACGTAGGTAATTATAGAACCTATATCTCACACGGTAAACAGGAAGTATACGTAGTAATCATAGTACCTATATCTCACACAGTAAACAGGGACGTATACGTAGTAATCATAGTACCTATATCTCACACGGTAAACAGGAAGTATACGTAGTAATCATAGTACCTTATCTCACACGGTAACAGGAAGTATAGGTAGTAATCATAGTACCTATATCTCACACAGTAAACAGGAAGTATACGTAGTAATCATAATACCTATATCTCACACAGTAAACAGGACGTATACGTAGTAATCATAGTACCTATATCTCACACGGTAAACAGGAAGTATACGTAGTATTCATAGTACCTATATCTCACACGGTAAACAGGAAGTATACGTAGTAATTATAGTACCTATATCTCACACAGTAAACAGGAAGTATACGTAGTAATCATAGTACCTATATCTCACACGGTAAACAGGAAGTATACGTAGTAATTATAGTACCTATATCTCACACAGTAAACAGGAAGTATACGTAGTAATCATAGTACCTATATCTCACACAGTAAACAGGAAGTATACGTAGTAATCATAATACCTATATCTCACACAGTAAACAGGACGTATACGTAGTAATCATAGTACCTATATCTCACACGGTAAACAGGAAGTATACGTAGTATTATAGTACCTATATCCCACACAGTAAACAGAAGTATACGTAGTAATCATAGTACCTATATCTCACACGGTAAACAGGAAGTATACGTAGTAATCTTAGTACCTATATCTCACAACGGTAAACAGGAAGTATACGTAGTAATCATAGAACCTATATCTCACACGGTAAACAGGAAGTATACGTAGTAATCATAGTACCTATATCTCACACGGTAAACAGGAAGTATACGTAGTAATCATAGTACCTATATCTCACACGGTAAACATGAAGTATACGTAGTAATCATAGACCTATATCTCACACAGTAAACAGGAAGTATACGTAGTAATCATAATACCTATATCCTCACACAGTAAACAGGAAGTATACGTAGTAATTATAGTACCAATACAGGACAGCGACTTCTTTAGTTATTATGATTGTTATGAGATATGAGATGGATCACTGTTATCTTCACTATCCTTAAATTTATTCTACCATGATTTCGTATTTCCTCTTAGCTGTGTAAAACGATGTTGTCAAAAGGAAGAACAATTTTAATTGCACACATGTTAGTGATCTACTATCCTCATTTTTAAATTGTATAGCTATATCCACTGTGTTATCAGTAAGTCAAATCTAGTATATATATATCTATATATGTGTGTGTGTGTGTGTGTTTGTGTGTTGATACACACACACACACACACACACGCACACACACACATATATATATATGTATATAATATATATATATATATATATATATAATATATTATTCTCACCTCTAGACGGGTTCGATTCTCGCTCGCGCCGATATTTCAGAAAGTTTGCCAGTTTACTTTCGGAAACTTAGGTCAGGATCATGTGAATCAAAGTCAATAGGCACCATTGGGTTATGGGCAACCAAAATACTGATGTGTGATCACCAGGTGCTTCACATTCAAGTACACTTCAATCTTGGCCGGGGCCTCCGTGGCCGAGTGGTTAGAGCATCGGGCTCAAAATCACAAAGCCTATCACCTCTGTCGGCGCGTGTTCGAATCTCGGCCGCGGCGTTATGTGAGCAAGTTTGCCAGTGTACTTGCGGAAAGTCGGTGATCTCTTCCCGGGTACATTGTATCAGGGTTCTCTCCTCCATCAATAAAAACTGGACGCCACCAGATAACTGAAAAATTTGTTGATTGAGGAGGAAAACATCAAATCATTCAATCAGTCAGATACAGATATACACAATAGGAAATTATTATTGATATGCAGTAAGTCTAAAAATAACTATGTATGCGCCAATTTATCATACATTATCTTTAGAGAAAAAAATTTTTTTTGCCCAAACCGGATCCAGCAGCGTCAACCCCCCCCCCCCACCCCTCCTCATCACTCACTCCCTAACCGTCGGTTTAGTTTGTTCCCCTAGACCTCTGACCTTTTACCCCCCCTCCCCCATTAACTAATTGCACCTGGTATGATTTAATCAACTTTGTGCCCCCTTTCCCCCCGGCATTCCAACGTTTACAATTTTTATAATTTGCACATACACCTGCTTTCGCAAACAGTGCTTGATGCTAACCGATGTATCAGTCAACCGAAAGACCACATAAAATAGGAGGCCCAATTTCATTTGAATTTATATGTGGTAACTTTACAGGGACCCGAGATATTAGTCCACATCACCACCATATATTATAATTGAAGAATTTTAGATTATTCTACAAGGCATACATCATTCAGAAGTAAATTTTATTTTAGATACGTTCCTCGTCGGGAACCGGGTTAGAATAGGTCCTCAGTACCCCTTGCTTGTAGTATGAGACGACTAAATAGGGCGATCCTTCAGATGAGACCGCAATCGCCGAGGTCTCGTGTCACAGCAGGTCGCCGAGGTCTCGTGTCACAGCAGGTGTAGTACGATAAAGCTTCCTCCCTGTTTAAAGGCCATAAGCACCGAGCATTGGCCTAAATTTTGCAGTCTTTCACAACCAAAGGTGACATCACCATGTAAGTAAAAGACTCTCGATCGAGACGTTAAACAATATACAGTCAATCATTAATTATACGTACATGCAAGGTAATTGAATATTAGCCATGTAAATAGATATCTACTGTAGAGTAGGCAATGTTACGCACAACTCAATAAAAAGCAAGACTTAATCTATTAAAATATACCAGAGATTTTTGCCATCATGAGGAATTTTGTACTTTTTGATTGGAAAATTGAAAACTTTTCCAGGGACAAAAAGGGTAATGATAGCAAAGCTGGCCGAGTCAGTTTTTCCTCCTCCAGACCCCTCTGTAGATGTGTGGACCCTCCAGACCCCTCTGTAGATGTGTGGACCCTCCAGAACCCTCTGTAGATATGTGGACCCTCCAGAACTCTCTGTAGATGTGTGGACCCTCCAGAACCCTCTGTAGATGTGTGGACCCTCCAGAACTCTCTGTAGATGTGTGGACCCTCCAGAACCCTCCGTAGATGCGTGGACCTTCCAGAACCCTCAGTAGATGTGTGGACCCTCCAGAACCCTCTGTAGATGTGTGGTCCCTCCAGAACTCTCTGTAGATGTGTGGACCCTCCAGAACCCTCTGTAGATGCGTGGACCTTCCAGAACCCTCCGTAGATGTGTGGACCCCTCTGTAGATATTTGTTTTAGAATGACGTTAAATTATTGGATGAAATGCCTCACGTGACTGCCGTCTAAATTTTGTTAAACGGCGAGTAACAAAATTTAGACGGCAACATGGCGGCCGCTTAGCTTCGTCTGTTTGGTATTGACACTAAAGAGATTGCATTTCTTTATTACATTTATTAACATACGAAAATAGATTTGGTCCTCGACAAAACAAATAACTTATTCGGTTTGTTACTGACTGTCTACAGAAATATATCGGGTTCTTCATAGACTTGAACAACCCGACATATTTCTGTAGATTGATTGATTGATTATATATTGTAGAACGTCCTGCTTGAGAATTTTTCACTCATATGGAGACGTCACCATTGCCGGTGAAGGGCTGCAAAATTTAAGTCTATGGTCGGCGCTTATGACCTTTGAGCAGGGCGGTATTTTTAACGTGCCACACCTGCTGTGACACGGGGCCTCGGTTTTTGCGGTCTCATCCGAAGGACCTCCCCATTCAGTCGCCTCTTACGACAAGCAAGGGGTACTGAGGATCGATTCTAACAACCCGGGTCCCCACGGGGCTATTTCTGTAGACAGTCAGTAACAAACCTAATACGTAATAGTGTACCGTCCAGAACCTTCTGTTGATATCTCTTTCAAATGGCTGCACCATTTCATCATTTGCTTGAGCGACATGTCAGGTCCGAGTTTATTGCCCAAACCACATTTTTGTTTTGTGTATAGGGCCTCCTTATAAGAGCAATGCTGTTTCATCAAACTCTGTCCTTGAACACTTATCTATCCACACATTTCAAATTTCCTACATTGGTCTGGCAATGGAGTTAGCACGCGTGCAGTATAATCCTTGCAGCACGGAGACGTTCATAGACTTGCGATTTACTACTTTCCCTTCGTGTTCTTGTGCCGCGAGGAATAATTTTCATCGATGACAGCTTTGATGACGTTTATTTGATTGTTGGAAAGCTGGTCAATTTGAAATGTTTCGCATACTTTGGTGTAGACACATGACTCCAAAACAAATCGCCGGGATTCAGCAGGTGCTGCGCGGTTACCCAGAGCAGGGGATCGCAACGGCAATGTTTATGACAGTTGAAACTTATATATTTCCGTGTAGCAATATTGAAACGGATTAACTTTAAATTCAGAATATCTGTAATGATCGTGAATAGTCAGGGGCAGCTACAATACTAAGTTTGACCTCTAGATACTGAGCAGACATAGCCGTAGTTACATTTGCTTGTGACTTGACAATCAATGGCGGTCATCTACTCTGTTGGGGTACCAGTGTACCAAGATTGATTTCAAGATTGAGGAAGATATGTTCCCCCATGTCCGAAGTAGTTTAATAACCTTAAACCTTGTGACTTCAAAATTGACAGGGGACCCCTACTCTTAATGTGTCTTCTGAACAAAGGGCTCTCCAGATATTAGTCGGACAATGAACAAGATAACGATCAGTAATCACTCTCAAACCCTACAAAGGTGGGGGGGGGGGGGGGGGGGTCTCTGTGGCTGAGTGGTTTGAGCATCGGGCTCAAAATCAAAAGGCCTCTCACCTCTGTCGGCGCGTGTTCGAATCTCGGCCGCGGCTTTATGTGAGCAAGTTTGTCAGTTTACTCTCAAACCCTATAAAGAATACAAAATAAACAGAAATGCAAACACAAACCCCAGGACGTAGCAGAGATGGGATCAGGTGCCTCTCTTACTATATCCAGTCTGGCCCTTGTGACCTCAAAATCATCTAGATCTAGAACCTGAGTGATCAGTTTGATGTCTGTCAGGCAATAGGGCTACCAAGATAGTGAGCAAACTTCTTCCTAGCAAGAGTAGATCAGTCTGATTAAATCCGCTAGTGAAGGGATCTTAGGATCTGATTTTAATCTGATTGCAGATTAGATTAGCCCTTGACCTTAAAATAACTAAGGGTCATACACTCATTTAGAAAAACCAGTTTATCTGTCAAGCAAAGGGTTCTTAAAGCTGATATGAATTAATAAATACATACAAATTTCTCATCTTATCCCCATATTTCTTTCAGACAACATATTTTACTTTACCCCAAATGTGGTTGTCAAACCTGCTCTTTAAGGAAAACCAGTTTATCTGTCAAATAAAGGGTTTTTAAGATGAATACTTGATTTACTGGCTGACCTACAGACCGACCTACTGGTGCAAACTACTATGCCCCCAATTTCAAGAGGGCGTAATGTTTGATGTCATGAGTGCAGTAAAGGTGATTAGCTTGCAAATAAAGACATGTTAAGATCTTCAATATAGACATATAAGATATAGTTCGATATATAATGTGTATTGTACGATATCTCAAAAGCATTTCACTCAAATAGTGATATGAACATTACATCCCTTCAAAGTATTCTCCGCGGTTTAAAATACATCATTTCAAACTATGAATCCATTTCTGAAATCTGTCACAGTACGCTTATTTAGGTAGACCTCCGAGGCACTGACTGGTAGCTGAGCCAAGGGATTGTCAGGACTTGTAACGACGACCAGATAACTTTTTAAGTTTTGGAAAAAGGAAAAAGTCGCATGGGGTTAGATATAGGGAGTATGGTGGGTGTGTCAAGATGGTAACCTTCTCCGACTTCAAAAATTGCTTATAGATGAATATGCCTAAATCCTGACACGGGGCGTCGTTTCTGACATTTCTTGAGCTTTTTTAGTATAACATCTCGGTAAAACCAACCTGTAACACTTTTGCCCTTCGGCACCGGAATTTGTAAGGCTTTACCATCACACGAGAAGAATATGCAATAAAGAACCTTCTTTGTACCTTTGGTTCTTTTGGCAACTACAAGCCTTGTACCATGTTTAGTTAGCCATATTTTGTTTCCAATTTTTCTTACTAGGTCGAAGTTTGGCAACAGTAGCAATGTTTGCAAATTGTCTTTGATTGAATTTGGGAAACACTATGAACAAATGCTTAGCTGTTTGTTTGGTTGGGTTTTTTTGGGGGGGGGGGGGGGGGGGGGGGTTGCGCCACACTCAACAATTTTTCAGTTATCTGGTGGTATCAATCAGCCATACTTTCAGAGTACGCTTCACAATGAAATGCACCCGCGATAGCGATATGCCAACAGCTTTGGTAATATCACGTATCGTGTACCTGTCATCACTTTCAATTATTTCCCTGACCTTTGAGACATTTCCCTTGCCTGTTACAGTCACAGGTCGGCCAGACTTTGTCGCATCTTTGACGGACTCTGCCAGTCAGATATTTCTTTTTCCACCTACGAACTTTCTCATAAGATACCTTATCAGACCCATAAACTTTCCCCAATTCTGTAAAAATCTACATTACCGAATGACCGAGTTTTGTGCGAACTTTTATATAAGCTCCAATCTCTTCAATATTCTCAACCCGTTTTCCAACCATGTTTACAACAGTGGTAAACGACTAGCTCTATTGAAATAACTGCAAGTTCAAAACTATGTGGACCGATCACGGTGGCTCAGTGGTAGAGCTCTCGCCTCGTGAGTTCGAGCCCCGCTCGGGCCGGCCGCGTCAAACCTAAGACGTTAAAACAGGTAGTGATTGCTCCTTCGCCAAGAGCTCGGCATTACGAAGTGAGAGTCACGGGTCTTTCGGATGGGACCTTATAAACGGAGGTCCCGTGTCGCAGCAGGTGTGGCACGTAAAAGAACCCTCACTGCTAAAAGCCATTAGTGCTAAGCATAGGTCTAAATTTGCAGCCCCGTCACCGGTAATAGTGACAGTCGCCCGATAGCTGAAAAATTGCTCAGGCGACTATAAATAAAAAACAAACAAACAAACAAAACTATGTGGATCTAAAGACTTGTGTTTATACCGTTGGAAATGTATTGAATAGCGCTATTCAAGAGTATCATCATCCAAGAAATCGTACAAAACGTTATCGCTCTGTGGTACAATACACTATACATATTGTACAGCCCTCATACAAGAATGAAACCTCCTGCCCTAAATGGAACCAGTTTAACCTGGAACCAGTTTAAAAAGTTTCTTTTCCATAAAAATCTGGACACGTGATACTCTTGAATTACGTGTCACTAGCATTTGGAAATTCCTATTTGTACATGTCCCTTTTACGTGGAATGCGAGGAGTGGCCATACTTCACAAACTGCATTATAGTAAGCAATACGCGGCTTCACCGGAAAACATTTTACACCCACATTCCAATGTATCATGTGCACATTTCCATCTCCTAAAACAAACAGACAGACAGACTTAGGTTTTCTGTGCTTTAATAATTATTGCATATGTATGTGAATGACAAAAACCTTTTGACACAGTTTAAAGAGACCCGATATTTCTACATTCTCTGATCTAAATATATTTCTCATGTAATAAAATTTATATAACACAGACTGTAATTAAATTACAAATACACGAAAATCATATCTTATTCTATCAGCTGAAACAACTGCCTTGCGTTTCATCTTAAATGAAATACTGTAAATTGCTAAATATATGCGAGAAATTTATTATCGCATAATTTCGCGAGAAGCATCACTCGCAAAATAAAGTTATTCGCTTTTATTTTTATATTGCTATTTTACATGTAAAAAGTGTTGATAAACAGAGCACTCGCGAACTTATGTTCTCGCGATTTGACGTGTACGAGTCATTTCGCGATATTAAGTACTCGCGTAAATTAAGGAATCTACAGTAGTCCTGCATTTACATCAAACTTGTGAAGTTACAACATACCCATAAAAATTCAAGCTCACAGGCACCACAAAAAATAATAATAAACCGCAATGCTGTACATAATGAATTGCAATGCTGTGCACAATGAATGACAATGCTGTGCATAATGAATGACAATGCTGTGCATAATGAATGACAATGCTATGCATATCTGAATGACATTATATTGGGAATATAGACCTGGCATTACTCTAAAACCATTTTTTTTTTCGTTTTGAATATATATATGGTCAATACAGGATTCAAGACTTGTATGTTGAAAAGGGACATAACTCCCATAAAAAATCAAGTAATATACACATCTACAAATGTGTTCCTATTAAATACAAAGTTACGCGAAATTCTGTTCCGTGGTTTCAGAGTTGTGCTGAGAAACTGTTTCAGTTGATTATTTAATTTTGGCCGAACACAATTCAAAATGGGCATCACTCCCTGGAAAAAAAAATGAATCATAATTTCCTGCAAATGTGCATATCTACAGTTAGTCCTCATTAATTACATAGATTTCAGTTGTTTTAAAGGGGTTGCGCTGACAAGAAAAAAACCCAGGTTTGACGGGGCAAAAACATACTTTTTATACTTTGCATAGGTTAAAATAGATCCTATTCATTATCAAACTGACCGCCATATTCTTTCTTGTCACAACCGTGATAAAAGGAACAACTTTTCAATATGAAAATATCCAATATACCTACAGACGAATTCTACCATTGTGTCAGACAAACTGTGGCTGAAACGATAACGATCAATATTTTCAAAAATCGTCATCACCCCAGTAAAGTCATCATAAATAATTCTACACTAATGCAACTTTCTTCATTACAGGTTCGTGAAGATAAAACCTGATTTTCAATCTCAAATAGAAACTGAAGGGTAACTTTTTCAACTGCGATCCACAAATTGACATCTTCTCCTGAGTAAATCATCCCTTTCGTCCAGTAGGCGTGGCTCTTTTCTTAAGGTGTCTTTCTGGAATAGCAAATACTACGCACATCATTATATATATAAACCAATCAATAATCAATAATAGTTAATAATCAATCAATCATTTGTTCATACCTATAACATACTCTTCTAACTTGTTAACCCTGCTAACATTCTATCTTTACCGTCAATTTCAATTGTGCACTTGTAATATCGTGGTATATTAGTTTACAATCTGCTTCTATACATGAGTAGAGAAAACGTTCGTACCTGTTTTGGAGTTAGATTTTTCTTTTTCTTTAGACTTTCAATTTCTTGTAACTGTTCTTTAATTTTTCTTACGGCATTTAAGTATGCCTCGTGGGTGGCTACATCTTGCCAAGCCACTCTGTTTTGCTTCTCAGGATTTGACGGTTGTTTCATCAGAGGGACAACGCCTGCCTCTTCGTCTTGCACTTGGCCCGACACCACTTCATGCTGTGAGAATTGGTCTATCTCTATATATGCCTTTGGTCCATTCCAACCAAACCCTAGGTAGAACACAACGTTCTTTTGCCACATACTCCTTGGACTTGGGTAGGAATTTCTAACTCTTATGACAGATTTGTTTCCACCTTGGCTGACGGCAGTGTACAATATCTCCCACCCATCATTAAGTAAGGTCCCCTTAAGTTGTTGAAGCATCTCTTTTACAGGTTTTGACCGCCATAAGGCTTCTCCATCCAAATATGTTTGCTTACATCTCAACTCTTTATAATAAACTATCTCCTTAAAATTGTTCCCCTTTCCCAGGAAATAGTAAGTTGTTTCCCTTCGACGAAAAGGTTCATCCTTCTGTTTTGGGTGATTTTTGTAGAATGCCTTTTTCCATCTTTTTACTGCCTCTTCCACAGTCTCGACAGGGCTTAATCTATACTTCATTTTATTCTCGGTTGGCCAATGAATCATCACAAAGTACATGAATGCTTCCAAATGTGGTCGTTCGTTCTCTCCAATATGTAGCGTCATATCATAAGCTTTCCTACTCCATTCAACAAGATTTTTAAAGTTTTCCTCCCCAATAGTTTTTTGAGACATATTTTGAACAAGCTTCACAGTTATTAAAGTTACAAAATCAAACACCTTTGCAAAGGGGGACTTGATGTTTTCCAAGAGCTTTGAAGCCATTTCTTTCAAGCGATTTTCTCCATCTTTTGTGAACCTTAAATCTAAGATACTTGATGAAGATCTACCACCTAAGCGAACAACTCTTCGTCTTATGAAAGAGGCTCTCGAATCTGGCGTTAGATGATCTGGTATCTCACCAGTTTGTTCCCCCAAATAATTGTCCAGGTTCTCTCTAAGCTGAACAAGCTCATGTCGTGGATTGTAACTTGTATTCAATTTAAAAATTGCCCCTTCTTTTTCGCTTTTTAGTTGTGCAAGTTTGTCTTCTATTACTTGCATGGTCTTCTCTGAGCGATCTTGGAGGGTGTTTATGAATTTACGACTTTCATCTGAAAAGATCTCACATTCCCTTGGATTGCTCAATTTTACCAAAAAAGTGTGTAAATTTGATTTGTCTTTTTCAGGAAACCACAGGTACATGAGATCAAGAAGTTGAACAATGAGGCGTACTTCTCCAAAATATCCAGCATCATTTTCCCTACCAAAATGCGATTTCTCACTTACTCTCTGTTCCTTTGAAAATTTTTCTATTCCTTTCATAGCTAGTTTCAAGATCGCCTTTATTTCTGAATCGGAGGGAACTTCTGAATCTGCCAGATATTCTTTGTATTTGTCTGCTAATCTCCTTTTGTATATCTGACCATAAGTGTCCCAAAGATAGGAATTATCAGGTTTGCTATCCACTGCTATTTTTGCAAATTCTTCCGCCTTTTCCCAGTTTCCAACATGAATGTAAAATCGAGCTATCTGCTGTGCTAGCATGGGATCTTTTGTTTTCTGATAACCAGTTTCGAGAACAGCTGCAGCCTTATCTTTTCCCTCCTTTTCTTCCACTTTCAATATGACTGGAGAGAACATTTCTTTCTTTTGATCCACTGTGAATTCTCTCTTTTTCAAGACATCTTGAACAATTTTCTTTAACTGCCTCGTTGATGCATTCTCCACCAAAAAGAGTGGATGCTGCAAAAACTCTATCATCACATCACCAATGCAAAGATTCTCTTTTAAGACAATGTAATCAAGTATAGCTTTTGCAAAGACTTTGCTAACAATGGACAGTACTTGAATACCTGCTGACACTCTTGCATTTCTATTTAGCAGTACCACTGTTGACTGACTTAGAGTGCTTTCCCAATTCCTACACAAATTTGATGGACGGCATCGTCTCCCTGTAACACTGCCCAACGAAAGAACTGTTTTGTTTCTTCTTTCATCCATCATAGTGTCAAATGCACTCAAAGGTACCGACTGAAAATCGCTATCAAAAGAGTTGATCAGAGACAAATATTTGATGAGATACTTTTCCCTATCAACATCGATGCTATCAACAAATTCTTTTACTGTGCGTTCTATGTAATTTGAATCAAAGTTTTCTTTCAAGATATTGAAAGATATAAGAAGTTTTGGATCTACTCCTTTATTGTTTTTGTACATTTCATCCAAGCTTTGATACTTCCTTCTCAGCCATTCAAGCTCCTTTTCGGTCAACTCATGTTTTAGTTGAACTGTATGACTATCAGTTGAATTGGGAAGGTTTGCACGTCTAATACAGAGAAATAAGAGACAGTAAATTCTTCTTGCATCATCTTTGCCAGATATTCGAGCTCTATGTTCCATACGAGCATGTAAATCCTGTACTTTTTCTTCATCACCATTATCAATAAGAATGATAGGAGGCTTGGGATTGTCTGGGTCTTCAAAATATTTCAATCTTTCTATTTGGTTGCAAGTTTGGTCGGTTACTTTCCTAATTAATGCACATCTGTATCTCTTCCTAAATTGCCATAAAATGTGATGTGCTGTAGTGGTCCCACCAGCGCCTGGCTGATGAAACAGGTAGAAACATGGCACCCAAGTGTCTTCAACCCTGCGTTCAAGAAGTTTTTCAACACCCTGTTGTATTTTTTCTTGCTGACTTCGTCTTAAAACATGATTGTCTTCAAAGTATAGATTCCACCAAGTCACATGTCCTCCTTTGTAAAATTTTTCCTCAACATACTGCCGATGCATTTCGAGTCTTTGAGCATCATGGCAGATATCATCAATTTCACATTCGCTACTGCTGAGAATTTCCAAATCACAAAGTTCATTTCGTATTTTTTCTTTCAGATAACAGAAAGCCCCAGCTGACGTTGGCAACTGACATTTTGACACCATAGGTAACGAAGTACTTACTTCCTTCACAATGTTGTTTACATGTTTCCAAGGTAACCCAATGATACATCTTTCAATCAATGTCTTTTTGTCTACACTGTCTCTTCGCAATAATTCGTCTTGCCAGTTCTCCATCAATGTTTCATTTTCAGACATTGCAATCCATTGATTCTGAAATTTCAAAATAACTTCCTCTGCAATCTCAAGCATGATGTCATAATTCTTGGAGAGAATAAGAAAAACTACCAGTGCCCTTTCATCTGGTATTTCTTGCTGTAAAAATCTGGTGACTTCTTTGAAGCCTTCACTTCTTCTTTTCTTCCATTCTAATCTGTTTAGTGGAGGTTTCTCAAGAGGTTCATAGCCATTGCAAAAAATCCAAGGTTTAAGTTGACTTGTTCTCAACTCCTCAAGAACATTGTTTAAGCTATCAGAATTACTGGCATTTTCCTCACTGTTTCTGTCAAAATTGTCTGTGGTGTAAACCTTAACAACTCTTTCTAAATCAGCTTCTACAAAATTGTACAAACATTTCCCATCCAGGCTCGAGTGAAAATCAAATATTGCAGTTGGTTCCATGTTGAGCAAAAACTCAAAATTTTCAGACACAAAATCTTCACTCATTGCACTGTCCAAGGGGCTGAGAAACAGAATGGGATATATATCATTGGTAAGCTTGTCACTTCCGGCAGTATAAAAATTCAGGAACTGGTCTCGCAAAGTTCCATTTGTTATTGATGGCAACGCATTCTTCTCCTTGTAATTTCTATGGTCTGCTATTTTTGATTTTGTTGCCATGTAATTCTTTAATTCATCATCTCTCAATGCTTTTGGGACGTTTTGGTCAAACTTGTAAATTCTTGGGATAATCTCTTCTTCCTTTTTCTCACGAATGTAGAAAGTATCATGGTTTGTCAGACTGTAGCTTGGTACAATATCAACTTCAATAACAAACACTGCTTCTTCTGTTGATATTTTACTCTGCACATTTACAAACTGGGGAGGCCTTAGGCATTGTAATACAATGTCAAGCTGGTCCTTGTAGAAAGTCTGTTGAATTTCTTGATAGAAAACCTCCATGAATTTTGATTGATTGATTTGCAAACCCACTACCTTTCCTTCCAGTAGACCATCTCTATTAGTATTTTCCGCTATACCGAAGTGCACAGTGCCATTTGTTCTGTCAGAAAAACAAGCGCCTGCAAATCTGATAGTTTCCTTTGCAATCCATGTCAGTAATGAGGACTGATCTAGGTCATCCCTTTGTCTGAAGCAATGCAAAGGTTCTATTAAATCAGATATATGAAAGTTACTTGTTCTGAAAACTGCATGTTTTCTGTAAGCATCTACTGGTTTCACTAATGTATCGAAGGTACGGAATATTTCTTTAAACTTCGTCTCAGAGTCACTTTCTTCACTTTCGCTAACAACTCTTTTGGAGTGATATGTTTTATCACTCACATCACCAACATTTTTTCTAGCTGGTTCTGAATCAACAGATGGATATGAAAGAAAGGCACCTCTTTCTAACTCTTCTTCTAAAATTGATTTAACAATTTTCTGCAGTCTTTTTCTGTCTCCAACAGGCATATCTTTAAATGCTTCTCCCAAATCTACCATATCAAATTCTGACAAAAGTTTTCCATCGATTTTTTGCCGTTCAAAGACTTGTAAATGAACAGGTTCAATTCCTTCTTTCTCCATGTATGGTGCAAGCACTTGTTTCATTTCAGATGCGTTTACGTCTTTAAAATGAATATAGGTATCCAATGAAGCATCAACACGACATTCATCTGGTTTTATTTCTGCAAAGAACAGTAGTCATACAATGGTCAATCAAAATGTATGAATTCAATTTTATTTTACTGGAAAGCTCTAAACGAAGTATTTTTATATTTCTCTTTCATTTCTCCCCGTGGGCATCCGGGTTGTTAGAATAGATCCTCAGTACCCCTTGCTTGTCGTAAAAGGCGACAAAATGGGGTGGTCCTTCGGATGAGACCGCAAAAACTGAGGTCCCGTGCCACAGCAGGTTTGGCACAATAAAGATCCCTCCCTAATCAAAGGCCCAGAGCGCCGAGCATAGGCCTAAATTTTGCAGCCCTTCACCAGTAATGGTGACGTCTCCATTTGAGTGAAAGATTCTAAAGCGGGACGTTAAACAATATAAAATCAATCAATATCTTTCATTTCTCAGAAGACAAGAGGATCCCATTATACATTATGTATATACATGCAATGGTATAGGGCACTCCACTATGAAATTAGAAATAAGAAATAATATCAAGAGGCCCATGGGCCACATCACTCACATAAGTCACTTTCGCTCTGCTTTGGTTCAGCTATTGTAACTTTTTAAAACATTTTTTGCAACCTTTATTTCCATGAAACATTTTGACCCTATACTGTGCCCCCAACCTAGCCTCATAAATATACTACAATGTCACAGCATACTTCAATCTACAGGGTATAAAATTTTCAAAGATATTTCCCTAATAATCCCAGATAAATTATGAATCCCTATTGTGACCCATCCTAACAAACATACTTTAATCTGCAATAGTGTGATTAATCATAACCCTGATGATTTTTAGATGATTTTTAAATATTTATCCTACATTTGCCATGGAAAAAATTAATTCTCTATTGTGTGGCCCCACCCTACCCTTGGGGGACCATGATTAGAACAAACATGAACCTACACTTCATCAGGAAGCATTCATATAAATTTCAACTTTTCTGGCCTAGTTGTTCTTAAGATTTTTGAATGACCGCACCTCATTTTCACTTTTTCTTGATTATCTCCCCTTTAGAAGTATGGTCCTTCACTTGAACAAATGTGAATCCACCTCATCCAAGGATGATTTGTGTTAAGTTTGATTGAAATTGGTCAAGTGGTTATTGAGAAAATCTCTAAAAGTAGGTCAAAGAACAATGTAAAGGTGACTAGGTCAAAGATTTTGGTGTCAGTGGAAAGGTCTTGCCACAAGGTATACACACACCACATATGAAATGGTGATAGAGATTCAGTCAAGGTTAAAGTTTTTTGCCCCTATAGGCCTATATGTCCCCAAATCCTCAATTTAGGGGACATCAAAAAAAGGTGTGGCACTTCAATTGAACAAACTTTAGTTCTCTTTCCCCAAATATGTTTCGTGTCAAGTTTGGCGGAAATTAGCCATGTGGCTCTGGTAAAGAAGTCATAAATTTTAAACGTTTACACACAGATTGACAGACAGACTGCCACTGAACAAAAACAGATCAGAATACCTCACTTGAGCTTTCAGCTCATGTGAACTGATAGTGGATTGTTTGTGTACACAATATACGCATCTGGTATTATATAGACATGCAGTGTATCATACCAATTGTTATTTTATTGAATATATATGTTACCAGCAAACTAACAACTTAACTTTATGACAAATGGGATGACTTCCCTCCATCATCAACTTTCCTTGTCTGTGTAGCAATATTCCATTGTCATCTGCATATGGTGTTCATGTCTCTCAACTGAACTGATATGCAAGTGCATGTTCTGCATATAATCATTTTTGAAATCGAGACAAGCTGACAAGTGAGTTTATGTTCAAGAGGTTTCAACTGTCTCATTTAAAGTCAGCATTTCTTGATAACTATGTTATTTAATTTATTTATTTAGCTACTCAAGATTTGTTCAGTTGACAGAGTATTTAAGCCGGATACAATGCGGACAGATGGACAAACACAATCATCATAACAAAGTGATGGTCAAGAGAGATGGACAAGAGAGATGGACAAGAGAGATGAACAAGAGAGATGAACAAGAGGGATGAACAAGAGGAATCAACAAGAGGGATGGACAAGAGAGATGAACAAGAGGGATGAACAAGAGAGATGAACAAGAGGGATGGACAAGAGAGATGAACAAGAGGGATGGACAAAGAGATGAACAAGAGAGATGAACAAGAGGGATGGACAAGAGAGATGAACAAGAGGGATGGATAAGAGAGATGAACAAGAGGGATGGACAAGAGGGATGAACAAGAGAGATGAACAAGAGGGATGGACAAGAGATATAAACAAGTGGGATGGACAAGAGAGATAAACAAGTGGGATGGACAAGAGGGATGGATAAGAGAGATGGACAAGACCATACCATAAAATATCACCTATCAAAAGAGAGGGACATAAAAATCATTCAATGGATATAAAACATACAAACTAAATAGATCTTGCCAAGCAGGTCAACATGTGAAAAGGAATGGAAGAGGTCCTTATGTCTTCATATGAGTGAAAGATTCTTAAGAGGGACTTCGATAATATACAAACAACCAACCTCTATTGTGTGCAAAACCTGAAATAATTTTTTATAAGGTGTACATTCAAGTTGGATCATATCACAACTTGTGCTTAGTGTAATCATGAAAAGGCTAAGGTAACAAACAGAACTCAGTCTCATAATTCCTAAAGAAATGGGTAAACACGGACCCCTGGACATACCAGAGGTGGGATCAGGTGCCTAGAAGTAAGCATCCCCTGTCGACCAGTCATACCTACCCACCACAAACCCTAGATCTTGATCAGGAAAATGGAGTAATCCGCAGTCAGAATCAATGAGCCAAGAATGGTCTAACAATTGGTATGAAACAAGCCAGACAGCATTTGACCTAATGGAAGGTTGTAATGGCAAACTAGATCATTATAACAACCATAGAATTTGCGAAATGCTGACTTTGAACGAAACTGTACAAACCCCTGTAAAATGAAAATGTTTGTCGGTAACCTGCCTTGATTTAAAAACTGATCATATTCGAAACAAGCTCTTGCATATCGAATCAGTTGAGAGATATATACACCATATACAGGTGATAATGGAATATATTATCACAAATTATGCACAATGTTATGTACCACATTCTGAGTCAAATTCAGAAAAAAAACATTATCCATATGCCTTTTGTTTTCATACTCCAATAGCCCGCACAAGTACTCTGAAGCAGACATTAAGAGTATGCTTGGCTTTCTTGTAGATAACATTTACATAGTGTTTGGAAACCAAGTCTTCCAACAATCCATTGGCATTCCCATGGGCACTAATTTTGCTCCCTTATTGGTAGACTTATTTTTATACTCTTATGAAGCAGAATTTGTTCAGAAACTATTACAGGATAAAAACAAAAAACTTGCTGTGTCCTTCAACCATACATATAGATATATTGATGACGTCTTATCAATCAACAATCATAATTTTCATAATTATGTCCATTAGATATATCCCGATGAACTCGAAATAAAGGACACTACAGAATCTGATGTGTCTGCTTCATATTTGGATATTTTACTTAATGTTGACTCTAATGGCAGCTGACAACTACATTATATGACAAGCGTGATGACCTCAACTTTGCAATCATCAACTTTCCATATCTGTGTAGTAATACCACTTTCGCCTGCATATGGTGTGTATATCTCCCAGTTGATTCGATACGTGAGAGCATGCCATGCGTATGAGAATTTTTTAAAGCGAGGTCAACTACTGACAAAAAAGTTGCCGTTGCAGGGCTACAACGAATCTTGTTTGAAGTCATCATTTCGCAAATTTTACGGTCACTATGACCTTGTTTGCGATTACAAAGTGTCTCTGGAACATATGTTGAATGATTTGTTTCATACCCTTTGTTAGACTTTCATTTGTCAAACTAACTTTGACTACAGATAATCCCATTTACCTAATTTCAACTAAGGGCTCACGGCGGGTGTGACCGGTCAGCAGAGGATGCTTACTCCTCCATGGCACCTGATCCTACCTTCGCTATGTCGGAGGTCCGTGTTGCCCTACACTCGATCTTGTATATGTCTTGGGGATTTATGATTACGATTTACACATTGTTTACTTCGCCATTTGATACTCTAATATATGAACTATTCAGACCGTAAAATAAAAAACTGTTACTAAGTCAGTTTTAATGTTATCTGGGTCTATTACCTAATTCTTACCTGTATCCGTGATGGTCCATTACCTAATTCTTACCTGTATCTGTGATGGTCTATTACCTAATTCTTACCTGTATCTGTGATGGTCTATTACCTAATTCTTACCTGTATCTGTGATGGTCTATTACCTAATTCTTACCTGTATCTGTGATGGTCTATTACCTAATTCTTACCTGTATCTGTGATGGTCTATTACCTAATTCTTACCTGTATCCGTGATGGTCTATTACCTAATTCTTACCTGTATCCGTGATGGTCTATTACCTAATTCTTACCTGTATCCGTGATGGTCTATTACCTAATTCTTACCTGTATCTGTGATGGTCTATTACCTAATTCTTACCTGTATCTGTGATGGTCTCACTTTCTTCACCTTCATCTGATGATTCCGATTCTTTCCTGTCTATGTTGCAATATTTCCATCTATTTATTTGTTAAGAAGTCTGATGTTACCATGAGCGTCATACAACTAAACTGTAAAAGTAAAGTTCATGGAGCATGGGCAGCATTGTCTGCAGGTCTACACAGCATTGTCTGCAGGTCTACACAGCATTGTCTGCAGGTCTACACAGCATTGTCTGCAGGTCTACACAGCATTGTCTGCAGGTCTACACAGCATTGTCTGCAGGTCTACACAGCATTGTCTGCAGGTCTACACAGCATTGCCTGCAGGTCTACACAGCATTGCCTGCAGGTCTACACAGGCAATGGTCTACACAGCATTTTCTGCAGGTCTACACAGCATTGTCTGCAGGTCTACACAGCATTGTCTGCAGGTCTACACAGCATTGTCTGCAGGTCTACACAGCATTGTCTGCAGATCTACACAGCATTGTCTGCAGGTCTACACAGCACTATAACTGCTTTGTGATATACCTGCATTGTTTTTTAAGGTTGTTTTTTCTAAATGTACATGGTTTTTTAACAGGATAGTGTGATTGACAACATTTACAACCGTATCCATTAATAATCATAATGTCTGTGTGTTTCATCTAGTAAATTCTGAATTTCATTATCAGTGTCTGCAAGTAAAAATTAAAATTTACTTACCTTATGACCATGACATAACAATTTGAACTTTTGTGACCTTGTGGTTCTTGAAAAGAAATGTTTTAAATGACTCCACTCTATTTTTGCATTTGTCATAATTATCGTCCTATGAAGGGGGCAAGGCCCTCCATTTGAACAAATTTGAATCCCCTTCACCACGGATGAATTGCACTAAGATTAAAATTGGCTCAGAGGTTCTGGAGGTGATAATTTAAAAAATATAAAAAGTTTACGGACAGACTGACGGACAAAAGGTGATCAGAATAACTTACTTGAGCTCAGGAGAGCTAATAAAAAATCGACAGAGAATTTAGTTTTTTTATCAATATTGTTATACATGTGTATATTGATATATTCAGTCTTTATTTTTCCACTTGTTGTTCTAAATGATTTTCATGTGGTGCATTAATTTTAGAAATGTCACACTGACATTGCCTAGCAATGTGACATTGTCTCATAAAGTCCTTTGCTTATCCAAATTTCTATAGGACCAAGGTTAACATAATTCAAAAGTAGGTCAAACTCCAAGGTCAATGTCATTAGGTCAAACATTTTTGTACTGAAATAAAGGTCTTATCACAAGAAATACATGTGATATATGAAAGCCCTTTTGCCATCTATTCAAGATTAAGGTTTTTGCAGACTAACAGATAAACAGACACAGACCAAACACTATACTGGCCAAAAAAAGTTAGGGATTGTGGGCATTTTGGTTTGATAAAAGTTTTTGGGAGAAATTTTAAGTGAAATACCACATATACATGGATTGAGATAACATTTTGTGACTTGAATCCTGTTCACTGTATGCTTCTTCACAATTTGCATGTGCCCATGAGCCGGACGATAAAAATGTGGACAGACAATTAGTCAGCAGACATCACTATGTTATTGATAAGTGATGTCGATATATAAATTATTAACCTTTCAATAAAATCCTACATTTTTCACCCGATTAAGCAATCTTAAGCATCACTGTCACCGGAATTTGCTAATTTACAACAAGAGGCCCACGGGCCTTATCAGTCACCTGAGTATTAGCTAAAAGTATCACTAGTCCCAAGGGCGACGATATCTAGAGAGAAAAAAATCCTGTTCTGAATATTTAAGCTAAATTCCAATATTCAGCAACAGTATAAAACAAAAAGTGTTCTTTAAACTTAAATGTCCTGAAAATGCTTAGACTGTTGAAAGATTTTACATAATATATGTGAAATTAACACAGGATAAGATGAATTTGGGCCTGCCAAGAATCCAAACCTTGGCATTGCAAAATTCACAATTTTGGCACACCCTTTTCTGCTTTCGCTAAATTTTATACCATATCAGCAAACATAAAGAAGTCTTTCAAATGATAAAGGCAATAATCACTATAATAATTATGGCCCCACCCTGAAAGCAAAACCTTTATGCCCTTGGGTCATGAAATTTATAATTTTGGTAAAGGACTACCTACGTCTTTTAAATATATATTTACTGCACTAAAGAAAATATCATTTAAAACACTATATATGCCAAGTTTGGCCCTGATCGGGGGAAGTTTACAATTTTGGTAGACGCTTTCCTGCTCTACATCAATATAATTTTTCTTACAAATGTCCAGTTGTGTAGAAATATCGAATGGCACAATTAGTGCCCATGGGAATGCCCATGGATTGATGGAAAATTAGCCAATCTTTGGCAGTCCTCTCTGCCCCTGAGGCCCCAGTGGTGCAATAGTCCTAGTGATGCTTCATACCAAATTAAAAGAATTGGATTGGTAGTTATCAAGAAGTTAAAAATGTTCATTTGTTGACTATAGATACGATGATGAATGCTGACCATATTGCTATTACTTTGCGTTTCTGATGTCAATTGTCTCTGATGACCTCACAGAAGGGAGAAGTGACTATGTTGATTAACATCAATTTTGGCAATTTTTCAACTGAGCCTTGATTTTAACAAACTTGAATTTGCACTATGTCAGAAAGTTGTCATGTAAATTTGAACTTTTCTGGCTTAGTGGTTCTGGAGAGGAAGATCTTTTAAAGATTTTTTCCTATATTTCCATATTTTAAAACTTTGATCCCCTATTGTGACCCCACCCTACCCCTGGGAGCCATGTCAAAACCTATTAACACTATGTCAGGAAGCTTCAATGTAAATTGTGTTCTTGAGATTTTTAAATGACTCCACCCTATTTCTCCATTTTTGTGATTACCTCCCCTTTGAAGGAAGCACTGCCCTTCTTTTGAACAAATTTGAATTCCCATCACCCAAGGATGACTTGTTCCAAGTTTGATTGAAATTAGCCATGTGGTTCTGGAGAAGATTTCTAAAGATTTTTTCTTATATCTTCACATATAAAACTTTAATTCTCTATTGTGGCCCCACCCTACCCCTGGAGACCATGATGTTAACAAACTTGAATTTTCAGTATGTAAGAGAGCTTCCATGCAAATTTCAACTTTACTGGCTCAATAGTTCTTGAGAATTTTTTTTTTTTAAAAACTCCACCCTATTTTTCTATCTCCCTTGCCCTTCACCCACTGATGATTTGTACCAAGTTTGATTGAAATTGGCTCTGTGGTTCTGGAGAAGATTTTTAAAATTTATGAGTGTATTTTTCGATTTTTTGCTATTATCTCCCCTGTGAAAGAGGTGTTGTCCTTCATTTGAACAGCCCCGTGGGGATCCAGGTTGTAAGAATAGATCCTCAGTACTCCTTGCTTGTCATAAGTGGCGACTAAATGGGGCAGTCATTTGGATAAGACCGCAAAAGCCTACGCCCCGTGTCACAGCAGGTGTGGCACATTAAAGATCCCTTCCTGCTCAAAGGCCCTGAGAGCCGAGCATAGGCCAAAATTTGCAGCCCTTCACCGGCATTGGTTACATCTCCATATGAGAGAAAGATTCTCGAGAAGGACGTTAAACAATATATAATCAATCAATCAATCATTTGAACACATTTAAATCCTCCTCCTCCAGGAATGCTATTTATTAAGTTTGGTTGAAATTGGCTCAGGTGAGCTAAAAAGCATGACCCTTCATTTAAACAATCTGGAATCCATTTTACACGGGAATAGTCTGTACCCAAGTTTGGGTGAAATTGGCCCAGTAGTTTTTGATATAAATTCAAAAGAAAAAAAATTACAGAACGGTGGATGAATAGACAGCCAACAATAAATGATTCAGAAAAGCTCAGGTGAGCTAAAAAAAAATAATTATTGTAGAATTACTACACCTGCCAGGCTGTTTGGTCACAATAGAAACATACATATGCATTGTAAATTGACAGAAAAGGATACACTTTTTTACGTTTTTTCTTTCTAATTGCTGTTGGAAACAATTTTTTTATACATTCAATTAAGTCTGTCTTAGTATCTTGTGGGATAGCCCCTTTTCCATTCTTCCAGTACTGAAGTTCAATTTCCCATAGAAGATCGCATTCTGCAACAGACTTTCCATCTCTCAGACAGTATCTCTTTTGCAGCACTTCATTCAAGAATTCAATCCTCTTTTTAGTTTCTGCAATCATTAAAAATGTCCAGTTACACATGATCGATCATACCTTTCCCTTATATTGGAGTCAATCTATATGAAAAAGCCAAGTTAACAGTGATCAACACCATGTTTAAAACAACAACAGGCCCACAGGCCTTAACAGTCACCGGAGTATCATAGCCCATACATAGACCTGTCGTGGAGTCTCATATTTGCATTTAAGCCTCATTCTGGAGTCTTTTGTTCTCAGCTTTATGATCTTCTAAATGTGCATACCATTCCCATTCAATTACAACAGAAAGGTGAAGTTTGAAGCATTTAGAAGTTTCCCTGACCAAGATGCAATGAATTTCAAAGTTTTCATGAAGGGCTTCATGGATGCAATAACCATGCATTTGGTTTTTCTCACACACACACACACACACACACACACACACACACACACACAGAGACACACATACAGACACACACACACATACAGACACACACAGACACACATACACATAGACACACACATACAGACACACACACATATACACACATACAGACACACACACACACAGACACACTCACATACAGACACAGACACACACACATACAGACACACACATACACATACAGACACACACACACACACACATACAGACAGACACATACAGACACACACACACACACATACAGACAAACACACACACACACACTCACACATAGACACACACAGACACACACACACATACAGACACAGACACACACACACACACATACACACACACACACACACACACATACAATCTGTAACATATTAACTGCATCTTATCATTTACTCCTGTGGTTCACACCTTCTATGTATGTATACTTTCTGTAATATTTGATATAGGATTGTATTTATGACACACAGATAAACCAATAGCACACACTGCGTAAAGGGGTTTATAATAGATACTTGCACAATGTTTGTCAGAAACTGTGCTTTTTGTTTTATTTAATCAATTTTGTAATTTGATGATTGAAATTGTTGTCTTCTTTCAATAATCTGCTATTTTCTTCGCAATACACATGCTACTTTCGTTTTACTTAATATAGGGATCAGGATTATCGAAAACAAAACCGTATATACTCTATGTTTTAGTGTTTTTTGTAAGAATGGCAACTGAACCGTGACATTGTGCAGAATTTATTTCACCACTTTAGTATTTATCCGTTCTGGTAATCCGAAGTAAGGATTCTTCATGAAAATACATAACTTTATAAATAAATGAAATTTGGAAGTTTTTAATGATATTCATGAGCCACATATTTCATGGGAAAATTTCTCATTGATTATTTTGGTCCCCCTTCCTACAATATCCCATTCACGCACTCTCTAAATTAGCAAATGGAATTGTGGGAAAGGGGACCAGACAACCTACTGATCTGTTTTGTAGTAAATTCATCTGCAAATAATGAACTTTTTATTACCGAAAAGTCGTTATTTAATTACTGGACAATGATATAATCAGTGACATCAACAATTGGTATTCTGCCTTTAGAATATCAATTAAGTCTAATGTTTCAAAGTCTTGAATCATATGATACTTTCACAAACAGTAGACACTATTTGATTTTGCCCAATGAGATTAGCTGAAAGGCAGTGTTGCGGCAAAATCTTGCATGATTGCCAGAAGACTCTCGAGCAAGCTTGAAAAAAGCCTTAAAAAAAAGTTTCATATTTTTAGTTTTAGAGAATCGGGATCGGGATTACTAAAAACAAAACTGGAAATAGTCTTTGTATTTTTGGAATAGGAACTGAACCGTGACAATGCGCAATCCAAGTTAGTATTTATCTGTTTCTACGCATCTGAAATAAGGATTCTTGGTGAAACTATGAGGCTATAGATATAAATGAAAAGCAAATTTGAGCAGGTTATTTTGTAAGTACTTAATGATATCATGCGACACAAATTTCACAGGAAAATATGTTTTGTAGTGAATCCATCTGTGAATAATAATAATAATAATAATCATTTTATATAGCGCCCTATTCGATCAAAATAATCGCTCTAAAGCGCTGTACATCATATATCATAAGACAGGTTACATAAATACAAATTTTTAAAAGACAGGTTACATAGTACTAGAAGTAAATGATTTTTTTTTTGATTTTTTTTTTTGAAATTAAGTAAAAGTGAAAATGATTAAAATTGAGACATTTAATAATAAGCGAGTCTAAAAAGATATGTTGAACTTTTCTTGCCAAACAACCATTATTGAACTATTGAACAAATGATACAATAATAAACAATGACATCAACAACAGAAATGGTATTGTGCCTTTCAAATATCAATTAAATTCAGTGTTTCAAAGTCTTGAATCGTAAGAAACGTTCGATACCAATAGGCACTATTTGATTTCACCCATTGAGATCGGAAATGCGGTGTAGTGGCAAAATTTTCCGTGATCGCTAGAAGGCTCTCGAGCAAGCTCGACACCTTAAAAACATTATCTTATTAGACTGAGTGGAATATTTCTTTACAATAACCATGCCTGGAGATGGCCCAGCTTACCCCTGACGACTTTGTAAAATGTCTGACAAAACTTCTATTTAAGCGCAACATGTGGACATTATGGGAACTGTTAGTAGAGGAGGAAAAGATTCTCTTTTGAAAATGTATATTTTTAAAAGTTTTACTAAAAACGAAATCATAGTTGTTTCTTCTAGACTCTGTCTTAGTGTATTTTTGAGGAAGTTGCGCCGTAGTTTCAGCTGGAGTAAATACACAGAAGATTAAATCATTATTGCTGTGTTTGACTGAATAGTGTTTTAGCTCTTAATTTCACAGATAATTAAAACCAGATAAAAATTTTTCCTTTATTTTATCGATTTCTTTCAACTTTGTTTAGGATTGGAGATACTCTAACCTATCTAACTGAATAAATTCCTGTACATAATATTCTTGTCAGTTTACCAAAACACTTTCAATAAACGTCGATGTCACATTATTCGCGATATTTTGTAAGAGACAATGCTATATTAAACTTACCCTTTAAAGAAAACTATATGAGATACAAGGAAAAATTAACGTGTTCTGACACCTGCAAGTTGTGGACACCTTACAAATTGAATTTGACGAAATTTGAAGACAGGGCCAATTTTGATGCTTACAGTACCCAGCTCTTTTGGGTTCTTGGACATCATAACTATGCACTCCGTTTATGTTCCACTACTGTGAAAGTAAAAAAGAGGGTTTTTTTCTAATCTTAATGTAATGCAGTTTATTTGTATATGGCCATATTGGTCCCAACCTAGGGCCTAAACCTTTAACCCAGGTGCCATGATTTTCATAACCTAGGTAGAAAGCCTCATGGACATCATAACAATGCATTTGATTTTTCTCACACACGTCTGAGAGTAGAGAAGATTTTTCTAAGATTTAATATATTTTTACTTGGTAGCCAAATTGGACCCACCCTAAGGCCTAAATCTCTATCCCAGGGGTCATGATTTTCATAATTTAGGTAGAAATTTAGGTAGAGAGCTTCATGGACATCACAATCAGACATTTACTTTGTCTTCACACATACTAGAGTAAAAAAGATTGTTGGTTGGTCGTTTGTTTTATGTCCCTTTGAAAAATTTTCACTCATAATGACACTTTACCAGCTATAGGTTGAACCTATACTTAGCACTAATGGCTTTTATCTGTGAGGGTTTTTAATGTGCCCATGCCTGTCGCAACATGGGACCTCCGTTTATATAGTAATATCCAAAAGACTCGTGACTCTCACTTCTAAATGTTGAGTGTTTACGTCTTAGGTTTGATGCAGCCATGGCACAAGCAGGGCTCCAACTCACAACCTCCCAGTTAAGAAGCAACCGCTCTATCAGTGAGCTACCACAACTGTCTAAGATTTAATAGTTTCATTAGAACCCACCCCTAATCCAGAGACCATTATTTTCACAACTTAGTTAAAGATCTTCATGAACATCATAACCATTCATTTTTTTTTTTTCCCTCACACATGCGTAGGAGTAGATAAGAAGGTTCTCTAAGATAGATAAAGGTTTTAAAGAATATATATTAATTTATCACGCTTCACACAAATTTGTAGATAATTGATTGGATGAGAGCTCATCGCATGATGCCCTGAAATTTTCAACATTACGTCTCGGAGCAGGGGGTGTATTAAACATCGGGCATGCGATTCTGTTCGTATTGAAGCTAGGGTAAACAAACTTGGCGGCAAATAAACGGTTTGCGCAGATGACCGAGGAAGAAGTGGAAGATAAAAGGATTAAATTGAATTCCATCAACACAATTAAGTGCAACAACAAGGCTGCAAATACTTTGAGGGACTATTTAAAGGAAACTACTACACATGAACCCCAACTTCCATTGCCACCTACTAGCACTTTTGATGCCTAACTTGCCATACCATCAACTTCTACTTCCAGTGATGGAGCCCCAACCTGCCTTACTTGAAAATGAAAATGCTAATATTCTTGATGTAATTAACATTAATCACATGTTTGACAACTTTTTTTTTTTCTAATACAAATGTCTCGAACACAGAATTACAATCAAGTCAAAGAAACCCTACAATCTTCAACAATTGCCAGTTTTCATTCAATTTCAATATCAATAAGACGTAAAACAATACATCATCATGTAATTAATTTACACTGCCATCTTTGAATTACAGTCACTTTTTCAAAATTACAGTCATGTGTTCTTCATTCAGTGTGCTGATATGACGAATTGATTATCTGATGGTGAATGAAATTTGACATTTTATCACATATGTCAATGAAATGCATAAAAAACATTGTAAAGGTCTTCAGTGGGATAAATTCGTTACACAGTCAGTTTGGGGCGTAATACGGAGTCATCCAGGGTGTGAAATGGAAATCCGTATTGGGACTCAGCTTCGCCTCACCTAATACAGATTTCCATTTCACACCCTGGACAACTCCGTACTACGCCCCAAACTGACTGTAACTAATAATATTTTTACTATACGGCCATATTGGCTCCACCCTAAACACTGAACCCCTGAAAACAGGGCCAGGAATTTTACAACTTTCGTACAGGGCTTCATGGACATCATAACCATGCATTTGGTTTTTCTCCCACATGTGAGAGAATAGTAAAGATTTTGGAAAATTTGGCATTTTTAAGGTAGTTTTGTCCTGTCTGTGAGGCTCTGGGGATGCTAAGATCATAAACTTCACAATATACATTCTTCTTATCTTAAACAAGCTTCACACCAAAAATTGTAACAAAAGATGTTGTAGTTTTCAAAAGAAGCTAACAATGACACACAAAGATGGACGAAATCCAATGGCAATAAGTCACCTGACACACTCACACGTTTTACCCACTGACCATTTTGGCCCCACCCTGATATCAAAACCTCTGCCCCGGGGATCATGAAATATACAATTTTAGTAAAGGCTACCTGCTCATTTTAAATATCCATTTAGTTTCAATTTAGTATCAAATTATAGCACTAAAGATGTTTTTAAATGGTTTACACATAAATACTATATACCAAATTTGACCCCACCCTGGAGTCAGAACCTCTACCCCGGGGATTATGAATTTACAGCTGTGGTAGAGGCCGTCCTGCTCTACATTTAGTTTTGCTCTTACATGTGCAGTTGTAGAGAAGACGATTTTTACAATTTATGACCGCCTTGTCCCAAAGATGCTTCACATCAATCTGAAAAGAATTAGAATGGTTATCTAGAAGTTAAAATTCTTTGTTAATTGTTAATGCGCGATGCTGGATGCTGACCAATTGCAGTCATTGCTACAGATGATCTGAGTGTATGCTTTACTTCCTAGTGACCTACTCTAATGCTAGCAGAAACACAACAATGTATGGTTTGGGCCTTATTACCATCATACACTCACCCGATCTTAATTCTTCTTCAATATCTGTTGACCGCAGTTTTTCATTTATATCAGGCCTAAGTTTTCTAACTTCTTCTAAGAAGGGTTCAAAAGCATTTTCTTTGGAATACAAAATATTCATCAAACATTTTGCTTTGTCCTTGTCCGTTTTCTCAGCATTCACACGTTGCAAGTCATCGTGATCAATAACAGAGTCTGTGTACAGGTTGTCCACTACATCGTCTGTACGTAATTCCTCCACCAGGTAAGAATAATTTTTCTGAATCGTGAGCTTCTCCTTAGAGTTCATTTTTTGTGTGCTGAAAAAATAAAATGCAGGTAAATGCAACTGAAGTACAAATAGATTTAGAATCCCTCTCCAACCAATCATTTTCTTTGTTATAAAATCATTCTGACCAAATTCCCATATTTTATAAACATCATGTCACTAGTCTTCGTTTCAAGGACCTACCTAATTGAGTTCTAATTAATTTCTGTTTCTTTTTAAACACTGTACATCTCCATACATATTAAAATTTTCAAATAGTCTCTTACTTCATAGTTTTTCCTAATTTTACTGTAAAATAGTAATTTTCCACGTTTAGAGAATTCAGTGTTTTGTAGTTGCATGTTAACATTATCAATATAATAATTCTTCATGAAGTAAAACGTGCTTTCATTAAAATCTGATGATGAATGATTTAGTTTACTTTTCAACTTTTTTTTTTATTTGTCGCTGCCAATTTTTCTGTATGCCAGTATTATAAAGGATATCATCTTCCAATTTAGCAGCCATAAGTATTGGATTTTTAATACCATCTTCATCATCATAGCTTTTTAGTCTCTTGTAAAATTTAAACATGGAGAGGAGAGCTTTAAAGCTGATGAGGATGATCCTAGTTCAAATTTAATGGCTAAATTTGAAGCTTTCTTCTGTACACCAAAATGTCTTCTAATTTGTATTCATTTAATAGAAAAAGAATGATTTCTTTAAAATGATTTTTTTTTAATCTAATTTTTTTTTATTTTATTTTTTTGCAATTAATACTTGTATCATATTTTGTGACACAATAGAATGCGTCATTTTGTTTATAAGCAGAGTATGGGAGAGTCGAAAGATTTATCATCAAGCGTAAAACAAAGCATTGTAAATAGCTTTCAAAGTGGAATAACACACTCTGAAATTGCAAGGAGCCTATGACTAAACCGGTGTACAGTGTGTGCTGTAATAAAGCGATATCAGGAAAGGAGCCCAGAACGGGTAGGAAGAAAAAAATCAGCGTGCAAGATCACAGGTGCTTGGGTTTTAATATATGAATACACACCTAACCTTATACATATGTAAATAATTTATAAGTTTAGATGTGTATTCATATATTAAAACCCAAAAACATCCGAATCTGTGAAGATAACTTAAAAAAGCGAGTAGCATGGGCTAGGGGAAAGAGACATTGGAAAGATGATGGTGATTGGAATCGTGTGATTTTTGCTGATGAATATAAAGTGATCAGTGGAGAAAATAACCACGTATATGTGTGACGTAGACCCGGAGTGGATGCTGCAATGCATTAGTCCCGGTTGCGGTGCGAGGGCGAGTCAAATGATGTGGGGGTGTATTTGCTGGAATGAACCAGGTACTTTGACAATTGTCTATGGCCATATCAATGCAGAAAAGTATAAAGAAATCCTTGATAATGAACTTTGGCCAGTTGTTGCCCAACATTTTCCACAGAATGACTTTATCTTTCAAGATGACAATGCGCCAGTGCATCGTGCAAAATCCGTGCTAAATTACAAGACTGAAAACAACATTCAAGGAATTTGGTGGCCCGCTCAATCACCGGATGCTAGTATTATTGAAAAAAAAAAAAAAACTCTTAACTATTGTTGAAAAATCAGCTGAGAAAATGCATGAGCAGAATATTTCAATAAATAATGCAGCTGACCTCGAACAAGTGATTCAGAGAATATGGAATATAAATTTCATTTATTGATGGGTACAATAAAATCATATTACGGTTACAAATAATGAATATATGTGTATTGCGACATAAAAATGGCTTTGACAATGTCTCAAATAAAAATGATCACCTGTATGTCACGTGATTCTGTATTGGCGAAAACAATCTGGTAAAGGAGACAAGTCACTTCTCATCAACAAATAACAATAATTTTTATTTGATAAGTGATTATTGAGCAATGATATATATGTAACCCGTCGGGTAAACCACCAGAAACGATAATTTGGGGTTTTATAATTTGTATTATGGAGAAAACCTACACACAGCATAACTAATAGCTGTACTTTATACACAGTTCACAAACTTTAAATAACAAACTAACCTTATGCTTAGAAAGATTACTTATATTAAATGTATAGCACTAAACGACGAATTATAACACGGTAATAAATAGATAAATCCTTACCAGTTTACATCACCCACTACATCTACACAGGGTATTGTCACCTCGATGATGCATGCAGGTATGGGGTGGGGAGGTAAAAAATGTTTTAATATATATATTTATATGTGTGTGTGTGTGTGTGAACACAACTCACTCACTCTCAAACACCCCTTTCTCTAACTTGTGCCAATTATTACAAATAATGAATATATGTGTATTGCGACATAAAAATGGCTTTGACAATGTCTCAAATAAAAATGATCACCTGTATGTCACGTGATTCAGTCACGTGACATTCAAATACAATCACCAACAAGCAACGAAATATCCGATAACCAAAACCATGAGTAGGTGGATCCAAGAACTAACACCTGGCTACATATACAACAGTTTAAGTAATATATGGTACCACCAATCATATCATACAACACATCGAACTCAAACTCGGGTACGAATTATCGACGTTACACTACAGAGTGATAATCCATAACAGACAACCTTACTGTAGGAGCCCGGATCTAAGCTTCAGGGCTATGTACACAGACCTACATACTTACTGTAGGAGCCCGGATCTAAGCTTAAGGGCTATGTACACAGACCTACATACTTACTGTAGGAGCCCGGATCTAAGCTTAAGGGCTATGTACACAGACCTACATACTTACTGTAGGAGCCCGGATCTAAGCTTAAGGGCTATGTACACAGACCTACATACTTACTGTAGGAGCCCGGATCTAAGCTTAAGGGCTATGTACACAGACCTACATACTTACTGTAGGAGCCCGGATCTAAGCTTAAGGGCTATGTACACAGACCTACATACTTACTGTAGGAGCCCGGATCTAAGCTTCAGGGCTATGTACACAGACCTACATACTTACTGTAGGAGCCCGGATCTAAGCTTAAGGGCTATGTACACAGACCTACATAGAGTTTAGACCTCCACATCGTCGCGGTATTTTCGAATTTTTTTTTTGATTTTTTTTTTTTTTTTTTTGTATCATCAACAAAACAAAATATAATCAGGAAAACAAAAGCTAATTAACGTATCGGCTGAAGTTATTTTTTTTTTTTTTTTTTAAAGATTCGATCTGCAATCTAGCCTTATTGGCTATCAATGAACTACCCCAGCAATATTACGCCAACTGACTTGCTTTCATAAATATAATAATTACCGTTAAGAGGGAACCGCTGCCATCTTACTTTCGTTTCTGTTTCTACGAACTTCCCGTGTTCAAGTGGTGACGCGGGCAGGCGCATTATTTTCAAAAATCAATATACAGTATATTTTACTCCGCTCATCTTTTAATGATTGCAATATTTTACTCCGCTCATTATTTAATGATTTTACACCGTGGGGATCCGAGTTGTAAGAATAGATCCCCAGTATTCCTTGCTTGTCCTAAGAGGCGACTAAATGGGGCTGTCCTTCAGATGAGACCGCAAAAACCGAGGTCTCGTATCACAGCAGATGTGGCACGTTAAAGATCCCTCACTGCTCAAAGGCCATAAGCGCCGAGCATAGGTCTAAATTTTGCAGCCCTTCACCGGCAATGGTGACGTCTCCATATGAGTGAAAGATTCTCGAGCGGGACGTTTAAACAATATACATCCATCCATCCTTCAGAAGTTGCAGTTTTAGATGGCATTTTTAAAAGATAAACTGAACGTTGTGTTTAATGTTTATGTTTTATTCCTTAACGAAATTATTGTTTGTTTACAAAATAATCTCTATGTAATTATTCAGATGCGTTTCATTTATTTCGTCACTGTTACGATGTCAAGACAGGTGAGAGTGCAGTACAGTGGACTCGAATACATTTGAAGCGGTGATTGTATCCATACGCAAGGGAAAAGTCTGATCACGTGACCGACTTCCTGTTATGGAAAATTTAATGTCAATTTCGTGAGTAGTGTCATATAAGGCAAAACATTGGCAAATGTAAATATTCAAATTTCACATTCATTGATGGATTTTTTTTATTGGTAACACTTCCAGTCCTCTTTGCCTTAATTAAGAGGTTTCAGTCTTTGGTAATTCCAAAATAATTGGCACAACGTCTGATTTTTAATTGATCTATTTGTGCTCACATTGTTTGGCTGCACTGCCGACGGATGTACTAAAGTGCTGTGTTCGTGCACAGGGGCTCGTCACGAACTTTCTGTCTTATTAAAATTAACCATCTATATCTACAATTACACAAGACCGGAATCCCGAAAATGGTTGCTTCAAATTTTCATGCGTCTCGATTTTATATTTTATGGACGTTAAATTTTACAATCCCTGTCTCGATCGATCGGGGAAATATCATGGTAAAAAATACCTAATATCTGTTTGCAACGGCAATAAATATGAAGAGGTAATGCATTTTCTATTGTTTTTGAACCTCGGGAACATTTCCCCCACCACCCAAAATGGCATACGCTCTCTCATTGGTCAATTCAATTCGCTCTTCAATTTCAATCAAGTTAATTCGTACATTGTGTGTGAGAATAGGTAAGGTGGGCTGTCGGAGATTGAGAGGGAAAACATGGGTTTCGTGGTAAGTAGGAAGTAAGACTTTGATAAATATTAGAATGATATATAATAAGTATCAAAACATTATGACCCCATGATACAGCATGTTCTCTGTGCATGTTGACAGATTCCCGCGAAAACATTTCCGCGTACGAGTTAATTGATGGAAATTGATCAATGAGAACGCGTATTCTATTTTGGGTGATTGATGAAAAGTTCCTGTGGTTTAAAAACCACGGAAAATGCATGGCTTCTTCATATTTATTGCCGGTGCAAACAGATATTAGGTATTTTTACTAAGTATGATCTTTCCCCGGGATTGTAAAATTTAACGTCCGTAAAATATTAAAACGAGACGAACCCTGACGCCGGATTGCTCCCTTGTGTAAATATTGAATAGAGAGGGTCAATTCGTGACGAGCCCCTTTGGTTCGTGGCAATAAATCCATCGTATCGTCGATTTTATACCTATAATTTTTTTCTCTCGTAATTTGGGATCCCTTGGGAAGAGGTACATGGCCGCCCCCTTCTGCGACCTAATACTGCAATTAAATGCAGCACGATGTGGAAATTAGGCATAGTTTGTTTGTTTCTTGTTTTCCGCCGCACTCACCGATTTTTCAGTTATCTGATGGCGTCCACTTTTTATTGGTGGAGAAGAGAACCCAGATGCAGTGTACCCGGGAAGAGACCACCGACCTTCTAAAAGTAAACTGGCAAACTTTCTCACATATATCGGCGCGAGCAAGATTCGAGCACGCGCCGACTAGAGGTGAGAGGCCTTGTGATTTTGAGCGTGATGCTCTAACCACTTGGCCACGGAAGCCCCTATTAGGCATAGTAAATATACTTAGTTATATATACAAACTCTTGTTTACATGACAGTGGATCTTTCTGACGTCATCGTCAAGGGAGATAAGCCGCGATCATCAAAGATCATTTTCGTGATCGAGTACATTTGATAAGCTGTTATGACGTTATCTTGCATTGAATAATAATAATAATATTATTTTGTTTAATAAACCTTGATTAATGAATTCCCATGCTTAACTTAATTTCTTCAGAATATCGTTTCATATGACATTTAAGGAGGGCGCAATCCCCCCCCCCCCCTAAAATTTTCAAATTTAAGGTACATCATTGTCTTTTGTTTAGAAAAAAAAATATAAACGATCGATGAAAGATGTAATCATATTTTTCAATCTCGGAGAAATAATTGAGAAGCTCTTTTGACTTGTTACTTGGGGGGGGGGGGGGGGGGGGGGGGGGGGGGGGCTTATAAAATCCTCCAAGATCTATAGGGCAATTCAGCCAAATAAACAAGGGAATGTTGTTTGAGAGCATACCTACAATGAGGTTTCGAATAAATCGTCATTGCATCGTATACACGAACATAGGAACGATGACATCATTGCAAAGCCCCGACTAACATGAAGAAGGGGGAGGAGCCGGTGATAGCCAGACTAACATGAAGAAGGGGGAGGAGCCGGTGATAGCCAGACTAACATGTAGAAGGGGGAGGAGCCGGTGATAGCCAGACTAACATGTAGAAGGGGGAGGAGCCGGTGATAGCCAGACTAACATGTAGAAGGGGGAGGAGCCGGTGATAGCCAGACTAACATGTAGAAGGGGGAGGAGCCGGTGATAGCCAGACTAACATGAAGAAGGGGGAGGAGCCGGTGATAGCCAGACTAACATGAAGAAGGGGGAGGAGCCGGTGATAGCCAGACTAACATGAAGAAGGGGGAGGAGCCGGTGATAGCCAGACTAACATGTTGAAGGGGGAGGAGCCGGTGATAGCCAGACTAACATGAAGAAGGGGGAGGAGCCGGTGATAGCCAGACTAACATGTTGAAGGGGGAGGAGCCGGTGATAGCCAGACTAACATGTAGAAGGGGGAGGAGCCGGTGATAGCCAGACATACTCGGGTTGCACTGACACCAAGGTCATACTGATGGAGACTGACGTAACTACACACATTTCGTTTATTTTAAAATATTACATCGTGTCATGAATGAGTGTAAGAAAGTAATTGAATTATGCAAATGTGCCACTCAAATGAAATGTTATCAGTGAATTGGCTGTAAACACGACACATTAAATTGTTTCGAAATCTGATACGTGCAGTGCCTGTCTCTCTCTCTCTCTCTGAGAGAACTGGTGACCTCCGAGGTCAATGTACATCGGAGATTACGAGCAGGAATCACTGGCAGGATGACAATGGTTGATGAATGGACATTTTTTTGCTGATTTGACGGCTTTATTGCTTCAGATTTACTCTGATTCCGTGAAGCCGGTAGGTTCAATTAATATTCTATCAACTGGCGGTCGTCACTTAATTTATGTTTTGGCCGCCGTATAAATTACACGTCACTGGCGCCGCCACTTAATTTAACTGGCGTTCGCCATTTAATATATATATATTTATTATAGTCTTCTGATGAGGCCAATGCATGTTATAACTATAACACCACAAATATGAAGAAAAAAATCACTGGGTGCTTATTTACCGTCTTAAATTGGCACTGTGCTACATTATAATAAATAGAAATGTTTGAACAGTCATGGGAAATTAATTCACTGTGTACCTAAAATAAATTATTACAGACCTTACTATGCTAAAAACAGAAAGTTAATCAACCCTATTCTGCTAAAAATTATATTACAGACAGAAAAGAATCTATTTTGAGTATAATCAGTTACTATGGTACCTACATCCCACGCATAAACAGGAAGTATCAACTCTGCCAGCAGGTACAACTGCTTCCGTCTACAATTTCTCGTTATAAGCTGGTCATTTCTCTTGATTGAATTCGTATTACTGCAAACCACTCTGAAGCCATGGATACATAATTCCTCATCAGTGTGGTATTGCCCCGCCCCTTTCTCTCTCTCTTCCGATAACTTTGTGGCTAGAGCACTCGTTCGGGTAGTCCCACATTGGATTCTAAAACCCGGCGCCGTGTACAACTAAAAAAATAACCCAACCCCCCAGATATTGTGACCTTTCCTGTGATGTTCTTTATGTTCTAATTCGTTCTACTCAAACGAACATAAATAATTTATAAAATAAACACAAACACGTATATTACTTAGGAACTGAAGCGCTCTGTAAGTGCAGTTTACTTATTTGAAACATCAATGCAACATATACATAATACAATGTCATAATATACTTGTACTTCCAACGTTCTTCTCTATCTTCCTTTCTACAAAATAAAATCATTTCATTTCAATGATATTCCAAATATGCAAGTAAGGAAAGGGCAGGTGGGTGGGTATAAGTTAACTGCACTAAGAAGAGCCTTCGAATGGCTATAAATTCCACTCGCTAACACTCGTCAGTTTAAACCCATGCAATGAATATTTAAATGTCACCCGATAAGGTGACACGAATGTCACTAGCCAATATTATAAACGTGTAAATAAACACGAACACGTGTTATTAGAACCTTTCATAAATACATTTTACGTCTCATTCCAGGATCGGTTCCTTTCACCATCTGTCGGAGAAGTGCTACAAATTTTGTCCTACGCAAGGTGCTTAAGGTTCTTTGACGTGTTAATTCTGTAATGGGGACCTCCAGTGCCCGGGAATCTTACTTCGTCACACATTTGGCGAAGAAACTGTCATTACCTACCTTACACGTGTTCGTGTGACGCGACCATGGAACAGCGTGAAGCGAGCACCCTCACCACGTGAATACCGCGAGGGGTATCGGACTCTCCTTCACAAATGTCCAACCGACAATACACAACACTCTTTATTTCCCTTAAAAGGACATGGGCACGATTCGAGCTGAAATACTTTCCTCAAATTTTATATATCCATTTTTATTGTTTACATTGCTTAATCTCGGTATTTTTGATTGTCAGCCAAAATCTGATTGCCAGTTGTCAATTTACAAGAGAGATACAGACCTCATAATTCTTATGTAAACAATGGTAATGTCTTATTTTTGTTTACATATATTAAATAAACAGGGAAAAGTTTTGTTTAAATCAGACTTTTTAAGTTACGTCTGAACACATTTTAACAGTTTCTAGCCTTTGCCACATCTTATTTTGTTTTCAACATGTTATATTAGTAAGTAATATACACGTAAACAAGGGGGTCTCCGTGGCAGAGTGGTTGAAGCATCGCGCTCAAAATCACAAGGCCTCTCACCTCTAGTCGGCGCGGGTTAGAATCTCGCTCGCGCCGATATATGTGAGAAAGTTTGCCAGTTTACTTTCGGAAGATCGGTGGTCTCCTAAATATAGTCGAGTGTGGCGGAAAACAACAATCAATCAATATATGTAAACAAAAACATGGCACCAGCCTTGTTTAAGTAATGTAGAACTGCGAGTGCTCCGTCTCACTTGTAACTCAACAAATGACATCCAAACTTTTGCTGACTATTAGAAATTAAAAATTATTAAAAATGGAGAAAATAAAACTTTCAGATCAATTCGAGCCCATGTCCCTTTCACTGAACGCAAATTCCTTCCGAACAATTCATTCACGAAGTACTCCGATCCTCTCCTTAAGAACGACAGTACACGTGTGTAATACATAAATTTATTATCATCTTTTGTAACACTTCAATACAAAGTTAAGCGTCAAGATTAAAATCTTTGATATGCAATTCATGTCATTTTGTTACATCTACTCTACACATAGGAAGCAGAATTTTACGGAAATGCACGCGTGAGTTCATGCTTGGATATTTATGGTTCAGTGGTTACAACGCTGGAGTCTACATTACCTATAACATGATACCAGTCAACATATCACACATCCCATTAGTTAAATTTGTGCTCCCCCTTTCATTTATTTTTTTTCCCTAACCCCAGTTATTTCCCTTGACCTTATGTAATCGCATACTGCTGTAGGAAAAATTAGAATATTCTTGCCAAACTCTGGGTTCCCATTTTTATTTGTACATATTCAGCATCTCTAACCTGTATATAACTAATGAGAAAATCCCTCTAGGTATATCATAAGAATCTTTAATGTATATGAATTAAACAATGAGATAATTCCTCTACGTATACCATAAGAATCTTGAAAGTGTAGGAAGTAAATAATGAGAAAATTCCTGTACATATATTATGTTTCTAACATGCTGTAGTTGCTATCACTTCTCAAAGTAAACACGGCTGATAATGCAGCCTATGATAAACAGTTCATGTATAAAATGGTGTACGTGAAGTAACAGTGGTGTAGGAGGAAAGGTTAACATAACAGTCCAACAGACCCACGGATATACAATATAAATGTATGTCTGCCCAGCACTGGTTAATACAGGATAAGACTAGGTTGTCAAATACTTGGTATTATTCTACAAAATATATATGTCATAAATAATAATCTTTAACACAATGTAAAATCATGAAAACAAACATCCATGCCTAGCAACAGCAAACAAAACTTAGGGTAATAAAATGGTTCACAATCATTCCAAAAAAAAAAGGGGGGGGGGGGGGGGGTTGGGTTGGGTTAGTTCATGATGTTAATACATATATATAATATAGAGATACATATGTCATTATGTGCACAAACATTTCATATATCACATATACTGTCAGCACATTATTTATTTCATTACAAAATTTTTTTTTATCACTAATCAACAAAAATATGGTTCTGCAGTCAAAAGTGGTATTAAAATTCATATATTAATTTTGCATAATAATCCTATCTTTTACACACATACAGCACAAATTTTGTGTTACAAAATATACACTATGCTATAACAAATCCACTTGATAGATATAAATATGCTCTGCATTCTGAGTAGCTTGTTTTCTTAATAGCTTTTCTGTTTCACAATTTCTTTCAATGTCATTTTCTACAATGCTGAAAACACATTTCCACATCTTGGATCATGTCTATCAATACTCTGAGATTTCATCTATGTACCTGACTCTGTATTATATCCTCTGTTTACTCTCTCCATCCTTCCATAACATTCAGCCAAGCATAACTCTCATCTTTCTGACCTAAACCAATCAACTTAAATGCTTTTCTGATCCAAAACAGATCCCAGTCACTGGAACATTTGTCTTCATAGCCTTTTTTTTTTATTTTACCAAGACATTTGATATGGAAGGCATTATGACATCACAATACACTTGACAGGCACTATGCATATAATAGTTTTAGACTTAAAGCTGAAGAGTTAGAATGCCGTGGAAGAATCGCTGTCCTGAGGACTGTCTTTGTATCGCTGCTTCCGGAACTTGGCCAGCTTCTCTCTGGCTTCTATCCACTCTCTCTCTTTCCGTAACATCTCCTCTTGGAATTGTAATTCCTGCCAATTTTATAGAGAAGAGAAAAAAAGGTTATACAAGAGGTAATGATAATACCGACTAAATCATAGCATGTAATCCAATATGGCCGTCACGTTAAAAAAAAGTGCGGCCCCCTGACTCACTGTTGTCCAGTTCTTTTATATGCAGGTCAACTTCAACCACCAAAAATGTTATAAATTCAGAAAAAGAAAATTGTTTATGTAAA
Organism: Ostrea denselamellosa; assembly: GCA_024699665.1. NCBI lineage: Eukaryota > Metazoa > Mollusca > Bivalvia > Ostreida > Ostreidae > Ostrea > Ostrea denselamellosa. Next base: position 3,164,158 of record JAMZEH010000075.1, on the reverse strand, counting down.
GACAATGTGATCTTTAAAGTCTGACGTCAGTGACTCTATGGACAATGAATAGGGTGGTAGGCAAAAATGGAGGGAATCAGGCAGGCACCTTTTCCTGCTTCTCGGACAGCTTCTCCTTAAGCCTCCATCAGCTGTTTCTCCAACAATAAAATTCTCTCCTCAATTAAAATATCAACAAAACATGGATTGATTGACTGACTGTCTGATCAGTGACTACTCATTTGAACTGAAAGGGAGCTCTTTTTTTTTTCTACAACCATTACAGCACACAAATTTTCCTTTCTGAGAAATCTGATAATGATTTAAGAATTTGATATTATTATCTAAAAACATTATCAGTGGTTCATTGAATTCCACAGCTACTAAGTTTTGATTTACTTTATTTTGTACTATTAAAAAAGAGTTATCAGACTGAAGTTTAGGAAGACAGGAAATTTTACAAAGAGACTTCAGCTCTAGAAAACAAAAATCATGCATGTGCCACATTAATAGGCACATGAAAAGGAAATGGGTTATTGTTTTTTTTTCTAGGAAATACCATGTTTGTTAACAATTAACAAATAAAATTAATCGAGTCCTGAAAAAAAAAACCCAGATTGTCATGCAAATACAGACCCTTTGGGAAACCATGTACTGAAAGATGACAGATTTCATTACACATAGCAAATGAATGTTTTCTGCAATTAAAGCTAGCATGTGTCATGAAATTTACAATTTTGGCAAAGGGCTACATGCTCCTTTTGAATATCCGTTAGGATTATCTTGGTTGTACAGTGTGTGGCTTATCTTGGCTGTACAGTGTGTGGCTTATCTTGGCTGTACAGTGTGTGAATTATCTTGGTTGTACAGTGTCTGAATTATCTTGGTTGTACTGTGTGTGAATTATCTTGGTTGTAGTGTGTGTGAATTATCTTGGTTGTACTGTGTGTGAATTATCTTAGTTGTACAGTGTGTGGCTTATCTTGGTTGTACAGTGTGTGAATTATCTTGGTTCTACAGTGTGTGGCTTATCTTGGCTGTACAGTGTGTGAATTATCTTGGCTGTACAGTGTGTGAATTATCTTGGCTGTACAGTGTGTGAATTATCTTGGCTGTACAGTGTGTGGCTTATCTTGGCTGTACAGTGTGTGGCTTATCTTGGCTGTACAGTGTGTGAATTATCTTGGCTGTACAGTGTGTGAATTATCTTGGCTGTACAGTGTGTGAATTATCTTGGCTGTACAGTGTGTGAATTATCTTGGCTGTACAGTGTGTGGCTTTTCTTGGCTGTACAGTGTGTGAATTATCTTGGCTGTACAGTGTGTGAATTATCTTGGCTGTACAGTGTGTGGCTTATCTTGGCTGTACAGTGTGTGGCTTATCTTGGCTGTACAGTGTGTGGCTTATCTTGGCTGTACAGTGTGTGGCTTATCTTGGTTGTACAGTGTGTGGCTTATCTTGGTTGTACAGTGTGTGAATTATCTTGGCTGTACAGTGTGTGAATTATCTTGGCTGTACAGTGTGTGAATTATCTTGGCTGTACAGTGTGTGAATTATCTTGGCTGTACAGTGTGTGGCTTTTCTTGGCTGTACAGTGTGTGAATTATCTTGGCTGTACAGTGTGTGAATTATCTTGGCTGTACAGTGTGTGGCTTATCTTGGCTGTACAGTGTGTGGCTTATCTTGGCTGTACAGTGTGTGGCTTATCTTGGTTGTACAGTGTGTGGCTTATCTTGGTTGTACAGTGTGTGGCTTATCTTGGTTGTACAGTGTGTGCCTTATCTTGGTTGTACAGTGTGTGGATTATCTTGGTTGTACAGTGTGTGGCTTATCTTGGCTGTACAGTGTGTGGATTATTTTGGCTGTACAGTGTGTGGCTTATCTTGGCTGTACAGTGTGTGGCTTACTTTGGTTGTACAGTGTGTGAATTATCTTGGCTGTACAGTGTGTGGATTATCTTGGTTGTACAGTGTGTGAATTATCTTGGCTGTACAGTGTGTGGCTTATCTTGGTTGTACAGTGTGTGAATTATCTTGGTTGTACAGTGTGTGAATTATCTTCGTTATACAATGTGTGAATTATCTTGGTTGTACAGTGTGTGAATTATCTTGGTTGTACAGTGTGTGGCTTATCTTGGCTGTACAGTGTGTGGATTGGTTGTACAGTGTGTGGCTTATTTTGGTTGTACAGTGTGTGAATTATCTTGGCTGTACAGTGTGTGGATTATCTTGGTTGTACAGTGTGTGAATTATCTTGGCTGTACAGTGTGTGGATTATCTTGGTTGTACAGTGTGTGAATTATTTTCGTTATACAATGTGTGAATTATCTTGGTTGTACAGTGTGTGAATTATCTTGGTTGTACAGTGTGTGGCTTATCTTGGCTGTACAGTGTGTGGATTATCTTGGCTGTACAGTGTGTGAATTATCTTGACTGCACAGTGTGTGGCTTATCTTGGTTGTACAGTGTGTGGCTTATTTTGGTTGTACAGTGTGTGAATTATCTTGGCTATACAGTGTGTGGATTATCTTGGTTGTACAGTGTGTGAATTATCTCAGGCTGTACAGTGTGTGGCTTATCTTGGCTGTACAGTGTGTGAATTATCTTGGTTGTACAGTGTGTGAATTATCTTGGCTGTACAGTGTGTGAATTATCTTGGCTGTACAGTGTGTGGCTTATCTTGGCTGTACAGTGTGTGGATTATCTTGGTTGTACAGTGTGTGGCTTATCTTGGTTGTACAGTGTGTGGCTTATCTTGGCTGTACAGTATGTGGCTTATCTTGGCTGTACAGTGTGTGGCTTATCTTGGCTGTACAGTGTGTGAATTATCTTGGCTGTACAGTGTGTGGCTTATCTTGGTTGTACAGTGTGTGAATTATCTTGGTTGTACAGTGTGTGAATTATTTTGGTTCAGATGGGACAAGAGGTAGATACAGGGGAAAACCAGATATTCACAAAGTTTGAGTTGGAGAAAAGGTAATTTATTTCCATCCAAATGAAAAGAGATTATAATTTTTTTTTTTTGGGGGGGGGGGGGAGGAGGTGGGGGGTGGTTGCCAAAATGAATGATAAACTCATTGAAAATTATCACAACAGCCCAGTATTGTACAGCTAACAGCTTGTTAACTGCAGAGTGTGTCAAACTACAAAACATTTTACATTAAATGTCTGAACTCTCTGATACAAAATTTTTCCTGACAACAGATCTGTTTCCAGTTCAAAAATTGTGAAGTACATACATGCAAATACACACTACATACACTCTTCAGTACTTCAGACAATCAATAGATTGAGAACTTTGTATAAGATAGACCTGATATAGGTCAGCCTGACCTGCTTAATGCCGCCAACTTTCCGAGAATCCACTGCGACGTCTACATCTTCTTCCTCTCGCTGTTTGGCCTGCTGCGCGGCCTTCACCAAGACCTCTGTTGCTCGCTTCACAGCATTCCCAGCAGCCTAAACAGGAAGTAGTCAGAGAAAGAAGGTTAAAATGAGTCGACAGTTAGTCGCCAATATTCACCAAGGGAAATAACTCTGAATACTAACTATCAAACTGTACAACCAGTTGAGTAGGAGGTTCACCAGAAGGGAATTCTATTTCAATACCACATTTCTATGTTTAACAGGTCCAAAATGTTTACACCATTTTAGTTTGTTCATTAAAGAATCTCTCATTAAGCTTATAATGAGGAAGCCCTTTTGTCTAACCAGGTAACATTAAACAATATGTCCATCACATAAGAAACATTGCAAAAACCCCATAAAAATTCAGATAATTTACCTACAACTTGAAATACATCAACAGAGAATAGTATCTAACAAATAAAGACAAAGCTAGATGAATTATTACAGAGGAAATCAAGGGTTTCCTGTCAAATAATTCTCCTATTTATGTAGACGTAACTGTAAATCTGTAAACATGTAGATCAGTAAATCAGGAAAATAGGAAACCAGTGAACTAAGAAACCTATCATGGACTCCAATGAATCTTACCTGAAGTCTCTTCATGGCAACAGAGTCTGGGTCAGCCTTGACCCTACAGGCCACTAACAAATGGGCTGTTGACCCTGCGACCTCTTTAGCTGAGGCGATCAGTCGCTCCTCTGTGGCATGTCCCTGGACCATTGCGTTAGCCGACTCACACAAGCTGTGTGTTGCTGCTGCCACCATTTTGGCCTGTTAGTGAAATTTTACTCCATTACAAATGAAAAAGTCTGGTTCACTTACTCAAGTTAACAAATTATCTACTGTAAATGTAGAAATGTTCATAATTAACAACACACAGAAATATCCACAAATTATCTACTGTAAATGTAGAAATGTTCATAATTAACAACACACAGAAATATCCACAAATTATCTACTGTAAATGTAGAAATGTTCATAATTAACAACACACAGAAATATCCACAAATTATCTACTGTAAATGTAGAAATGTTCATAATTAACAACACACAGAAATATCCACAAATTATCTCTGTAACTGTAGAAATGTTCATAATTAACAACACACAGAAATATCCACATTTACAGTATTTCATTTCAAGAACAATGATTCTCCACATGATGGAACTTGTGTAAACTAAAACAACGAACAAATGTTCCAGACTGTTCTGATGCCTTTTTCAGTTTTGGGTTTGGTTCTCTCAATCTTTTAAATTGTTTACAAGTTGTGTATGGTGTAAATAATACAGATATTCACTGGTTTCGTGTACTTATTGAGGGCAGACCTGTGTGTCTCGTGTACTTATTGAGAGCAGATCTGTGCATCTCGCACACTTATTGAGAGCAGACCTGTGTGTCTCGTGTACTTATTGAGAGCAGACCTGTGCCTCTCGTGACTTACAAGTGAGACTTACCGCTGATATCAGTCCTTCTGACCACTGCCCATCATCGTCCAGTATCTGAGATCTGTGATATGTGGCACCAATCTGAGTTCATCAAAAGAAAAAAAAATCAAGTTAGCATATATCTGTCATGTCCTTAGGAGGACCTGCTCTCATCAAAATAACTTCAAATGGGTTAAAAGACAAACAGCTTTTCTAGGCAATTAGTGGGGTTTTTTTTAAACAATTCATTGACTTCTGTCAGTATAAGATCTCATTTTCTCTGTATAAGAGTAAATATGTATCATTAATTAATAACCACTTTTATGATAATTTGGTTACAGGAATTATGAAATAAACTACATTAAATATAAAGACACAGAACCTCGGAGGTTTTCTTGTAGAGTGCACAGTCTTATACATTAAGTGCATGTTGCCTACACATTTTCCAATATTCAAGAGATTACATGAGCATACTCCATATATCCGTCACCAGAAAGAAACGATTAATGAAGTCGTGTAATACAACGTACATCTTGAAATGCGGACAGTAATTCTGTAACTCACTATGCAGCTATATGTATATGACAAACTCTATAGAAGTAACGGTACAGTCATTTTATAACTTGCGCTATATGACACACTCTATAGATGTAATACGGGGATTTCTGACCCACTTTACCTCTTCCTGCTCTCTCTGAATCTGTCAATTGGAGTGAATCATACACAATCTCCTCTGCGACATTAAGCACGTCAAATGAAAATTTCAAATTTGCAATTGAATAGCAATATTTTTACTTAGATATTTTTTTATCTCACTTTTTTGTGTCAGACTGAATAGCAATATTTTCAGGTTTGGGGGGGTTTTTTCTTCACTTTCAAATTTTCTTTTCACTTTCATGCATCAGAAAAAGAAAGAAAAAAATGAACACATTGGAATATTCTACAGACCCTTTACATTGATTTATGATTAATGATTGATTGATTGATTATATATTGTTTAATGTCCCGCTTGAGATTGTTTTATGAAGATCTATATGTGATTAATCATGAACCACAGAAGCTTTATATGACTAGGAAATCAAGTGTATAGGCATCCATCTGTCAACAATTATCTGTAGTCAAAGAAAACAATTATCCACAAATTATCTACAAATTATCTACAGGGGATGTCCATTGACAATAAAAAGAGAAATTATTATTGGGGGGATGAATTATCTAGTGGGGCTTTCCATTGTCATTAAAAAGAAAACTTATCTACAAATCTACAAATTATTTAGAAGTGTTTTACAATGAAGAGAAAAATATCTTGATAATGCAGTATCTCGATATCTCCATTGACAATACACAAGAACCATAACTTACAAATTATCAAGAGGGATTTCCACTGACAATCAAGAGAAAAATTATCTACTGAAGCTTTTCCACTGACAATCAAGAGAAAAATTATCTAAAAATTATCTACTGAAACTTTTCCTCTGACATTCAAGAGAAAAATTATCTAAAAATTATCTACTGAAACTTTTCCTCTGACAATCAAGAGAAAAATTATCTAAAAATTATCTACTGAAGCTTTTCCACTGACAATCAAGAGAAAAATTATCTAAAAATTATCTACTGAAACTTTTCCACTGACAATCAAGAGAAAAATTATCTACTGAAGCTTTTCCACTGACAATCAAGAGAAAAATTATCTACTGAAGCTTTTCCACTGACAATCAAGAGAATAATTATCTAAAAATTATCTACTGAAGCTTTCCACTGACAATCAAGAGAATAATTATCTACAAATTATCTGGAGAGATTTCCATTGCACAATGGTTCTGTTTCATATATTGGAGGTTTCTCTTCTTCGATTTCACTGCATTAACAACAAAATGACAGCACAACAAACACATACAGAGAGGAAAATGTGCTTCAGGTTAAAGGTAAAACAAGATGTTGGCCACACACTCATTCTGTGAATTATCCCTTGTCAACTTCACTTGGATTACTATTGTCACACCACGGCTTTTTCACTGATGTTTTTCTCTCCTCATTATTTTTTTCTGGTTACATACAAAGGCTATAAAACAAGGGGGGTTAACTAAAACACAACTCTGTTATTGAAAAGAGAACTCAGTAACTCAAACATTGATACAAATGTGGCCGAAAATTCTTCTCTAGATTTCAGAATATATCACTGTATTACTACCAGCCCTTTCCTCCGCCCTACCTACATATCCTACCATAGTATTACTACCAGCCCTGTCCCCCGCCCTACCTACATATCCTACCATAGTATTACTACCAGCCCTGTGCCCCCGCCCTACCTACATATCCTATCATAGTATTACTACCAGCCCTGTGCCCCCGCCCTACCTACATATCCTATCATAGTATTACTACCAGCCCTGTGCCCCCGCCCTACCTACATATCCTATCATAGTATTACTACCAGCCCTGTCCCCCGCCCTACCTACATATCCTATCATAGTATTACTACCAGCCCTTTCCTCCGCCCTACCTACATATCCTATCATAGTATTACTACCAGCCCTGTGCCCCCGCCCTACCTACATATCCTATCATAGTATTACTACCAGCCCTTTCCTCCGCCCTACCTACATATCCTATCATAGTATTACTACCAGCCCTGTGCCCCCGCCCTACCTACATATCCTATCATAGTATTACTACCAGCCCTGTGCCCCCGCCCTACCTACATATCCTATCATAGTATTACTACCAGCCCTGTCCCCCGCCCTACCTACATATCCTATCATAGTATTACTACCAGCCCTGTGCCCCCGCCCTACCTACATATCCTATCATAGTATTACTACCAGCCCTTTCCTCCGCCCTACCTACATATCCTATCATAGTATTACTACCAGCCCTGTGCCCCCGCCCTACCTACATATCCTACCATAGTATTACTACCAGCCCTGTCCCCCGCCCTACCTACATATCCTACCATAGTATTACTACCAGCCTTGTCCCCCGCCCTACCTACATATCCTATCATAGTATTACTACCAGCCCTGTGCCCCCGCCCTACCTACATATCCTATCATAGTATTACTACCAGCCTTGTCCCCCCCCCCTAACCTACATATCCTACCATAGTATTACTACCAGCCCTGTGCCCCCGCCCTACCTACATATCCTACCATAGTATTACTACCAGCCCTGTCCCCCGCCCTACCTACATATCCTACCATAGTATTACTACCAGCCTTGTCCCCCCCCCCCTAACCTACATATCCTACCATAGTATTACTACCAGCCCTGTCCCCCGCCCTACCTACATATCCTATCATAGTATTACTACCAGCCCTGTCCCCCGCCCTACCTACATATCCTATCATAGTATTACTACCAGCCTTGTCCCCCCCCCCCCCCCTAACCTACATATCCTACCATAGTATTACTACCAGCCCTGTGCCCCCGCCCTACCTACATATCCTACCATAGTATTACTACCAGCCCTGTCCCCCGCCCTACCTACATATCCTATCATAGTATTACTACCAGCCCTGTCCCCCGCCCTACCTACATATCCTATCATAGTATTACTACCAGCCCTGTCCCCCGCCCTACCTACATATCCTATCATAGTATTACTACCAGCCCTGTCCCCCGCCCTACCTACATATCCTATCATAGTATTACTACCAGCCTTGTCCCCCCCCCCCCTAACCTACATATCCTACCATAGTATTACTACCAGCCCTGTCCCCCGCCCTACCTACATATCCTACCATAGTATTACTACCAGCCCTGTCTCTCAACATCCTACTATAACACTAAGGCATTGTAGTTTATATATTGATGTACTAAATGATTTTGATACAGATTGTGTTAATCACAATATATGTATATATATGCATGTATACTGCAAAAATTAAATATCATATAAATAAAACCGACACCTCGATGTTGACGTCTGTGTACCTCTTAAGTCTACTATTTCAACTTCACTGTTTCAACTTTTGATGATAAAATAAACATAACATTTTTTTTTTTTTTTTTTCAAAGAGACAAATCATTTCATGCTTAAATTTTTGAAAACATTTAAACCTGAAATCCAAATTTTTGTGCTCAGTTTGGTTGTAGAAGAAAACAAAACACACATAGGAACAAGATTAAGAGGTTTAAGGTGAAATAGCCATATAACAAAGATGTCAAAGCCAAGCGCATTGGTTGCTAATACAACAAGATTTACCTCTCTGCGCGTGCGAACCTGAAAAGTTAGAACAGCATGCACGAGTTCAATATACAGAAAATATTAGCACAAAGGTTCATCATTAGAAACAGATAGGGTCTGATATATCTTGACAAAACGATGGACAAATCTACCATCTATAAAGACTGTCGTCACATACGATATCAATCCCCGATAACTACAGGCACACGTATCATGCCAGGGGCACAGAGAACGTCTAATTAAAGCTGACTGTCAGACACAGTAGTATAGAATTACCATGCTGATTGTCAATTGCTAATGCATCTTCCATGCATTTTATCTCTCATCAGTTCACTTGCTCTTTTGTTAACAGAGTACATCTAAGCTAGCAGGTACTTTTTGAAGACTACAGCTCTCAGAGAGTTTTTCAAAGCATTGACATGCCTATATAAGATGAGTTATTGATTCGAGTTCACATGCCTCGTTTCTTTTGGGGGTTTTTTTTTTTTATATCTGCTACAGAAAAGTTTACAGTTTAGATATCCCCCCTCCCATTCAAACAGTCAGTAACATAAATTAAGCCAGACATGTGTGTCACTGTGTACAGCAGTGTTCATTTCCGGAAGAGTTACCTTTCCTTGAGCCACCAGTTCTCGTTGAGCGGCTGATGCTGATTTCACTAAAGCAGCCGTGGCTGAAGCAATGGACTTGGCAGCCTCCAAAATTTGTTCCTCAAAGTTCAAACTCATGTCAGCTTCCTGTGATGAAAAGAATTTAATCAATATGATCATCATAAAGCAAGTTTTAAAAATTCTTGGGAACATATTTCTGGGCTGTAATAATTCTATCGTTATTGATTTAAAGTTAAATTCTGAAGTCACTCCCTTCCACCTACCCAACCAACCAAAATACACACCCCAAGAAAATTTAACCAATCCTTTCCAAAAGAATCAACATCAGCCCCCCCCCCCCCCCCCCCCCCCCCCCCCCCCCCCCCCTCTCTTCACAAAGTGATTTCATTTTTCTTACCCACCAAGGCCAAAATAAAATTATAGTTAGCTTGGAATTGCTGCCTGTCTCATTAAAATTATTCCCAATGGAAAAATTTATTGAGAAATTTACTAATATATATATTTTTTAAAATTTTTTATCGGTTAAACAGTTTCTAATTTTCTTTTCACTTGTCGAATTGCTCCTTTTTAATATCGGGTTTGATATCTACATTGATTTAACCAGTCATATCAGTAAAATGCTTTTTCTTGCTTCTGTAATATAGGATTTATAAGATCGTAATTGACAAGCAGCCGCCACCAAAGGTCTTTCAGACCAATGTGTAGTCACTTTATTGAAAACAAAACCGGAAAACATTCTTTTTAGAATGGCTTACTTGCCAACAGAACTGTAGAGTGACATCAGCATTTCACTGAATGACTATAGAATGACGTTTTTTGTTTTAACTGTAGAAAGTAGGCAGCGATTTTACTCAAAGTAGGAGGCGAGAAATTGCCAGGTGCCCACTCTTAATGAGAACCTTGAAAGTGTCCATCCATTTGTGTAGATAATGAGGTGACAGTCACCAGCAGAATTGACAGTTTTAATATTCGAATACATGGAAAGAGATTTTCACAATAGTGAGTGAAGTATTGATTAGAACATCATATTTGTCAAAGGTTTGAGTGTTTTATCCCAAACTTTTGAACAGTTATTTTTGGCTTGTTTGTTTCAGAAATCAAAGGAAAAAAATCTGGAAAAATAAATATATACACCATTTTATGTTATGATTTTCATTATTGACTTTAAAATAAACTTTTATGAAGGTTGGTTGTATATTGTTTTACTTCAAAGAAAAAAAAGTTCCCTCCCTCCCTTCTGGGTCACCTCAGGCGGCAATTCCAAACAAACATTTTTTTTTTTTAGGCCGGCCCAGTCTTACGCTCATGGACTGCCATTCCCCTCTTCATCAAACGCAACATGTTATTACTCAGCCAATCAGATGCCAATCAACAACGAGTTCAATCAACATCATCTTTAGTCCACATTGCCTTTTAACACCATCATTAATCAACATTGTTTTATGTCAATACTGCCTTCAGTCAACATACTGTTCACTCCCTACAATCAGGTTTCACAATCGATCAATGCCAACCTTCTTATTTAACTCTGAAAGAAAAGATGTCCTTCTCCCGTGTTGGTAGAATATCTCCATCCAGTTACGATCTCCTTGGGGAAAAAAACTTTTCCCATCTACTTTTTCCAAACAAGATTCCAAACAACTCTCTCCAGTTTGTAGTTGTGCAAGCCTTGGTGTTGACATGTCTGATATTTGGTGGGAATTTAAATCACTCACCAAATATATCAAACATATCTCACCACAGCTCACCAGTCCAGTCTCTCCATCTCTTAAATTAAAACATCCACTGGGTTGATTGATCTGTCTCCCACATTCATCCACTGGGTTGATTGATCCGTCTCCCACATTCATCCACTGGGTTGATTGATCCGTCTCCCACATTCATCCACTGGGTTGATTGATCCGTCTCCCACATTCATCCACTGGGTCGATTGATCCATCTCCCACATTCATCCACTGGGTCGATTGATCCATCTCCCACATGCATCCACTGGGTCGATTGATCCGTCTCCCACATTCATCCACTGGGTCGATTGATCCATCTCCCACATTCATCCACTGGGTTGATTGATCCGTCTCCCACATTCATCCACTGGGTTGATTGATCCGTCTCCCACATTCATCCACTGGGTCGATTGATCCATCTCCCACATTCATCCACTGGGTCGATTGATCCATCTCCCACATTCATCCACTGGGTTGATTGATCCGTCTCCCACATTCATCCACTGGGTCGATTGATCCATCTCCCACATTCATCCACTGGGTCAATTGATCCGTCTCCCACATTCATCCACTGAGTCAATGACTTCATTTCACAAATTCATCCTATACTGCACATCCCACAAACTGTCCTTACAAAGTCTATAAACACGCTACAGCTAGCTTCATCAAATGCCTTGAGCTTACCTTCAGGAACCCACACACACAGAGTACATCCATATCTCATTCAATCCCATGATATTTTACTCATCCACACTTGAGACATACAACTATTCATCAGAAATTCAACATTTCTGTTGTTGTGATCCAGACACATTCTCCCTACACTGCAACACATCAACACAACAGTCACTGTTAGTGAAGTTCCCACGACACCGACAATAACCGACTGTTTTCAAGAAAGTAAAATCTAACAAATGCTTCGTAAACACTTTCAATTCTTAACAAGGCTGGCCAGGATTATACTAACAAGTTTCTCAAAATATACACATTGCTTTTAATGCATGTATTATGCTTACATCAACAATACTCAAATTTCTGGCATCATATAGTATACTGGAAGCTGTCTGTTTATCACATTATTTCTTTTTTACTACGGCATAACATATGATCGGAGACACACTGCATGGCTTGACCTATGACACTTTTGAGACCTTCCTTACCCGTGTGAGAAGTGAAAGTTACATTTTGAGATGCTCCCTACCTTGGCCTTTTTGCGTGGTTTAAGTTGTGAGAGTTTCTGTGCAGCAGCTTCTATTGACTTGGCAGCTGTCAGAAGTTCACTTTCTGCTATCACTGTGGGGTCCTCTGGGTCAACCCAGTCTGTACCTAGTAACACGAAGCAAAATAATCAAAAGCATGAAAGTAATGCCAGCAATAATCCTGTGAGTACTGGTAGCAATAGCAATGTATGACATGAGGAAAAGACTCAAAATACATAGCAGAATTATTTGTCTATTGATAATGGTGTAAACCTTAGGTGTTCTGATGCAGATCTGATTCCATTACTCCTCATCTGAAGATAAATCATGTATTGTTCGAGGTATTTTGGCCCTCCCCATAGATATCCACCATAAATTTTCAAATATTTTGTTACATTTCTGAAGACACAGGCTGAGAAAATATTTTACATTTTTTTAATTAACAGTTTGAATACATTCTGATATGTTTTGTTTAACAACAGTCCCTGGAATGTTTTGTTTCACAATAGTTTCTGGAAAAATGGCAAGATCTCCATAGAGCTCTTGAATCTTTTTCTGCATCAGAATCATTTTAAGTGTGAAATGAGATGAGATCAAATTCATTATCTTTTTTAAATGAGTAAGATGCATTTATGCACATTTACATTCACATACATCATTTAAAGCATGCCAAAACTCAAAAAAAAAAAATCATAACATTTCAACTCTGCAATAACAACATGAAAAATAAATATAACTGTACTGTTCTATTCTATAGCAGGGTATCACCGACTTCAAAATTGCCGTCAAAACAATGACAGAATTTTCAGCACAACTTGATAACTATAAATATCATAAAAGAAGGTCAATATTGAGATAATATGTGTGATTATAATTTTTGATATTGGAAGATATATCATTCAGATTTGGATGATGAAATATTGATTGATGAGCATGAATACTAAAATCAGACTTATGATCTGTATAAATGAATTCCGGACTAACAGGATATTATGAACAATGAACAGTAATGGGCTATTAGAACTTCACAAAATTAACTATTGCACTTGCATAGAAACCATTCCTGACAGTCAAATCTGTGAACATATTGACTCATTCACGTTATTCACCATAACAAAGGTCATTATATTCAGCTTAAACAACATTTACAGACTGCAGGTTGTATAACAACATTTAACCTTCACATGCTTCAACACTGACTCGCTGATACCATGTGGAGATACGATCAATTTCTGCTAGAAAGGACCACAGCTGTGGATTTGAAAAAAAAAAAATTCTGATGCTTTACAAAATTTCCATCCACATCCTAGTTTTCAACAATATAATTATTTAGAATACTTTCTTTTATTAATACTTTTATAATAAATATTGACGTTGATTTAGAAATGCATTTCATAGAAACTTTCTCGTCTCCACTGGTATCCATGGACATGCTTATACTGGATGATACAGTCCAAGTCAACCTCTTATCCGTAATTTCATTTTTTATGCTCTGATGCTCCACGACATATGAATGCCTTCAAAGTCCAACAATGAGATCAAATGTCAAGGTCGAAGAGACTACAATGTTGGGAAATACAAGTGTTAATTCTAACCAAATTGTTAGTCATGTGACATGTCTGGAACCTAATTTGGGTTCTGGGCTGTAAAACAGCTGCAACAACACTGAAAGATTCTGGGGGGTAATTTTCAATCATGAAAAGTTTTACCCAATAAAAATCTTAATCGTTGCAGATTTTTTTCCTTTCTTTTAACTCCAATTTTACTCAAGAAATTTATTTACAACATTCATAAATTGCTTTCAATGTCAGTGCAGCTCAAATATTCCTATCCTACAATGAAAGCATTCCTTGTTCAGCTGTTGCCATGGTTACCTGACACAATATGGGACCATCGAATCTCTTTGGACGCTGATCAAAAAACAAAGTTTCATCAGTTTCATTACGATGGAAATTTCAGTGGAGAGTAACCTCCCCTTTACATATGACCACGATGAACAATGCAGAAAATACAGCATGCAGACAGGACAAAACATACAGGTGGTACCCCACACACAATGTGGCTCCTAACAGATTCCCCCAAGTGCAACACGATTGCTTCTCTTGGTTACACATTCTATTTTGGTATTGCCAGTCAAATATAAGCATATATGAATATGAATAATATGGATAAATTTTCCCAGAATTTTTATATATTCTTCATACTTGTGCAATATAAGACAAAATACTGGAATACATTTTCTTCTCAAATATGCCAGTAACAATTCTACTATTTAGAAAAGAACATCTTCAAAGATTTATATCACCAGGGTTAAAGAACCCTGAACTCCATTCTGATTGGTTGCTTTCCATGTGGTGCTTTCCTATAAACATTTCCTGATAAACAAGACATTAGACAGAATACACGCAAATTAAAGAAAGCAAACATGACATAGGAATTACCACACACCTTCCTCTCCAGCCGCCTGACTCACTAAAACAGAAGGAATTACAACTATAACGCTGTAGGAACACGTCACCACAAAACATCCTGCCATTCTAACATTTTTCTGAAATCTAACCCCCCCCCCCCAACAAAAGATCTGTGACCCTCCCCCCCCCCAAAAAAAAATGTAATTGGCTACTACTAGTAAATATATCAGTATTATGCATATAGAGATACAATTGACAGGTTATATGGAATAAAGATGCCATCCCCAGCACGTTAATAAGTCGAGCAGGCAGACGCTGCAGTATGAATAGTTGTATATTTACATTTGATTACTACACAGCACATCCCTACAGAGACAAGAGGAGTTACCTACCTTTAATGAGTTCAGCACAATGGACAATGTCCTGTACAGATGTAGCCACTTGTCTGGACAGTGCAGCCAGAGTTTGCTTTGCCTCCTGGGTAGGTTTTTGAACCACCTGTGAATGAAAACATTAAATATCATTCACTTTCCTTGTTTTTTGAATTCTACTATCACTCAGTAAAATGATGACTGGAATTCATGATCTAAGTCTTTGAATTGCATGTCAGATAGCAAGTAAAGACTATCTTAACACAAATAGCTTGACAACGTGCTCAAGTCTAAAAATTTCTGGATCCACCTCAGAATTGTGTATTGAGTGATGTGGCCTGCAACACTTACTGTGCTGACCTGCTCCAGAAGGTCTTTGTACACCACGGCACAGTTTTTACCAGCCTGAATTGTCTTTTGTCGAACCTCTGTCGTCTCCGCTGTGCTTGCTGTTCCCTAAAAAAAAATTTAAAAAAATAAAATAGTGATAGATCAGTCCACATCACAATGACTTCTACTCACAGTGCTTTCCAAGTAATACTCCAAAAACCAAAGTTATCCTACCCAAGTCATCATTCACCAATTCATTTTCAAACTGACAACAACTTACCCTGCATGTAGCCAGAAGATCAAAGATAGCTTTGCGTCCCATGTTGGCGCAGATAATGACGTCTTCCTGTCGACAGGAGTTCCCAGCAGCCACTGCTTTGGCTGTTGCTGTGGTGATAGGTTTGGTAAGACGAATCAGATCCTCTGCTGTTGCTTTCTTCTCAGGTAAGGTGCCAGCCTCGTAGGACTACAAAATGCAACCATATTTCCCACAGAATTCACTTTATACATGAGAATTCTTAAATAACAATACATAACAGGTTGTTTTCTTTTATATATATATATATATATATATATATATATATATATATATATATACTTAAGAAAAATCAAGTAATTGTAAATTATAACCATTTCACTGAGCTAAGTATCACAAAATGACCTGCATACTATTCTGATCACCATGGTTACCTTAACTTCCTGTCCAATGGCCTCGATAGTTGACTCCAGGGCTCGTGTACCTCGAGCGGCCTCATCCTCCACTGTCTTCACCGTTTTCAGAAGTGATGTCACATTTGTCACCATCACCTACGATCACAAAAACTTCGATCATTTCAATTTCAAACACCTCTAAGTCTCAGAATCAGAGAAAGGTCTTAATGTTACTCACCTAACAATTCTACAGGGAATTCATCCCGTCAACTTGATCCATAGTTATTTTGCTTTTATCAATTTGTAATACTTTCTCAGGCAGTATGTGGGAACGACACACTAGTTTTCCTTTGATTTCAGTTTATTTTATGTTTACATCTAATGTCCTTTACACAATGAAATAAAATCACAGTCATGGAAGAAAATATATATCTTTTTTTAATGAACACTGACAAGTTAATTACATCAAAGCAAGATATGCCATAACACGAGAAAGCACCTACATCTAACATCATCAGTTCAAATGTCTAACACAAATGATAATGAGAGATAGCACAACATATATACAGCCCCTTAAACTCCCTACAGAGTTCAGCCCCCTTAAATTCCCTATAAAGTTTAGCCCCCTTATACTCCATACAGAGTTCAGCCCTACCGATCAATTTCGAAATAGTGCTTGTATTTATGTCACATGTCTGAAAACAACCACAATCATGGTTAACAAACGTGGTGATGGTGGTGGTGGTGGTGGTGGGAAGGGCTGAAGGACTTTGACCAGTCGATAGGTTCTAATACAATGAAGCAGTAAAGGGGCGGAAATTGAAACAATCATGTGAAAATTTTCAAGATTTCGTCATTAAAATCCAACACTAAGCAGGTCAATGGAATATCAGCAGCCTTGTCCATTTCAATCCATGCTATACATGTTGGAGAATTAGCATGCAATAATACGGATGATGAGTGGATGGACAGAGTGGCATGATGGTACTGTACAATGACCAGACGTACAGTGACAGACCGGTGCTGTACAATGAACAGACGTACAGTGACAGACCGGTACTGTACAATGACCAGACGTACAGTGACAGACCGGTACTGTACAATGACCAGATGTACAGTGACAGACCGGTTCTGTACAATGACCAGACGTACAGTGACAGACCGGTATTGTACAATGACCAGATGTACAGTGACAGACCGGTTCTGTACAATGACCAGACGTACAGTGACAGACCGGTACTGTACAATGACCAGACGTACAGTGACAGACCGGTGCTGTACAATGAACAGACGTACAGTGACAGACCGGTGCTGTACAATGAACAGACGTACAGTGACAGACCGGTACTGTACAATGACCAGACGTACAGTGACAGACCGGTACTGTACAATGACCAGACGTACAGTGACAGACCGGTACTGTACAATGACCAGACGTACAGTGACAGACCGGTACTGTACAATGACCAGATGTACAGTGACAGACCGGTTCTGTACAATGACCAGACGTACAGTGACAGACCGGTACTGTACAATGAACAGACGTACAGTGACAGACCGGTACTGTACAATGACCAGACGTACAGTGACAGACCGGTACTGTACAATGACCAGATGTACAGTGACAGACCGGTTCTGTACAATGACCAGACGTACAGTGACAGACCGGTATTGTACAATGACCAGATGTACAGTGACAGACCGGTTCTGTACAATGACCAGACGTACAGTGACAGACCGGTACTGTACAATGACCAGACGTACAGTGACAGACCGGTGCTGTACAATGAACAGACGTACAGTGACAGACCGGTGCTGTACAATGAACAGACGTACAGTGACAGACCGGTACTGTACAATGACCAGACGTACAGTGACAGACCGGTACTGTACAATGACCAGACGTACAGTGACAGACCGGTACTGTACAATGACCAGATGTACAGTGACAGACCGGTTCTGTACAATGACCAGACGTACAGTGACAGACCGGTACTGTACAATGAACAGACGTACAGTGACAGACCGGTACTGTACAATGAACAGACGTACAGTGACAGACTGGTATGAATCAATGTTTCTAATAACGAAGGCTGAACACCATCAATTTATGCTGAGCAAAGACAGCAGAAGCTAGAAAGAGTGGATACGCAGATCAAATGTGGAAATATATATTCTAGGAAACATTTCAACATCATGCATTTCAACAAATGCTCAGGATTTCATCTTTTATTCTGCTTCTCAGCTTATCATTTGTTATTACTAGATTTTGTTTTTTGGACAAGACTTGATTTTTTTAAATATAGTTTTTGAGAAACAGAATGTATGGCAAATTTTATCAGCTCATATTATTGTACATTGAAATATCAAAACCAAGGGTGATAAATTTTAACTGATAAAAAAATTGCTTTTATTTGATACGAGGTCAAACTTCTTCATTAAAATAAGCAAACAGTTACGATGAATTGAAATGTTCGACTGAAAATAAAATATTTTTGTTTGCAGTTGCTGACCAACCTATTTACAATGCACCTGACAAATTTTTCTTTTCAGCTATTTGTGAAGAGGATTCTGTTGGTTTTTATAGATATTGACAATCTGGTTTCAGCAATTTCTATTTCAGATTAAGGACTTAAATTAAGTGAGGCAAGCCGGTAAATAAACATTCCTAGATACATAACACTTTTCTTACTTGACGGACACATTACACACTGTTGCAATGATTTTATCAATAAGGACAATATCGTAAAACACAGAATATATGAATTTCACAAAGACGGACTTCTTACTGTAGACTCCTTATTTTATGCCACTACTTGATGTCACAAAATGGATGCCAATTCCTGTGGGCATGATTCACAAATGGTCTATTGAGTGGTCTCTTGAGTTTGAGTTTTAACAAGTATTTCATCAATATAAAATATTTTCCTAGTCTTCTAAGGAAATTAAGCAATATGGTTGTTTGAGTAGAACTTAGTATGATGTCTCGTAAACATTTCTAGAACTGTTTGTTGTCATCAGATAAACATTACTAGAACTGTTTGTTGTCATCAGATAAACATTACTAGACCTGTTTGTTGTCATCAGATAAACATTTCTAGAACTGTTTGTTGTCATCAGATAAACATTACTAGAACTGTTTGTTGTCATAGGATAAATATTACTACACCTGTTTGTTGTTATCAGATAAAAATTACTAGACCTGTTTGTTGTCATCAGATAAACATTACTAGAACTGTTTGTTGTCATCAGATAAACATTACTACACCTGTTTGTTGTCATCAAATAAACATTACTACACCTGTTTGTTGTCATCAGATAAACACCGATGAAAACTCAACAAATCACAGAGCAAACACCTTACATAATTGTCACAAACTGAGCTTTAAATTTTTCAGAAGATTGATGGATTGTTTGTTGCTTTCCGCCACAGTCAACAATTTTTCAGTTACCTGGTGGCGTCCAGGTTTTATTGGTGGAGGAGAGAACCCAGACACAGTGTACCTGGGAAGAGACCACCGACCTTCTGAAAGTAAACTAGCAAACTTTTTCACATATATCGGCGCAAGCGAAAATTGAAACCGTGCCGACAAGAGGTGAGAGGCCTTGTGATTTTGAGTGTAATGCTCTAACCACTCGGCCATGGAGGCCCCTATTTTTCAAAAGAAAAAAAACCCACCCACAATGTACCTATCCACCGGGAAAATTGTAAGTCAGAAACTGCAAACAAAGAATTTTTTAAGCTTGGCCTTATCCAAATATTTCTATTTCTTCAGGTTTTTTTTTATCACACTTTGCTGTTTCATGCCTATGCCATACCTCAGGTAATAAAAACTGAGAAGAAATTAAAATGGCTGTTTTTTTGGACATCTAGTATCTAATAAAAGCCGTTTCATTCTTTGGAGGAGTGAGGGAGTTTCTATGGAAACACCAATTCCAATGCAATCCAATTTTTTTTTTTTTTGGTAAAATCTACAGGTAAAACTCTTAATAACAAAGCTCTCCTACACAGAGAACTGATTAATCACAACATCCAATGTAACGCATTTTAATGTTCATCATCAGTTTAAATGTCAACAACACTGGAACAAAAATTCATCCAATCAGGAGGCCCGAAATTTTAACTGCACTCAGTACATGCTTGATACATAAATAGTATACCCATCCTGCAAATTCTCAACGACAGAGTCTGTCTTCTGCAAAAGTCACAGGGCTTTACATCAACAAGAGAATCAAATCTAACAATGATGGTGAATTTAAAATTTCATGAGATTTCTGGGATGAAAATGACGTAAATTAGGCCATTGACAATCTTAATACTCTGATGGCAAAAGCTAAAACCTAAAGATTGCTAGAAAAGGTTTTTCCATAGAATTTATACCACACAAGCACTCACAACACTAAGATATTAATAATGTGAAATAAATCTAAATAGTAATCAATTTCAATACCAATTTCTTTCTTTCTTTTTTTAACTCACAGAATATTGTGACCAATCATTTAATACTTTTATTTATTGTATCGATTTTCTGAAGGATAATTTGACACATTTGAGTAGAAGGAAATCTGAGCATTGTTCATTGAGCTCTACTGACCTTGGCAGACTCTTTCAAGGTCAACATTGCAGGATCCGAGACATTCTTTCCTGATGCATTCTTAGTGGCACTGATCAGATCTGAGAGGGCGGAGGCAACGTCTTTAACAGCATTAATTATCATCACCTGAAAATGATAAACACACATCAATGATCTTGTCTCTCAACATTTATGGCAGTGACCCAGTTCTGAAACTGACACAATGAAGGCCTACACACACCAATCTGCAAACAAATCTAAATTTTTAAAATTGCATGAATTATCAGCAAAATAATTACATTCATTTGAGATTTTACATAATATTGAAGATAGCAAAATTAAACTTCTTTCATTCAACCTATTCTCTGACAAATAAAAATTGTTCGGAATTCAATACCTGTGCCTCTGGTTGGTCAGATCCCAGAGAGGCCGCCCCGAGTTTGACCACATCTGCGAGTTTGGTGATTGTTTTGACTGCTTGCTGGGCAGCCCCAGCCAGGGTTTCTTGATCCGAGGCGGCTCCTTGTACCAGTTTCTTTGTCTCCTCCACCAAAGCCTTCGCAGTCTTAAGGATGTCCTCTCTACACCAATTAACAATTCACATTGTAAAACAATCAATGTTTGTATGTTCTGCAAATGTGGATGTCACAAAGACTCGGGATGAAATTAAGGATGGAGACAAGAACATCTCAGATTCCATGACTAATTACAAATAATACTGACAAAATTTCCTTTCTGTTGATTTTTTTTTTCCAGCTTACCTGTGGCTAGCAAAGCTATCGTCGCCTTCGGTGCTGAGTGTTCCAGCGGTAGCAAACATGATAGTGGTGTCCAGATCTGCGATGATACCGCTGACAGCACTGGCGGCGTTAATGCAGGCCTGGGTGCCACGTGAGCCGGACTGGAGCGCTGCCAAGACAAATGAGACCTTCTCACTGACGCTCCGTGCGTGGTCCTGTAGGTCTCTCCGCGCGAAGGTATCGTGCGGGTCTCCCTGCACCTTCCCAGCATCCTGCACCAGCTCCACACAGCTCTTACCGAGATCTTGTACAGTGGTACGGATTCGGTTGGCAATCTAAATGTTCAGAGTTACACAGTGAAGAGACTCAGATCTCCGTTACATTGTAAACGATTGAAGTGATGTAAAAGCTGGACTTGACGGTGGATACATGCAACTCCTTTTGGTGTTAACCACTTTAACAAGACATAGGTAAATTTAAAACTGTTTGTCCTGTGTAATAACCCTCTATTCCTTCAATAGCGAAACATTCTTATAGAACAACAAACAATACACATAAAGGGCAGAAAATGGACAGGCGTGTTTTATGCAAGAATCCCAGGGTAATTCAGTTATTCTCAATTTTTGATTAAAATGGCCTATATTTGAAATTATGACACTAAAGAGAAAACGTTTTCCCACCATTTAGGATTTTGGCATAAAATGGCTATTTTTCATCCAGAAAATTTATTTTCACAGTTCATGTTGGTGACAAATAAATATTTGTTTGAACAAAGTTGCAGTACTTGTTTTCAGAAAGAATAACATTAAAAAAAAAAAATGAACATTTCGACTAACATTGCAAAATTGAGAAATTCCACGGCTTTAGATGTCATGAACTGATTGTAAACATTCAAGACAGATTTTAAGGTGCAAAAGTATTGGATCTCATCTCTTTTATGAAATAAGTTAAGATTTTGTCTTTCTTTCAAGCTTTAAAATTTTGAGTTTTATGATCCTTATTACACATGGTTCTTCAGAGAT
This sequence comes from Ostrea denselamellosa, assembly GCA_024699665.1. Lineage (NCBI taxonomy): Eukaryota > Metazoa > Mollusca > Bivalvia > Ostreida > Ostreidae > Ostrea > Ostrea denselamellosa. Next base: position 3,141,528 of record JAMZEH010000075.1, on the reverse strand, counting down.
TGACAGATTACGTACATCCTGACTACTAGACGTAGCCGCAGCATTGGCAGAGTTGCTGGCCAACACATCGTAATCTCGGGTCAGCTGATTGGCCAGTCTGCCAAGATCAGCGGGGTTCACACCAGACTTTCCGACCATTTCCTGGGTTGTCATGGCAATCTTTTTAGCGAGACTGACCATGTTAGACTGGTACTCCACGAATGACATTCCCTCCTTCACCATCACCTGCTCATCTGTCTGTAAAGTACACCACATACAAATTATCTGTCTGTAAAGTACACCACATACAAATTATTCAATTGGAAAAAAAAAGATGGCCTTGGTCAGTTTCTCAATCATGCTGTTGACCATTACCTTTGTGATGGACTTGGTCAGTTTCTCAATCATGCTGTTGACCATTCCAGCTTGCGAGGCTGCCTCCTCTAACGACTGTAGCAGATCCTGCACTACATCCATTGTGTTCTCTGCAGCGGTGTCAATGTTATCATGGGTGTGCTTGGGAGCCTGAAAAAGTCCACAACGAATCTCACAAGGGGCTTAAACCAATGCGATTTATCACACAGCAAATATGTAAACTGAGAAGACAAAACATATAAAACATCTAATTTTGGGTACTTTTTACCCAGAAGAACTTTTTTGTCAATCGCGTAAAGTTTACGTTATATCAAGTACGGATCATTATTTTCTTGAATAATAACTATGTTCTGCAAAATTCTTTAGCCATTCCTTACAGGATTACATAAATGTCCCTAGGAATGACCTTATCCCCCTCCCCTTTTATTGATTATCTCCCCCTTTACAAGACTACAAATCCTGGGATTATCTCCCCCTTTACAAGACTACAAATCCTGGGATTATCTCCCCCTTTACAAGACTACAAATCCTGGGATTATCTCCCCCTTTACAAGACTACGAATCCTGGGATTATCTCCCCCTTTACAAGACTACAAATCCTGGGATTATCTCCCCATTTCCTAGAGGAATACAAATCCTGGGATTTCCTCCCCCTTCTTTACAGGACTACAAATCCTGGGATTATCTCCCCCTTCTTTACAGGACTACAAATCCTGCGATTATCTCCCCCTTCTTTACAGGACTACAAATCCTGCGATTACCTCCCCCTTCTTTACAGGACTACAAATCCTGCGATTATCTCCCCCTTCTTTACAGGACTACAAATCCTGGGATTATCTCCCCCTTCTTTACAGGACTACAAATCCTGGGATTATCTCCCCCTTCTTTACAGGACTACAAATCCTGGGAATATCTCCCCCTTCTTACTGGACTACAAATCCTGGGATTATCTCCCCCTTCTTTACAGGACTACAAATCCTGGGATTATCTCCCCTTTTCCTACAAGACTACAAATCCTGGGATTATTTCCCCTTTTCCTACAAGACTACAAATCCTGGGATTATTTCCCCTTTTCCTACAGGAATACATACCTTGGGATTTCCTCCCCCTTCTTTACAAGAGTACATGAACTGTAGAGCAGATTCTGCCACTGTTTTGGTTAGATCTAGGATGTGTGTCTGTTGTTTAGAGTTCTGAATCAGAGACGCAGCTCCCACTGCACCATCAGAAAGTGGTCCGAAATAGCTGGCCATCATTGTCACCTGAAAGAACACTCATCTTCCTCAAACTGCAAATATTTAAGCAGCAGTCATTTTTTTACCTGAATATTTACATTTTTTTACCTGAATATTTACATTTTTTTACCTGAATATTTACATTTTTTTACCTGAATATTTACATTTTTTTACCTGAATATTTACTTTAATTTCTAACAAAATGCATTTAATGCAAGCTATACCTCTAAATGTGGCCAAGTTCAATTGTGGAAAATTTGATCTACTGTAGATCAATGAGCTTGAAGTATCTAAGTTACAACAAAGTTGCAGACTGAAAAAGCAACTGCATTAAGATTTTAAATCTTACATATTTTATCTAATTTGTATTGATCTTGCCCTGAATTCATACATACCCTGTGACCCAGATTTTCTGGTTCTGCTTTAGCCGAGTCCTTGACCTTTGAACAGAGGTCATGGATTTCTCTTGCACTGCCAATCATCTGCTCCTGAAAGCCCTGAAAAAAGTTGCACTGACATTTTAAAACACTGCCATATTAACGGGAAACATCCACACAATTTGAGAAAGGACACTTCAGCTTATTATATAAAACAGTGTGTGTCCCTACATAAACTCTTAATTTGAAAATTACTCAGTTTGAAAATTGTTAAACATTCCTATAATTCTGCCTCCCTACACAGAATAAATCATCTTGAGGGACTTTTCATACCCACCCTAAGGGACTTTTCACACTTACCTTGAGGGACTTTTCAGTTCGCTGTTGCAGACTCTGACTAATGGCTGCCAGCGAGGCCTGGTCCAAATCTCTGATTGACTTGTTCAGCTTCTCAATGGACTCATCACACTCTCTCTGTCCCGGAGCGCAATCCCTAAAAAATAAAACATATAAGAAATTATGATTTCATCACGCTGGTTTTTTTTAGGTCACACTTTATTTGATGGCTTCTGATAAAGCTGAATACTGATCGTCTTGCAATCAGAATTTTGATTGATTGATTGTTGTTTTTTGCCACACTCAACAATTTTTCAGTTATCTGGTGGTGTCCAGTTTTTACTGGTGGAGGAGAGAACCCAGATACAATGTAACCAGGAAGAGACCACCGACCTTCCAAAAGTAAATTGGCAAACTTTCTCACATATATCAACGCGATCGAGATTCGAACCCGCAACGATCAGAGGTGAGAGGCCTTGTGATTTTGAGCGCGATGCTCTAACCACTCGGCCACGGAGGCCCATTTGAGTACTGTGTCCTTACTCAGTCGAGTACAACGATTGTTCTATGGCTTTTATAATAAGACTTACTTGATTGAGGACACGAGTCGTTTGATGGCCTCTGAGACACTCTTGGAGTGGTTAGAGTACAGCTGATAGGTTGCCGGGTCCTTCGGGTTGACAGCGAGTTGTTTGGCTGCTGCCACCATGCTGCACGCCCCGTCAATCATCGCCTTGCCAGCAAGAATAATCGGCTCTTGAGCTTTTCTAGCCTGAAACAGAGAACATTATAAGATTTATAAAAAAGGTTTCAAGTTTAAAGAAGCAATTGACGAGAGGTGTAAATTGTCCTCGTTAACCTGTACTTTTACTGACCACCTGATTATAATCATTGTTGTATCAAAGAGGCTACAATTTATCCACGTCAACCAAAACAGAAATGTTTTACCATTGAGTTGGTTTACAGGATTAAAAGGCATTTGAGCTCTGTAAAATCTGTGATTTGTTCAAACAAGCACATTAACAAATATTTAACTGCCAAAATTCATCACAAATTAGCCCACAATTAGAAAGAAACCTTTATTATCAATCACTCCTTAATGTTCCATTAACATATACATTGTATTATAAAAATTGGACAGGAGGCTCGGTGGATCTGCTACAAGTCCCGCTCATGTCATGACAGCATCAAAGTTAAGATTGATTGATTATATATTGTTAACGTCCCGCTCGAGAATTTTTCACTCATATGGAGACGTCACCATTGCTAGTGAAGGGCTGCAAAATTTAGGCCTATGCTCGGCACTTATGGCCTTTGAGCAGGGAGGGATCTTTTACGTGCCACACCTGCTGTGACATGGGACCTCAGTTTTTGCAGTCTCATCCGAAGGACCGCCCCATTTAGTCACCTCTTATGACAAGCTAGGGGTGCTGAGGAACTATTCTAACAACCCGGATCCCCACGGGGTTCAAAGTTAAGACATCAACGTAATTAGTGACTGCTCCTTTGCCAAACACTAGGCAATTAGAAGTGAGAATCATGGGTCTTTCGTATATGTCCTTAAATACAAATATCCTGTGTCATGTCAGGCATTGGCACGTTAAAGAACCCTCACTGCTACGGCCCTGAGTGCTAAGCAGAGGTCTAATTTGTGGAACTTCACCTACAGCTGGGACATCTCAATCTGAGTGAAAAATTCTCGATGGGATGCTAAACAACTAACCAAGGACGTACACATGTATTTCACAGTTTCGAGAATTTGAAAATAAGGAGAGATTATGATATCATAAAAGCAACAGGAGAAACATGTCGAGGTCACACGTTTCTTGCAGCTGATAGGTAGGTCCTTTGTTCTTAATTGAGCCCAATCAAAAGGGTCAACTTATTTCTTTGCTGAAGAATTCAGTTTTTATTCAATCTAACAATTCAATGATATATCTGGAGGACACATATTAAAGCTCAACAGACACACGAAATATTGTCTAATCAGAATCACAGCAGTGGACAGCGTTTCTGTTTTATAAATCTGTACCTCGGGGCTGATCGTGGCAGGCATGCTGGCAAATTCCGGAGATGAGGCAAAAGTGGTGAGTTCATCCACAGCATCAGTCAGTGGTTTGGCGGCTTCAGCACACCGCAAGCGGTTCTCCTCTGTAAAGTCCTGGTCCAGCGCCTGGAGAAGTTTACAAGAAAATGTCAACTTTCAAATAATCTTTCCAGTTTAAGCCTTATTTCTTCTCTTGCATATAAGCTTAAATTAAGATTCAGACAAATGTTCTATTCTCAGTCAGTACACTCAACCCGAAGTGACCTTGAGGATCTGGTCATTACAAGAACTGACCTTGCTACTTGACCTTGATAACTTTAACCTTGCTAACTGACCTTGATAACCTTAACATTGCTAACTGACCTTGCTAACTGACCTTGCTAACAGACCTTGATTACTTTAACCTTGCTAACTGACCTTGATTACTTTAACCTTGCTAACTGACGTTGATAAATTTAACCTTGCTAACTAACCTTGATTACTTTAACCTTGGCAACTGACCTTGATAGCTTTGACCAGGTTTGCTGTGCTGTTGGCTACATCCTTGGCACTCTGTACAAAGTGTCGCTTGGCAACAGGATTGGAGGTTTTGCTGGAAGCTAGGCGGCAGGCGTTACACAAGGCTGATGTGTGCTTAGCAACCACAGTAGCCGCTGACAACACCTACAAAGGGAGAAAACTCTCAAGCATCCATCTCTATCTGGATTCTCCATTAAAATAACCATTTGGTTTAAAGAAAAGCATTACAGCCTGATATATATCATTAATTCTTTATCAGCGTAAGTTAGTTTGAACTCCGTTACAGTGTTACAGCATTGAATATTTCACTTCAAATTTACAACATTATGTATTGACAAAAAAAAAAGGTATGATTAGATCTGTGTAAGGCAACTATTCAATTGAAAAACATCACGTTTCCTGCAGCAAACAGCTTACATTCTGCCTGACAAAATGATATAGACTCTATGTTCCTTAGTATCATTCCTTGCTAACATACAAAATGTTATCTTTCGTCTCCAGTACTGCGATATAATGTAACTGATACACTCTTGTTAACTCTGATACACCAGTTAGTAATATACATAGCAGCTCTCCGACACCAAAACTCTGACTGTCGTAATTAACATGATATCATTATGTGATAAGTGTCGACAATCAATATATACTGTGTGAACTAACCCTAACCGAAACAGTGAATGTTTACAAGATGATATCATTGTGTGATAAGTGTCTACAGTCAATATATACTGTGTGAACTAACCCTAACCGAAACAGTGAATGTTTACAAGATGATATCATTGTGTGATAAGTGTCTACAGTCAATATATACTGTGTCAAACTACCAAGTAAAGGCATGCCGTTGTCATTTTAAATGTGTCCAAGTTTTTGTGTCTTTGTGTGTCTGTACATGTCTGTGTCTGTGTGTGTGTACATGTCTATGTGTCCGTGTCTGTGTGTGTACATGTGTCTATATGTCTGTATGTGTCTGTGCATGTGTCTGTATGTGTCCATATCTGTGTGTGCACATGTCTGTTTATGTCCGTGTCTGTGTGTGTACATGTGTCTGTACATGTCTGTACAAGTGTGTCTGTACATGTACCTGTGTGTTTGTACATGTGTGTGTGTGTGTGTGTGTGTGTGTGTGTGTGTGTGTGTGTGTGTGTGTGTGTGTGTGTGTGTGTGTGTGTGTGTACCTGTGTATGTACATGTGTGTATGTGTGCTAGTACTGAATTACAGTGTACGTACATTGTACTGATGTATTTTAATGTGGACTAATTCTGTGCTATCTCACATTGGACAGCTTAAAAAGAGACGGTTCTCTGACAGTGCTGTTGAGCTAACACTTACATTCTAACTTCAACCAAATTAATGAATTTCCTACAGAACTAAACATCAGAAGAGGAATACAACACAAAGAATGAAGAATGATCTAAAAGGAAGATGTTCTCAATGGTAAAGCACGGACTCATTGAGATTGTAATGTAGATTTAACTTCACTGACTCTATGATATTGTAATGCAGATTTAATTTTACTAACTCACTGTGATAGTAATGTAGATTTATCTCGTTTACACACAGTTCAGTTACATGATACACATTATACAAGGGCCTACACAGTTGCTATGGATATCAAAGTTCATATACAGTTCCTACGAAAACAGACATACATCTTATTACCATGGTAACCATCAACAACAATGAAACATATATAGCATGTCTAATTTCAAAATTAATGCACATCATTTTTGCAAAAAGATTTAAACTTTATAAATATAAGAAATTTGAAAATCTGTTACCATGGTTACCAGTTATACAGACAAACTCTCTACAGAGAAGCATAAACAATATTATATTTCTACACGTAAATACTGACAGGAAGTTAACAGAATTCTGGGAAATATACATTAACACTGTGATATCTTACATCATGCAGAGACCTTCGCTGGAAATGTGTGATGTAAAAGAAAACATAAGCTTAATATACTGAAGTCATGAATATTCAGTGACATAATGAATATTCAAACTCAAATGTAAATGATCATAAATATCAAAGTGAGTACAGCTTTATCTCATGACAAAACTGTATAAACAATGTTTAATGAATATTCAAACAGTAATGATGAATATTCCTTAATTTGATATACGAGTACAAATGATGACCTATACAGCATATTATAAATAAAATGAAGAATAGTCATCCACAACACGGTATAATAATAAAAGTAATAAATATTCAATACTTGAGGGATAATCACAGACACTGTATATTTTACCTTCTTCCTATCATACAAAAGAAGCTGTTTCAACAATAAATGTGCAAATTTCATTAAGGCGATAATAACCTACGTTCAAACCCACCTACTCATTCTGCCAATCAAACCGTGTCTCCAAAGTTTTTATTTAAAATGGTTTGGCAATATGGTTCAAAAACTTTGAACGATTAACTGTTATCCTATGAAAATATAGGGAGAGAAGAATGTCTAAAATAAAAAAAAAAATATCTCTATGGCGACAACAGAGAATGGCCTTGAACTTTGACTGGGGAATTAACATTTAAGGCAACAACAGTGTGATAGCTCTGTGTAAATAAAAAAAAAAAAACATTCAACACAAATAACTAAAGGCACAATGCACAGGAATACACGACCCCCAGGGGTCACCTGAAGGTCATGAAAACCTACCATTGACCTACAGCTGTCCACCATGTAGTACTAAATAAAGAAGGACAAATCTTTCAGTGAAAAATATCCCAATCTTAGTTTTAAGAAAGTTTTTTTTTTCATATTGATCTATTCTGGTCTTTTTTGTATGTCTCAAGATTTGAATCAATACTCTGAGGGAGGGAGGAGAGAGGCCTCGAAAGGCCTCGGTTCTCATTCATTCCATTTTTGGAAAGCATATTGACAGCATTACATTCAACTGATTACAGCTTGGAAATTTCAGATATTACGGTGTCAACCTGAAGCAATGGGTTAGGGCAGACTATGTAATATGTACAGATTACTCAAAGCATTTTTACTCAGTAATTAGTGGAATATGGGGGGGGGGGGGGGGGGAGGGCTTGGTTAGGAAAACAATTTCTAGAAGCCTGCTTTGATATATTCTAAACTATCTTTAGTAATAGACACATCTAAAAAGCAGCTGAAAATTTATTATTTTTCAATGACGTTAATGTTAATAAATTTTGGGTATTCATAATTAGTACAAGCCATTAGTCTCCTACAAATAGAAAAAAAAATTTTTGATTGGCCAGAACTTCCTGATTTTATGACAGAAAGAGAAAAATTTGGTCTTTAGAATTTTCATCAAGACATCAGTGGCATAAACATGGCACTTTCCAACTCTGAATAAAACTATTTTACTAAAAACATTTAATCTAAAACTAGACTTACAAAAACATGAAATCCTTTGGACAATATTTCTCTATGTTATACTTTCAATGACAATATTGGCAAGCCTGCACTAGTGCATTTAATGTGGTCAACACACAGCACTGAGAGGGTCATTAATCAGTCACTTAGTGGACACTCACCTGCTGTTGGGAGCTGGCTGGATTAATCAGGTTCTGACAAGCCATCTGGATGGCCTGGTTAGCCCGGGCAAACTGAGACTGGTCCACCAATCCAGGCCTGCCGGGCTCTGAAGCCCTGTCCGAAATACCAACCAGGTAGGCTGCCTGCAAATACGGCAATTTCATAACATTTCCTTGCCACTGTTGTGTTTTGATAGCAATAATGCTTAATCTTCATTTCTGCGAATATCTTTTTTCCCCGTAAAGTCAGATTTCTGTGCTTTTATCAAAGAGAAATCATGTTACTGTGGAGTTTGTGCTTGGAGAAGACGTATTCTTCCTGCTATTTTTGTGTGTGTGGAAAGTTTTGACTTCTGAAGCATATCCACGCAACAAATCTATCAAAATCAGAAATATACCTCCCCCTTTTTTCCCCCCAACACTCACCTCATTTCTAAATTTACAGGTTCTATTAGATAAGATGGTTTACTGACATTTTCATAAAATCATTCTCCAGTTAGCTTTGTTCTCTTACACAGAAAGAATCCTACTTTACTTCCACACTTTTGACACATTCCCTTACCTGTGAGGCAGCCTCTGTTAGACCACAAACAGATGTTGAGAAGTTCCCCACAGAGTCGCAGAAGTTCTCCAGGTCTCCTTTTTTGGCATGGTTTGTGATACCAGTCATCGAATCTCCCAACATCTGACAAAAAAATACAAAAAGACAATCAGCATAATGATGTCATTAACAAGCTTACAATGTCATCAACAAGCTTACAATGTCATCAACAAGCTTACAATGACGTTATCAACAGCAAGCTTACAATGATGTCATCAACAGCAAGCTTACAATGATGTCATCAACAGCAAGCTTACAATGACGTCATCAATAGCAAGCTTACAATGACGTCATCAACAGCAAGCTTACAATGATGTCATCAACAGCAAGCTTACAATGATGTCATCAACAGCAAGCTTACAATGATGTCATCAACAGCAAGCTTACAATGACATCATCAATAGCAAGGTTACAATGACGTCATCAACAGCAAGCTTACAATGATGTCATCAACAGCAAGCTTACAATGACGTCATCAATAGCAAGGTTACAATGACGTCATCAACAGCAAGCTTACAATGATGTCATCAACAGCAAGCTTACAATGATGTCATCAACAGCAAGCTTACAATGACATCATCAATAGCAAGGTTACAATGATGTCATCAATAGCAAGCTTACAATGATGTCATCAACAGCAAGCTTACAATGACGTCATCAACAGCAAGCTTACAATGATGTCATCAACAACAAGAATATAATGATGCAGTTTAAAAATTTCCGAGGAGGCAATCTACTGTTATGTTTATTCATGTTCGTTAAGTAATGTAAAACTGAAAGTATGGTATCAATACCTTTATATCTCAGTGTCATGTGATTACATAAAGATGATCTTTTTTGTTTACAGAGTAAACAATTCAACTGACATACTCTAACATGGAAACACTGACAAGGTAAAAATCTGACTATTTCTCCGATTAAGAGAATAAGAAAGAGGAATTTTGATGACTTTTCCATTTCAAATTAACAAAAAGAGTAATAAAATACACTATGAACATTAATCGTCAAAGAGAACAATGTTTTTGATATCGTCGGTAAAATGAGACGACACTGCATGCAGTTGGTATTGTATTTTCAGTCACCAGGTCTGGAACAAAGATCAGGTAAAATCCAATTTCGTCAAAAAAGAAATCCATTTTCAGTATTTTATTTTCCTGGGTTCAAAATATTATTTTCATTTGTAAGTAATAAAATGCTGTCATATTTAGAAATGTGAATTGAGAAATCTAACTAGGGTATACCTTGATGGTTACTTGGAATTGAGAAATCTAACTAGCGTATACTTTGATGGTTACTTGGAACAAGTCAACTTAGGCAACATAAAATTTTGGGCCAGCGGGTGTCATGCACAGAAAAAAAAAACCACAACACTCTGGATCTGTAAGAATTAGTAACAATAAACCATCAGTACAACAAACCAGGAGAAGTCAGAGACACAACACTGAGAGCAAGAAACGTATCATGTGTTTACAGGGATATTAATATATCACACTGTCACAATTATATCAACACACAGAGCTTACAGGGATATCAATATATCATTTGTTTACAGGGATATCAAAATATCACACTGTCACAGTTATATCAACACATCGTGTTTACAGGGATATCAATATATGTTTACAGGGATATCAACATTTCAGATAAATGTTTACAGGGATATCAACATATGTTTACAGGGATATCTATATATCACATGTTTACAGGAAATATCAACTTATGTTTACAGGGATATCAACATTTCAGATAAATGTTTACAGGGATATCAATATATCATGTGTTTACAGGGATATCAATATATGTTTACAGGGATATCTATATATCACATATTTACAGGTATATCAACATATGTTTACAGGGATATCTATATATCACATGTTTACAGGAAATATCAACATATGTTTACAGGGATATCAACATTTCAGATAAATGTTTACAGGGATATCAATATATCATGTGTTTACAGGGATATCAACATACAACATTTTCATAGGAATATCAATGTCACAAAATATTACCAAACATACGGTGAACATTTTCATAATCACTGGAATTTTCTGTGAAAGGACTGAAGATGTCTAATTTCCTTATGTCTATACTTATCTGTATACTTATGTCTATACTTATCTGTATACTTATGTCTATACTTATCTGTATATTCCAGAATTCATTATTAGAAACTTAATTCATCATTTCAAGGGGCCTCCGTGGCCTAGTGGTTAGAACATTGTGCTCAAAATCACAAGGCCTCTCACCTCTAGTTGGCATGGCTTGCGCCGATATATGTGAGAAAGTTTGCCAGTTTACTCTCGGAAGGTAAGTGGTCTCTTCCCAGGTACATTGTATCTGGGTTCTCTCCTCCACCAACAAAAACTGGACGCCACCAAATAACTGAAAAATTGTTGAGTATGGCGGAAAACAACAACCAATCAATCAATCTTTCAACACAACTGTGTCAGGGCAAATTCAAATCAGGTTAAGCCATAATTATGTAAGTGTAGACAGGCGAGAAAACATGAGCTGAAAATAATCTTGCATACAGTATAAGAATTGAAAGATTTTTTCTGTTTAAATAATCAGATGACTATACAGCAACTAATATCAATGTGCACACTGCCATCGTATTTGGTTTGTCTGATTAATCTTTAAATTGCCAAGCAAGAAATAACAGTAACAGCTGTACAGGCCTCAGCAGACTGCATTAATCCAAGTATCAGAGAACTAGGTTTTATCGGGATTTCCAGCGTTTCCTGATTATACAATGATGTCATATAATTCCAAGTACACCTCCAGTACCAGCAACTTTATCCTATGTGAGTGTGATTGGGGGGGGGGGGGGGGGGGTGGTAACCACATCTCACCCTTAAAAAATCATTACTTAGAATCAGTTTTCTCACTCTTGTAATATATAATTTCTACACAGAGGAGTATGTTTGTAAATGATAAAAGCCTCTGTACTTTGACCTCCATGTATGACTTGACCTTGCTCTCCCTCACAGAGAATGAGGTCAAAGTTCGGGACCAGGTTGAAGTAAATTAATAGACAGACATATATTCACCACTTTCAGAGGGTGTTAAAAGTACACCCAAAAAAAGCATGTCACCCAAATTAAACCATAAATAAAGTCACAGGATTAGCTAATCCTGAAAATAGTACTGTACAAGTGTGTCAACGTCACAGGATTAGCTAATCCTGAAAATAGTACTATACAAGCGTCTCAAAGTCGCAGGATTAGCTAATCCTGAAAATAGTACTATACAAGTGTCTCAAAGAGCAAATCTAATGAAGAATCCAGAGAACACCTGAAAAAAATCAGACACCCCTTCCCTCTGCATGCTTCTTTTGGAAGAAATGGAATGTTGCTAGACCACACAGACAGACAAGCTCAACATTGCTGTTTACACTTGTGTGTATTTGATATACATATTCAACTTTCTGGATACTGTCTGTAAAAATGGTTCAGCGTCTGAATTAAATTACCATTTTAGCAGTGGTTTTCATGTTGTGGTGGGTTGGTGGAGTTAGGAAGGTGTAGAATTTGGAGTGCCATTACAATAAACTGTGTGAACAGAAGGGTGAAGTGTTGAGCTAGTCTGTTACAAGCTTTCTGGGTACAACATGAAACAGAAAGATGGGTTATATAGAAGGTGAAATTTACCCAGACTTGGCCCTGTGATAAAATCCTCACACAATCAGCCAATCAGATGACAGCATTAAAATTTAAATGATCAGCCAATCAGATGATGGCAATAGAAAAACTGAAGCTATAAATATTTATTATCAGGATTTCTATCTCAATAAATAACAAGTAGCTCAAGATTTTCACAGAATATTTTAGCATTCATAAAGATTACTATGTTGGATGGATTTTAAAAATGTTGACACAGAAAATGAATATTATACAACAGTCAACAAGACAGAAAGTACAACTGAAAATGCATCCAACGCACGTTAACATATCACAATGAAATATTGGAAGTTTTGTCATTCTTTTTCTACTGGTAACAATCCTGAAAGCATTGCCACTAATATTTTCTTTTTTTTTTCTAACAGCTTAACATGCTCTTACTCTGTTCTTAGCCTAGTAAAATTCTGTGTAGTAATAGTTACCTTAGATTTCTCCATGACAGAGTCCAAACACTCGAAGTATGATAGGTCTGTCACCGGTTCATTGGCACTCTCAAGCATGGACTTCATCATCTACAGAACAGTACAAAAGTTAAATCACTAACAGTACAGTCCAAAAGTTAAATCACCAACAGTACAGTCCAAAAGTTAAAACACCAACAGTACAGTACAAAAGTTAAATCACCAACAGTACAGTATAAATGTTACATCATCAACAATACAGTACAGTACAAATGTGAAATCACCAACAGTACAGCAACAAAGTTGTGTCAGCACCCCTACAGTATAGCACAAAAGCTAAATTACCAACACCACAATAGCTGACTATAATTTTCCTATAAGCTGACCAATGTCAACTATACATTCTGAAGTCACAAACTCTTAGGTTTTTAAAAAAGCTAAAACAGTTTTAAAAATGGATATTTATCAGTCTGGGGAGTGACTGATTTCAGTTACAGAAAATATAACTAATACAACGTGTGCTTGTTAGAGTTGTATTTCCTTGGAAATTCCTGAGAGCAATCGGTAAAGTCATAAAAACGGCTAAACAATGCAAAATTAGGCCCAAATTTTATTTCCCTGTGTAAAATAGAAGCTTAAAAATATGCATGGAAATGGGACAAGGCTCATCCTGGTTTTTTGTTTTTGTTGTTGTTTTTTTATTAAGCATAACAGACTTGAATTACTTTTTTCTTCAATTCACTACTTTCAAGCCTCGTGCGCAAATAATTGATGAGCATGTACAAAATTTTGATAATTTATTCTTTAAAGTCTCCTGAATTATCATTTTGTTTAGCAACAACAGGTTGTCTTTGTTCTGTACAAACTAACAAGATACCCTACAGTACAACACAAAAGTTTAATACCCGTAAAGCACTGCAAGTTTAAAAATCCTCCATTACAGTACAACACAAAAGTTAAATCCTCCCTTGATGTACTGTACTGCACAAAATTTATCACTCCCTACAGCATAGTACAAAAGGTATATCCTTCCCTAATCATCAGGGCATTAAAGTATATTCAGACTATTCAAACCATATTGAATACAGCACAAAAGGCTTTAATATTACTGAACATATTTGAAAAGACTTAGATCCGAGATATCTTGACATTACCCTGTACCATACTGACCTGAATCTGTCTGAGGGCGTTATCGCATTCCTTCTGACCTGGGGCCGACACTGTACAGACATTAATTAACTGGTTGATGCTCTCTGTTACTGCCCTGGAATTCACACGTCACAATGTACACACTTCCCAAAACACTGCGTTTCTTATAGTTACCATTTAACATGGTTTTTTGTTTTTTTGATTTTTTTATTTCAAAAAAGATTTTCTAGTAAACTCAAAAAATAATAAATTTCAGAAAACTGCAGTTTCACGCCTGAAACATATCATTGGTTTCCATGACAATCTGTATACACACTGCATTACCAAAACTGACAGATTTAATCAGAATATTTCTTTTTATTTGTCATGTTATATTCAGTACATACCTGGCCGCTTGTGACAGAAGATTCTTGGTGTTTGGAGCGTTTGGATCAGCTGACACAGACTTAGCAGCCAGCAAGAGCTTGCTTGATACCATGGAGATGTTCTTCAGACCACCCACTATCTGGTTTTGTGTGTCCACATCCTTAGACAAACCTGTGATTCAACCAAACTCTGTTTTCAAGTGAACCAATTAAGTTCACAACCTTGTATCTATCACACTCTCAGGTCAAAAGAATTATTTTTGGAAATAGTGAACATTTAAAGTTTTCCCCATCATTGAGTCAATGATACAGAACCCACAGAGACAATGACCTAGTTTCCTCCAGCAGTTACCCACCCCCACCCCCTCCACCTACCTCCAGCACATTGGCTGGTAAGAAATAGTGAATTGATGCTCACTGAAGAAATAAGTTTATAACACATACTCTGAAAACAGGACCCCACCCCTCTGTTTAAAGAATTTGAAATATAAGAGCCCATACAATCCACAAATACAGCACCAATATACATACCTGCCACGGTGAGTCCAGACCTGATGAACTCGGAGTATGATGCACTGTATTCTCGAGATGACTCAGCGAGCTGTTTGGGTGTGCCTCGAGATGCCGTGACAATGTTACTGGCTGACTGGTTCAGGTTCACAGCTGCGTTATTTATCTCGATCTGAACCTCCTGGAAGGTTCTGTCAGTGCTGGGGTACTGAAAGGAAATAGATTTTGTTTGTTTGTTTGTTTGTTTATAGCCGCCTGAGCAATTTTTCAGCTATCCGGCGGCTGTCACCATTACCGGTGACAGGGCTGCAAATTTAGGCCTATGCTCGGCACTCAGGGCCTTTGAGCAGGGAGGGATCTTTATCATGCCACACCTACTGCGACATGGGACCTCGGTTTATACGGTCTCATCCGAAAGACCGGCACCCACGTCCCACAGTGGGATTCGAACCCCCGACTCAAGGATCATCAGATCTTTGAGCCCGACGCTCTAACCACTGCGCCACGCTGGCGGCCTGAAAGGAAATAGAAAATCTTCATAATCCAGAGACTTAACTAAAAACATGAAGCTGAATTTCTTTAAAATGGCAGTAAAGTTAAGATGGTTAGAGTGACTGAAGCTCTGCTCCGCAAACATTACACAGAATGATAGATCACCGATTCCTGCTTACACAGAATGATAGATCACCGATTCCTGCTTACACAGAATGATAGATCACCGATTCCTGCTTACACAGAATGATAGATCACCGATTCCTGCTTCCAGTATTACATATCTTAACCCCATCCCCCGAGATCAAAGAAAGGGAGGAGGGGGGGGGGGATAGATTTTGGTTTGCTTGTCTCTTTGTTAATATACAATTTTAACATTGCCTATTACTTCTGAACTATTAAAGACAGGAAATGTGACCCAAACAGTCCCTGAACATGGGCAGTGTTTCACAGACAGAGAGTCCCTGAACATGGGCAGTGTTTCACAGATAGAGAGTCCCTGAACAAGGGCAGTGTTTCACAGAGAGTCCCTGAACAAGGGCAGTGTTTCACAAACAGAGAAGAGAGTCCCTGAACAAGGGCAGTGTTTCACAAACAGAGAGTCCCTGAACAAGGGCAGTGTTTCACAAACAGAGAAGAGAGTCCCTGAACAAGGGCAGTGTCTCACAGACAGAGAGTCCCTGAACAAGGGCAGTGTTTCACAGACAGAGAGTCCCTGAACAAGGGCAGTGTTTCACAGAGAGTCCCTGAACATGGGCAGTGTTTCACAAACATACCTTTTGTCATATTAAAACTGGTACAACTTGGAAAGGTGGTGGTTTAATTTTAATGACCTTTGAAATTCCAAGAGAACTTCACTCAGAGCAGCAGACAACAAACAGTAATTTTCAGAGTTTGTGAACTTTCCAAACAGCCATCATAACTTCAGAAACACTGAATAAATGTTTTTTATGTCAGAATTTCAGAAATGCTGGATTATTTTCAGAAAGGAAGAATTTTTTTTGTTACTTGAGTTGTGGCCAGTCCCTGACTAGAGCTGGTGATTTGTCTGATGGCGTTGTCCACGTCCCGCTGTCCGGGCAGCGTGTTCACGCAGTTGTTGAGCGCTGATGACACCGCCTTCGCGACCTGATTCAGACGTGTCTGGTTTTCTGGATTCTCTGGGTCGTTCATGGCATGCTTTGTTTCCTCCAAGAGTTGTGTTGACTTGTCGATGACATCACGTGCACTGTCAATCACCTGCCGTTTGACCTCAATGTCCTCTGAGGTTGCGGCGACACCACGTGTGGCTTCTGTCAATACACGAAGGGCATTGGCAGTATCTCTGGCAGCCACACCCACATAATTCTCATTGCCCTGAAAAAAACAAGATGCATGGTAAGACAATTACTGTAAAATTCTTTTAGAGGGGCTGAATGGTCTATGTAAAGTTAGGAGAGAGCTGACTGAGGCAGTGTCAGGTGTCAAATCCTTACTATATAACATGGCAGCTTAGTACAGTGTTTAAATAAGTGCACTATATGTCCTTAAATTATAAATTTGCTATAATCTTCCAGTCCATGTGCACATTCCGCTTCAAAACTGAAATAAATTTTGAAAATGAAAATGTCATCCACACCCAGCCTCCTTCAAATGCTACAAATCCCACAATCCCTTGCATTATGATTATCTGAAATACAAGATAATCCAGACTGACAATTCATCGCATTCTCTGGGGTATCTCTGATCATGTTAAACCCAGTCCTCTGATATACAGCAATACATTAAAATCCAGCACAGACTTAACTCTCATCAACATTTAAGGGCTCGAGGTACTGAGTTACTGTAACGTGTGTTTATTTTAGCTTAAAGCTTTGCCGCAGTTGGAGCCAACACAATTTTTTGGCGTAATGATTCTGCCCTTCTTATTATGTATGATAATGGATAAAATGATATTTTAAGATTTCAGTGCAGCCATAAATCAGCGCTCATACTTCACTATCAAAATCGCTAAAATATGAATTCCAATAAAATCAGTCAACCACGCTGTAGATTATCTTACGTCCATTAATATTCTTTTTCTCCTTACCTGCGATGCAGCAGTCAGAAGCTGAGCCATTGCTGATCCAACATTTTTAGAGGTGGATCCAAGCTTCATAGCCGAAGACTCGGCCTACATGTAAAAAATATGAATCATATTTACATCTCTCAAAATTTCAATCTGTTGAAAATTAAATATCAAGTTCTCGAACAACGGAACTTACATTTTACTTTACGAGTGTAAATAATTAACATTCCAAACTATAAATAGATGTCAAGTTCCAATTTCATAATTCTTGATTAATAATACTTTTCAACTGCAACAAGTCCTGTATCCAATAAGGTGAAAAACAATTAAAAAAAAAAAATCCCGAGAAGTCACACCCGGCAGTTTTCAATTTTCTAGTACTTTTGACCTTTGACTTCATGACCCTTACCGTGTCTCCAGGGAGAGGTACCAGATTGTCGCTGTCCACTGCACGTCGGTATTCCTCCAAGTCCTTGTCAAGCCCTGTCAGCTGATCAAGCGCGGCGTCGACCTCCAGGGATATACACATCTCCTCCGCCTTCCCTGAGGCGGATCTCAGCTCAGCCAGTGCAGTGGTCATCGTCTTTACGGCCTGATTCAGGTTTATGCTGGCTGACTGGTCCCCGACGGTTGGTGCGGCGGCATTCGCGGCCGACACAAGCTGACTGGCAGGCTGTAACACAATTAAGTGAAGTCAGTGCATGCTATCTGACTGACCTGTTCCCTCGTATGTTACAAATAAATTAGTCTCCTCTTCCTTTAACCTGTATTATTGACCATCCTAACAATAATCACCTGTATGAGTTCCTTGCTCGTGCTAATTACCTGTATTGATTTACCTGTATGAGTTCCTTGCTAGTGCTAATTACCTGTATGAATTCCTTGCTAACATTAATCAGCTGTAGCTGTGCTGTAGCACTGTCCTGATTGGTCTCTGATCTTCGAAATCCTTGAATCAACACCGGCAGCTGTTCATTCATGACCTGTAAAATGGAGACAAAATATTTGAGAACAGTGAATCATGCAAATCTTTGTCATTGTGTTATATGCTGTCTAACAGTATGCAGTGATTCCTCATGACTCATCTTGCAAATTAAACCTAAAGATATTTACCTGTCAGCTTTTATCCAACATTTTGTGACATATCAGTATTTACCTGACATGCAGTATTTACCTGACATGCAGTATTTACCTGACATATCAGTATTTACCTGACATACAGTATCAGAATCTACCTGACATATCAGTATTTACCTGACATACAGTATCAGAATCTACCTGACATATCAGTATTTACCTGACATACAGTATCAGAATCTACCTGACATATCAGTATTTAACCAACAATGATATGTTAGTATTTACCTGTCACTGATGTGTCTGCATTTACCTGTCAATATTTACCTGACATTCACCTGACATCAACATGTCAGCTGACACTTACCTGACACTGGTGTGCCAGCTGATGCTCTGACGACGTGTTCGTGTTAGATTTGTTGGCATTCTTAGACGCATTGATCAGCTGGGTGGTGGCTGAAGCCGTGTGTCGGGCAGCATTCTGTAAATTATTTACACTTAATTACAATCGTGCATGATGACAACAGTCTACTTTACAACCAATGTACACTGAAATAAAGTACATAAATTCACTTTATACCCCGGTACATCACTGTTAACTTATTCCAACATTGTGTTAAGTCATTAAAATACATTCAAACATTTTAAAGTATAAAATGTTTCAAGCACAAAACACACAATGCTTCCTGATAGTGAAGTTGGATAATATTTGAACCAACCCCCCCCCCAAAAAAAAATCAAAACACCAAAAAAGAAAAGAAACAGTCTAGTTTCTCAGGCGTTGATAGATTATATCAACTGAAAAGGTGGAATAACTCAATTTCTTCTTTCAACCATATAATAATGATTCTTCTGTGATTTACAAATATTTCATGCATAATCTTTTTTAACACGTGTTCAAAAGTTTTGTTTACTCTTTATGAGGAGCGATTTAAAATAGGCGTACACAAATATAACATTGAGAGGGTCATTCTATATAAAATTACTCGTGCTACAGCCGAATTATTTTTTTTTCTAAAAACCTGCCTGCCTCTTTCTCGTTGAAATTTTTCAACTGAGAAACTAACGATTAATCTTTATTAGCCATGAAATTTCCACTTCAGAAAAATTAACACAATATGCAAGGATTATAACAGAACACACTTCTAGTCTCCTGATGAGTTTCTTCTTGAGTGCGTTACTAGCGGCGATGTTTGTGGCTGCACGGAGATCCTCAGCTGCTCCGCGGAGTCTACGCTGCTGTTCGGAATCATTGGGACTGGATGCACAGCCCTAAAGATCGAGGAAGACATCTTCATTTCTTCTCTTCATCACAATTTATATATATATAATGACACAATTTTGATCATTTCTGTCCAGATTGAAAAACTTCTCTGAAGAGACAACTTCCATTCATCATAAAGCGTGCTGGCTTATCATTAGACTGTCACAGTTATAACACTGTACTCTAAGCACTAGAACACTTAATGAAATTTTCACAAATAATTTTCTTGACCTCTGTAACCATAGTGACCTCCCTTGACCTTGACCACATTTACCATTACAAACTCCCTTGACCTTGACCACATTTACCATTACAAACTCCCTTGACCTTGACCACATTTACCATTACAAACTCCCTTGACCTTGACCACATTTACCATTACAAACTCCCTTGACCTTGACCACATTTACCATTACAAACTCCCTTGACCACATTTACCATTACAAACTCCCTTGACCTTGACCACATTTACCATTACAAACTCCCTTGACCTCTTTACCCATAATAAAACCATACCTTGGCAGCTTCCACCATGTTGGCTGTTGCATCGGCCAGCTGACGTGCTGCGGCTAGGAGCCGTTTCTGCATGTCCGAATCTGAGTGACTTTCAGCCTCCCCTCTAATGGCTCCAACCAGAGCAGATGTGGCCTGAAATTAGTCAATACAACACAATTCACATCTCTAGACTCCATATCACATCTTTATACTCCATACCAGTACTGAAAAACTGATTTACATATCACATCTTTATACTCCATATCAGTACTGAAAAACTGATTTATATATCACATCTTTATACTCCATACCAGTACTGAAAAACTGATTTATATATCACATCTTTATACTCCATACCAGTACTGAAAAACTGATTTATATATCACACCTCTAGACTCCACATCCTGGCTACCTGTTTTATGTAAGATGTGAACTTATTACCTGTGCCAGCTGTCTGGCCTGTTTGACCATTTCATGTGCATCCCCCACACTGCTAAACAGTCTGTCCGTCACAGTCAGTATAGTGTCCACAGCGTCCTCATGAGATTCTCCGGCCTGAAATTCACCAGATCTTAATCACAGAATTTACTAAAACAACATGTGACATGAATGCTACAAAGCTTACAAAAACACAGAAATAGTATTTGACACTGCCTTACCAATATTAGCCCTGCCCTTTTCTGGACTTTACCCTCTCTTACCAATATAGGCCCTGCCCTTTTCTGGACTTTCCCCTCCCTTACCAATATAGGCCCTGCCCTTTTCTGGACTTTCCCCTCCCTTACCAATATAGGCCCTGCCCTTTTCTGGACTTTTCCCTCCCTTACCAATATTAGCCCTGCCCTTTTCTGGACTTTCCCCTCCCTTATCAATATAGGCCCTGCCCTTTTCTGGACTTTCCCCTCCCTTACCAATATAGGCCCTGCCCTTTTCTGGACTTTTCCCTCCCTTACCAATATTAGCCCTGCCCTTTTCTGGACTTTCCCCTCCCTTACCAATATAGGCCCTGCCCTTTTCTGGATTTTCCCCTGCCTTACCATTATAGGTCCTGCCCCTTTCTCAACTTTCCTTGTATTACCAATGTAGCCCCACCCCATTCTGAACTTCCCCCTGCCTTTCTAATGTAGGTCCCTCTCCATTCTTCATTTTCCCCTTCCTTACCGATGTTGGCCCTGCCCCTTTCTTGATGTGCTGCAGAAGATCATTTAGAGCCTGCGTAACAGCAGTAGCAGCTCCACCTAGGTCTGCCAGAAGTTTGTCATCACGACAGGACTGCTGGGCGGCCTCCACAATACCTTCCACAGAGTGTGCCACGCCTTTAGCGGCTTCTATCAACTGTTCCTGACAGGCTGGGCTGCTGATGGTGGGGGCTACCACCTACAATGTCAAATGTCAATCATTGAAGACATTAGACTACTGCGGAATCGTGAATGTTCGTGGGGGGGGCAGCATTCATTGTAGCCAAATATTTACTAGTTCGTGGGGATGGAATATCGATGGCTGACATCATTTTTGAAAATATATAACATTATACTATAGAAGCTATTGCAAATAATAACTGGTTTGTGGGGACATATATTCATTGGTAAAAGGAATACACTATAGAAATTTGGCTATAAGTAGAGACAACACAGATACAGACCTTGGTACACGCTACGAGCTGAGAAGTGGCTAGAGCACAGCTGGTGGCGGAGCTGATGACTTTGTTCTGCAGTCCCTGGTCCTCAGTTGTGCTGGCCACATTTTTGGCCTTTAGTACGAGCTGGGCAGTCGCATTAGCCACAGCCTTAGCCAACGACAGCAGGGTCTCCTAAAGATTGAAAAAATTCAGTCTGATCAATTCTCATTGTTATAGCAACACTTGAAGTAGTTGATCCAATTGATGGAAAACATAATTACAGACACAATACTTGTGTACAGTGGAAGAACAGACATATGCCCCCACCTGGTACATTTTGTCCATGTCGTCGGCGGTCTCTCCAATCCCCACCATAACTTCCTGTGAAGCTTCGCCCACTGTCTTGGCTGCAGAGATCAAGTTTGACTTGCTCTATAAGAAGAAAATTTCCAGAATTACTAGAGTGGTCCATTACAAGTTACAAATTGACATACAGTTAAATTACACATACCTCTTTCTGCCCTGGTTCTGCGGCACTGAGGAGATCAGAGAATGCCCCACACAAATGTTTGGCGGCCCCAAGAAGTTTGTTCCGACTCTCATCATCATCCTGTAGGGCTCCCAGCATTCTCACATCCTGTGAGAAGTCGTCAATATTTGATGTGCTGGAAATAACATGAAATTATTATTATAAGGGAGAAGGTAGTTTTAGCATCACCAACTCACTCTGAGAGAAAGAGGGGTAGTTTTATCTCACACTGGGGAGAGATTTATCTCACACTAGCATAATTTTATTTCACACTGCTGGAGAGGTTTATCTCACACAGGAGAAAGTTTTATCACACACTGGGGAAAGTTCTATCTCACTGGCATAGTTTTATCTCACACAGACATAGTTCTACTTCACATTGGGGACATGGGGACATCTCAAACAGATGTAGTTCTATTTTACATTACAGAGTACTATCTCACACAGATATAGTTCTATCTCATACAGATATAGTTCTATCTCACATTGGAGAAAGTTCCTTCTTCAGCTACTTACATTTGGGCTACTGCAGCTCCCACACGACTGGTGTCAATTTCGTCGTCAATTGACATAGTGACCAGCTGTGCAGTGGCAGCATTCATCGCAGACAGCTGGGCCCCGACCTTCTGACGCGAAAGGTCTAGCATATTCTGTCTCCATTTCTTAGAGGCCTATAAAAGTGAGAATAACAAAGTCTGAATTTCTGCCAGATTACGAAGAATTCATATTTAGTTTTCATCACTGTTGTGAGATTTTTGTTTACTGCTTGATCGATAAAATCCAATTTGGAATCCCCACCACCATGGTGTGGTCCCAATGCTACATTCCGCATCATTTCCCACTACCACAGTGTGGTCCCAATGCTACATACCGCATCATTTCCCACCACCACGGTGTGGTCCCAATGCTACATACCGCATCATTTCCCACCACCACGGTGTGGTCCCAATGCTACATACCGCATCATTTCCCACCACCATGGTGTGGTCCCAATGCTACATACCCCATCATTTCCCACCACCACGGTGTGGTCCCAATGCTACATACCGCATCATTTCCTAGGTTTGGCAGAGCAGCCCCTTTGTCCATCTGTGATTCTGCCTGTCGTATGGACGTGATGCCCTCCTCAATACAAGTCAGCAGCGCCCTCTGGGACTGGGACAAGCCATACTCCTGGATATTTTGACTCTATACAAAATTGATCTCTATTGTCAGTATCACATATCAATATTTTGACGTGTGTATGTTGATCTCTACTGTCAGTATATTTATATAAATAGTTTTCCCAGAATAAATCCCTCACAAAGCAAGTTTTGATGTTCAAGTAACATCAAGTACGGAGCCCTACAATTTCTGGCCATCATCATGAAAATGAAATCTTCCTTCCTAATCTCCTTGCAAAGTACATGTGTTTTGTGAAAAGCAAATATCAAAAAAATAAAAACAAAACAAACTTTTCTGTTTTGAAATTATAGAAATAAGGTTTTTTGACGTGAAAAAAGATTTTTGGTAAAATAAGACCATTAACGAAACAGAAATAATGTTTCAACAAAAACCAAAACTAAAACGGAGGGACAACAAAGGAGAATCAGTGAGAGGCAGGATTGTGCAATACAGACGGCCAGACAGATATCCATTAAACAGGCTACAAACATCCACTGCTAAATACAGTACGACTCTAAATCATAACCAGTTTCTACATTACCAAACATAACCAATGAACTAACGGAGTTTAATTCTCAAAGAAAAACTGAAAAACAAAACCAAAAAACAAAAAAAACAAAAACAAAAAACAAAAAGCAACTCAGCACTCCAGTAAAATGTAGGTCAATCGTTTTATAAAGTGATAACATGTGGTTTGCATTCAGTGTAAGCAAGCTTTGTGAATCTTTACAAGACAACAAAGTCAAATCATTACATCTGACAAGAAAATTACATTTATATTGTGCAAGAAATTTACACTCTGGTAAAAAGTTACACTCAGGTAAAAATTTACACTCTGGTAATAAGTTACACTCAGGTAAAAATTTACACGTGAGTAAAAAGTTACACTCAGGTAAAAATTTACACGTGAGTAAAAAGTTACACTCAGGTAAAAATTTACACTTGAGTAAAAAGTTACACTCAGGAAATTACCTACATTTCTTCCTGTGTCTATGTTCTTTATCATCGAAATTTTAATTATATGGAAATATATAAAAAAAAAAAAAAATCGAGAAAGATACAAATGTATGGAGATCTCCAGAATGTTTTAATCTGTACAGAGATCTCCTGAATGTTTTAGTCTGTATGGAGATCTCCTGAATGTTATAATCTTTATGGAGATTTCCAGAATGTTTTAATCTGTACGCAGATGTCCAGGTATTTTAATCTGTATGACAATCTCCAGAATGATTTAATCTGACAATGGTTTAAGTATGGATTTGTGATCTCCGTCTATTAATTTCTTTCAGACAAAGTCTTGTAAAGTTCACTTAGCATGTACATGCTTTGACAAGCCCTATCTTACCTTTGGTCATCACTTTCAGGTTAACATTAAACCTTACGAGCTTTGAATGTCACTTTAATCAATAAACAATGTCATGTGTTTATATCCGTGCCACTGTCTTACATCTCACTCACTCTCATTCATACATCTTTGTCTGATAAACGATCTATAACCCAAACACAAATATTTCCACAAGTGAAGTGTGAGTCTTATATCCGGGTCATTTCCAAGCATTATAAAAGAATATGAACACATGCAAGTTCCATACAGTAAAATTTTGTGTACTCTCTATTTAAAGAAGCTTTCAGTCTCGGCTAATTATCAAAAATCGCATAGTAATGCAACAAATTTGGAGCTTTTCAAAATTGGACAATTTTCAAAGTTTTAGGGTATACTGACACACGAAATTCATCGATCATCCTCCTTAAAATCATGTAAAGAGATTTTATGATTTGAACTGATCCTAATGCACCTGTATAATAAATGTTTTAAACCCTTCTAAGATCTACAGCACTAACTACACAATGACTGGGAGGTGTCAATTGGTCTGAGAACAGTTAGTAGGCACACCTGTCTGTTGCCATGCATTAGATGCATTTCATTTGAGACCTGTCCATGCTGGGCAGATGACATAGATCCAACAGAGATCTGGGTCTCTCCCGACACTCCCCCTCTCATGACGCCTGGCATGGCGACAGAAGCCACGTCTGGGTGGCTGACGTTGCCCTGCATTCGGGAAATAATGGTCGCCCTGTAATAAACAACACCAATATCAGCATTTCTTAATAACTAAACTTCAATTTCTTAATAATTAAATTTCCTAATAACTAAAACTTAATTTCCTAATCTCTAAAATTTAATTACTTTATTACTAAATATTAAATTTCTTCATGACTAAATTTTCACTTCTTAGTGACTATAATTTAGTTTCTTAATAATTAGATTTCAATTTGTAATTACTAAAATTTCACTTTTAATAACTAAATATTTAATTTTTAAATAAAGATGATTCGGATATCAACTGTGTAAATCAAAGAGAGGCCATTGAATTTTACTGTAATAAATTAGCGCTACAATAAAACTACGCATCTACATAGTTAGCATGCAGCTATTGACCCACCACACACAAACACCCAACACAAACTACTGTGTCACAATATTAAAAAAAAATGTAAACGAACCACAAACCATCTAGAATTTGCTCAGTTTTTTAAAAAAAAAATAAAAATACTTCTT
The DNA here is from genome assembly GCA_024699665.1 of Ostrea denselamellosa. Taxonomy (NCBI): domain Eukaryota; kingdom Metazoa; phylum Mollusca; class Bivalvia; order Ostreida; family Ostreidae; genus Ostrea; species Ostrea denselamellosa. The sequence continues at coordinate 3,115,184 of JAMZEH010000075.1, read as the reverse complement.
TCTTAACTTTACAGCACACATTTTTGCTTCGTCCTATTGACACTAGCACAGTTAAATAAAATTTTAACCAATCACAAACGACTAGAACTAACACTGTATAATAAAACCAATCACAAACGACTAAAACTAACACTGTATAATAAAACAACTAGAACTAACACTGTATAATAAAACCAATCACAAACAACTAGAACTAACACTGTATAATAAAACCAATCACAAACGACTAGAACTAACACTGTATAATAAAACCAATCACAAACGACTAGAACTAACACTGTATAATAAAACCAATCACAAACGACTAGAACTAACACTGTATAATAAAACCAATCACAAACGACTAGAACTAACACTGTATAATAAAACCAATCACAAACGACTAGAACTAACACTGTATAATAAAACCAATCACAAACGACTAGAACTAACACTGTGTAATAAAACGACTAGAACTAACACTGTATAATAAAACAACTAGAACTAACACTGTATAATAAAACAACTAGAACTAACACTGTATAATAAAACAACTAGAACTAACACTGTATAATAAAACAACTAGAACTAACACTGTATAATAAAACAACTAGAACTAACACTGTATAATAAAACAACTAGAACTAACACTGTATAATAAAACAACTAGAACTAACACTGTATAATAAAACAACTAGAACACTGTATAATAAAACAACTAGAACTAACACTGTATAATAAAACAACTAGAACTAACACTGTATAATAAAACAACTAGAACACTGTATAATAAAACAACTAGAACTAACACTGTATAATAAAACAACTAGAACTAACACTGTATAATAAAACAACTAGAACACTGTATAATAAAACAACTAGAACTAACACTGTATAATAAAACAACTAGAACTAACACTGTATAATAAAACAACTAGAACACTGTATAATAAAACAACTAGAACACTGTATAATAAAACAACTAGAACTAACACTGTATAATAAAACAACTAGAACTAACACTGTATAATAAAACAACTAGAACTAACACTGTATAATAAAACAACTAGAACTAACACTGTATAATAAAACAACTAGAACACTGTATAATAAAACAACTAGAACTAACACTGTATAATAAAACAACTAGAACTAACACTGTATAATAAAACAACTAGAACACTGTATAATAAAACAACTAGAACTAACACTGTATAATAAAACTAGAACTAACACTGTATAATAAAACAACTAGAACACTGTATAATAAAACAACTAGAACTAACACTGTATAATAAAACAACTAGAACACTGTATAATAAAACAACTAGAACTAACACTGTATAATAAAACAACTAGAACTAACACTGTATAATAGAACAACTAGAACTAACACTGTATAATAAAACCAATCACAAACGACTAGAACTAACACTGTGTAATAAAACGACTAGAACTAACACTGTATAATAAAACAACTAGAACACTGTATAATAAAACAACTAGAACTAACACTGTATAATAAAACAACTAGAACTAACACTGTATAATAAAACAACTAGAACTAACACTGTATAATAAAACAACTAGAACTAACACTGTATAATAGAACAACTAGAACACTGCATAATAAAATTACAGGACTTTACATAAACATGGCAGACACATACTTACACAGGGGAGATGTCACATACTTACGTCAGCATGCGTTTCTTACTTAGCTGGAGAGACACAACAGACTTATGTCAGCATGCATTCACACACTTACTTAGCTGGAGAGACACTGTCTTCGTACATGGGGGCTTCATCAGAACCCTCGATTCCTAGGTGGTCCTTATCTTTCTTCTACGATCAAACAGAAAAATAACACCTGATCAAGTCATGTGACTTAAACTCCGCCCACCACTTACTTTCCCTTGGAAACGTTATCCTCAAACATGGCTGTGTCATCATCTGCTTCCAGCCCAAGGTGGTCATCCTTGTCCTATCCAAACAGGAAGTGCATTAATTAAGGAAGCAAGAGAGTGGATCTAGAAAATGGAGAATGTAAAATGTTCAATTTGACATACTTTTTTCTTCCCTTTATCTTTAATTCTTCTTTTTCAAAATTTCTGATAGAGACCAATTTACTAGATCCATCCTCTGTCTTAATGAAATGCAATCTTTTCCCAGCTTTGATCATTTTTTAATTATGGATTCTTATCATACTAAATCAACATATTGACATTCATTTGCAAGAGGCCTCCAAGCACATTAAGTTCTCTTTTTTTTTTTTTTTTTAATCACAAATTCAGGTGCTTCAGAGTAAAGCATTCACAATTTTATGTAATTGTGAACAACAATTTAACCCTGAGTTACAATTTCATTTAATTTGAAAAACCAATGACTTTAGCATTTTCAAAAAAAACCATTTCCAAAAATATCTGTATATAGGGAAAGATTGCATTTTTCTATATATCAAACAGTATCATTCTCTTTTTCTTTTCTCTATTTGAAAATTTGAAATTAGGATTTTTTTTTTTTTTTTAAATCTTTTAACCAAATCCACTTCTTTATCAGCAGTAGCTTTCAGCATCCCAAAATAAAACAACATTTAATTCTTTTTTATATTTTTTTTTTTTAGAAGAATTTAATGAAGATTATTGAATCAGAAAAAGAGGGAGATATACAAGTAGTCATAGAGAAAGGGGGAGGAGACTATTGTCATACATGGAAACGAGGCCAGGTGACTGCATCCCATGCTAAGCACTGACCAATCAGAAAAGGTTTGTCATCATCTCCTTCACTGGAAAAAAGGTCATGCATTATGACTGAGATTCAATATCAAATGTTAATGACAATGATTATAAAAAGCAATGACAGACAATTGGAGAATGGCTATGTACAGTGTATCTAGAGCTTTTCAGCTTTACAAAAATTCTGCAGCCATTGAATAACATAACGTAATAGTCCTCCTGAGGCATCTCCATGCTAAATATCATTCAACATATTATAATACTGAGATCAAAGGGTTAAACTCTCTTTACAGACTGAATGGTAGAAAGAGTCAAGAGCAGACAACTCCTGTAATCTTCATATTACATGCTACCTCTGAAACAGATTAAGATCAGTCATGCGGAAAGTGATTAAGAAATCAAACCTTGAACAGAATCTCAAATGAAATGGCATTTAATTTGAATTTCATTTTTTTTAAAAGATGACGCTAAATTTCTTTCAAACCATGCATATTCCTTTTGAAATTCTGTTTTCATTGTTATTTTGTTTATTTACCCCCTGTAAAGATAAGATTTTACATCATTAATTCAAACATCACAAACAAAAAACAATTTCACAAGTAAATATATTCTGTTGCTGATACATCACATTACAGACATGTATCACAAAGTTATACAAGTATTTCATTTTCATCAGACATTTCCTTAAAACCTTCACTTCACTATAGCGATTTACATGCTGGGTCCCTTACCCGTTTTAGAATGATGTCTATGTAGCCAGCGATGAGGCGCGAGATTTGCTCCCCTTCCTGTGTCTGTACCGAATAGTATGAATCCGAGTAGTCACCAAAATCCTACAACAGACAGACCAACAGACAGTTAGACCTGTACTTCAAGCATTGTAACAAATCACTTCTATCACTTCCTTGGAGTTTTTTCTTTCTAGCAATGAACATTGAATTTTATTTTCCAGACAACAAATTTGGATTTTTTTCCCTCAAGCATTGAACTTTTGATCCCCCCACCCCTCCTCTCTAAACAAGGAACATTTCCTTCTTTTCACAATAAATTCTCAATTTGCTTTTAAACAAAAAACCACAAATTTTTATTTTTGAGATATAATGGTACACTATTTGTATAACACACTGCAAATACCACCTTACCAAAGTGAAACTGTTTGGGGAGGCAGCCCATCGTTTAACTGTTGTCAACGGCCAAGTCTTCAAAATCTGTAACGCAAAATCAATGTCAAATCAAGCCAAGAAACGTAAAAACATTATCTATGCACCATCACACCTCTAAGTTTAATATTCACAATTCTGAAATGTTTTGCAAGATCACAATTCTTGGCCCTTGCTATGCATGCTCAGTGTTCTGGCAGGTTTGAAATCTTCGCACAGAGGACTGTCACAAAGCATAGCTTCTCATTTTATACATATTTTCCCACTGAGCAACAAAACACAGTTTCCTTTTATCTGACCTCTTTGGTTTTCTCGTCCATCCTAACGACGCTTTCCTTTGTGATACCCAGCAGACGGGGAACCAGTTTATTCTTACCAGGCATTTTTTCCTAGAATTAAGAAAACTTCTTTCTAATGCATATACAGGAGCATTTCCACAATTTAAAGAAATATGGCAAAATGATTTGTCAAATATGGCAAAATGATTTGTCACAGAATCATATCTGGTCACTTTATAAGCATGTAACTGCTTTCCATTACAAAATTTTCTTGTAATTTAATTTTTTGAAATAATTTTCTTCACCTTCTGATAACATAGATTAATGATGCTGTTTTAATAAAAGAGAATTTTCTTTCTGTGTACCTTTATGAGAGTACCTTGATGTGAAATTGACACAAGTAAGTCTGTATCTATATACCGTGCTACAAAAACAGATTTTTCACTATTTTGATGGCTTCCAGCTGAATCTGATATGGTGAGATTAGAGGCATACAAGTTCTGTGAAATATCAGTGATTTACAAAGAGGGTATTTAGTGAATAGAAACTATTCTTTTACCTTCACTAAGAAGAACGTAATTCCATATGTCTTCAGCCCCCGACACTTCTGCGTGTATTTAGCCTTGGCTTCAAACTCGTGCACTCCCAGCCACTTCTTGTGTTCCTGAAAGAAATAAAGGTTTATATCTTCAACTTCTGTCATCAAGTAAGATGCAGTTTTTATCATCTTTGGTGAAATACAAATTTTCACACAGAAAAAAAAAAACTTACTACAAAAATTCTCTTCTCTATTTTTGGTGTTTTAACATATTCTTTTGGTAAAAATTCCTTTAATCTGAAAAAGCAAAATGTGTCATTTTATCAACTGTCAGTTGCACCACCTCCCACCCCCACCCCCACACAAAGCTTTCGTTGAAGAAAATCAATATTTGCTGGCAAACTGTTGTGGAACATTGACATAAAGAAATGATCAGCTGGCAGAAAGTTGTTATGTGAGGTAACTTCCTCTAAATTGACAGTAATAATGAGAGGAATTCCCTCCACAATGACTGTATTAATGGGAGGAATTTCCTCCACAATGACTGTATTAATGGGAGGAATTTCCTCCACAGTGACTGTATTAATGGGAGAAATTTCCTCCACAATGACTGTATTAATGGGAGAAATTTCCTCCACAGTGACTGTATTAATGGGAGAAATTTCTTCCACAATGACTATATTAATGGGAGGAATTTCCTCCACAATGACTGTATTAATTGGAGGAATTTCCTCCACAGTGACTGTATTAATGGGAGAAATTTCCTCCACAATGACTGTATTAATGGGAGAAATTTCCTCCACAGTGACTGTATTAATGGGAGAAATTTCCTCCACAATGACTGTATTAATGGGAGGAATTTCCTCCACAGTGACTGTATTAATGGGAGATAACTTACACCAAGTTGACAGTATCAATGGGAGGTAACTCACTCTAAGAATCCAGATTTGTGTTTGTTTTCATTGTAGTCCCCAAACTGAATGTGACTCTGTATCCCTGCCAGACTGATGGCTTCCTCCAGTGTCACTGGATGGGTTCCGTCCAAAATGGCATCTCGGGACTGCAATACACAGAGGAAAAAAAATCATCAGCATTTCAATGTCATTCTTTTAATGAAATCTATGCTCATGTTTCTAATTTCTTGCAACACTTAACTTCCCCAGTACAAGTACAGATTAATTTCTTTGACAAAACTTTGTGCAAGAAAGTTAAAATTTTTTTAATGTGGTTGACTGAATACCCTTGACACATATATTCTTTTCCTGCTAGAAATTTCAGGAAATCTACATGTAATATGTGAATTCATAAATTTTTGTGCATTCAATTTGGGAAATTAGATTTACCTGTTCAGGTACATAGAGAAATTCTTACCTGTACATAGAGCAATTCTTACCTGTACATGGAGCAATTCTTACCTGTACATAGAGCAATTCTTACCTGTACATAGAGCAGTTCTTACCTATACAGAGCAATTCTTACCTGTACATAGAGCAGATTGAGTTGTACGGGGTCTCTTTGATCTACGTTCTGATCGGAGAAGAAGAATTTCCGTCGCAGTAGGAGGGTGTCCGAATCAACCACACCCTGCTCTCTGAGTGTCCGTGAATGGTCCAACCACTCCACTGTATAAAATCATCAATCAGATCAACTATCAACAACCAGAATAACTGTCATCAACCATAATAATTGGCATCAATGAGAATAACTGTTATCAATGAGAATAACTGGTATCAATGAGAATAACTGTTATCAATGAGAATAACTGGCATCAATGAGAATAACTGGCATCAATGAGAATAACTGGCATCAACTAAAATAACTATCAACAACCAGACTAACTGTCAACAACCAGAACAACTGTCATCAACTAAAATAACTGTCATCCACCAGAATAACTGTCATAATCCAGACTAACTGTCATCAACCAGACTAACTGTCATCAACCAGAACAACTGCTTCCAGTCAGATCAACTACCCATAAGGTACTGCAATAGAAGTCTTTCCTTTTTAGCATGGTGTATTTGTTGAGAAATTTTCACAACTGGCTATACTTCGAATTTTCAGAAAAACAGCACATCTTTCCTTGAAGCATGAATAAATCTATTTAGTCATATTTAAATGTGGATTCATAATGTCTTTCAAGACATACTGAAGTTTTCATTCAAATCCCCCCCCCCCTTTCCCCTGCAACTCTCATATAAACCTACACTCATCATCCCTGTCACATATAAACCTACACTCATCGTCCGTGTCACAGATAAACCTACACTCATCGTCCGTGTCACAGATAAACCTACACTCATTGTCCATGTCACAGATAAACCTATATTCAACATCTGTATCTCGGATAAACCTAAACTCAACATCTGCATCTCAGATAAACCTAAACTCAACATCTGCATCTCACATAAACCTACACTCAACATCTGTATCTTACATAAACCTACACTCAACATCTGTATCTCAGATAAACCTACACTCATCATCCGTGTGGAGTTTCTTCCTCATCTCCTCCAGTTTTTTCTGGTCCTTGGCAATGGACTTGTCCCTGCGTAGTGTTAGTGTTTTTTCCTTTTCATCGTCAGACATTTCTCGGACCAGCGAGTACTCCTCATGATTAGCAATGCCTGTAGACAGAGATCACACATGTTCTTATTAAATCTCAAAATCCCAGACATGGACTGATTTCTGTCCAATGTGATACACACCATTGCCATCACATCACCATAGTATAGCACGCACAGTTACTGGCAACTGATATATAATATCATTTTACCCATTATACTACACGATTCTAATATTTACCTATTTTATTACACGATTTTGATATTTACCCATTTTATTACATGATTTTGATATTTACCCATTTTAGTACACGATTTTGATATTTACCCATTTTAGGACACGATTTTGATATTTACCCATCTTGGTACATATTGTCACCATTAACTGTCCCACAGTATGGCTGTCATCCACCTGTAATTTTTTCTGCATGCCATCCAAGGTTTTAATTCGTAAAATTCGCATTTTCTTCTTGTATTCCAATAAATCCTGAAAATAGAACTTCACAATTTTAAACATAGTATTGGGTTTTCCTGCTCATTTACATCAGCGGGTTTAATTTTAAACAAAATTTGCAGAGTCTATATTGGAGTCTATATTTTTCTTAACGAATTAACAACCTGAATCGCAACTTAACAAATTTATGACCTGAATCAAGACTTTACGAATTAACAACCTGCATCGTGACTTAATGAATTTACGAGTCGTAACTTACAGACTCTTGATACAATATACACAAAATATAAGAGTTTGTGGCAGTTTTTTAGTGATCTGCCCCACATCTGCATTTTCTGGTTTGCTTTTTTTTAAACCAATGCCTAGTGAGTATAGACTTTGGTAGTTCTTGCCAACCAGAGATCAGACACAGAATCTGAGCTTTTCAGAAAGGGTTGAAATCCTGCTAAAGACCTGTCTTCTACTCAGTAAAATTTTCATTTTCAAAGACCTTCTCTCTTGAAAACCAGAGATGAAATACTCTTTTCATTTTGTATTATTTAATTATTACTCAAGTGATATCAAATAAAATCATACTTGATGACTGTTTCATGTCTCCTCAAATAAGTCTTAAAAAGCAAAACAGTAAAAGAAAATACGACAAAACAACAGCAAAACAGAATACCATACAACATCCTATCACAGAGTATCACACTACCAACAGAATACCATACAACATCCTATAACAGAGTATTACACCACCAACAGAGTACCATACAACGTCCTATAACAGAGTATCACACCACCAACAGAATACCATACAACATTCTATAACAGAGTATCACACCGACAACAGAATACCATACAACATCCTATAACAGAGTATCACATGACCAACAGAATACCATACAACATCCTATAACAGAGTATCACACTACCAACAGAATACCATACAACATCCTATAACAGAGTATCACATGACCAACAGAATACCATACAACATTCTATAACAGAGTATCACACTACCAACAGAATACCATAAAACATTCTATAACAGAGTATCACATGACTAACAGAGTACCATACAACATCCTATAACAGAGTATCACACCACCAACAGAATACCATAAAACATTCTATAACAGAGTATCACATCACCAAGAGAGTACCATACAACATCCTATAACAGAGTATCACACCACCAACAGAATACCATACAACATTCTATAACAGAGTATCACATGACCAACAGAATACCATACAACACCCTATAACAGAGTATCACACCACCAACAGAATACCATACAACATCCTATAACAGAGTATCACACTACCAACAGAATACCATACAACGTCCTATAACAGAGTATCACATCACCAACAGAATACCATACAACATCCTATAACAGAGTATCACACTACCAACAGAATACCATACAACATTCTATAACAGAGTATCACATGACCAACAGAATACCATACAACATTCTATAACAGAGTATCACACTACCAACAGAATACCATAAAACATTCTATAACAGAGTATCACATGACTAACAGAGTACCATACAACATCCTATAACAGAGTATCACACCACCAACAGAATACCATAAAACATTCTATAACAGAGTATCACATCACCAAGAGAGTGCCATACAACATCCTATAACAGAGTATCACATCACCAACAGAATACCATACAACATTCTATAACAGAGTATCACATGACCAACAGAATACCATACAACACCCTATAACAGAGTATCACACCACCAACAGAATACCATACAACATCCTATAACAGAGTATCACACTACCAACAGAATACCATACAACGTCCTATAACAGAGTATCACATCACCAACAGAGTACCATACAACATTCTATAACAGAGTATCACATCACCAACAGAGTACCATACAACGTCCTATAACAGAGTATCACACCACCAACAGAATACCATACAACATTCTATAACAGAGTATCACATGACCAACAGAATACCATACAACACCCTATAACAGAGTATCACACCACCAACAGAATACCATACAACATCCTATAACAGAGTATCACATCACCAACAGAATACCATACAACATTCTATAACAGAATATCACACCACCAACAGAATACCATACAACAACCTATAACAGAGTATCACATCACCAACAGAATACCATAAAACATCCTATAACAGAGTATCACACCACCAACAGAGTACCATACAACATCCTATAACAGAGTATCACACCACCAACAGAATACCATACAACATCCTATAACAGAGTATCACATCACCAACAGAATACCATACAACACCCTATAACAGAGTATCACATCACCAACAGAATACCATAAAACAACCTATAACAGAGTATCACATGACTAACAGAATACCATACAACATTCTATAACAGAGTATCACACCACCAACAGAATACCATACAACATCCTATAACAGAGTATCACACCACCAACAGAGTACCATACAACATCCTATAACAGAGTATCACACCACCAACAGAATACCATACAACACCCTATAACAGAGTATCACATCACCAACAGAATACCATAAAACATCCTATAACAGAGTATCACACCACCAACAGAATACCATACAACATCCTATAACAGAGTATCACATGACCAACAGAATACCATACAACATTCTATAACAGAGTATCACACTACCAACAGAATACCATACAACACCCTATAACAGAGTATCACACCACCAACAGAATACCATACAACATCCTATAACAGAGTATCACACCACCAACAGAATACCATACAACATCCTATAACAGAGTATCACACTACCAACAGAATACCATACAACATCCTATAACAGAGTATCACACCACCAACAGAATACCATACAACATTCTATAACAGAGTATCACATGACCAACAGAATACCATACAACATTCTATAACAGAGTATCACACCACCAACAGAATACCATACAACATCCTATAACAGAGTATCACACTACCAACAGAATACCATACAACATTCTATAACAGAGTATCACACTACCAACAGAATACCATACAACATCCTATAACAGAGTATCACACTACCAACAGAATACCATACAACATTCTATAACAGAGTATCACACTACCAACAGAATACCATACAACATTCTATAACAGAGTTGGGAAATGATGGAATAGCTTCTTTTTCTTTGTATTATTTTTATCACTAATGAAAATCTAGTCATTTATACAATGCATTATTGGATTCTGGAATAATTTTTAACTCTCAGAATTTACAAATCTGTCGGAAAAGGTCTTTTAGTCACACCTTTTTTACAATAAAAACATCAAATGTTGTGGTAAAATAACAGAAACACTTTTGTTAGTTGTGGTTAATATAACAGAATAATTTGATGTCACTTTTGATAGTTGTGGTTAATATAACAGAATAATTTGATGTCACTTTTGTTAGTTGTGGTTAATATAACAGAATAATTTGATGTCACTTTTGATAGTTGTGGTTAATATAACAGAATAATTTGATGTCACTTTTGTTAGTTGTGGTTAATATAACAGAATAATTTGATGTCACTTTTGTTAGTTGTGGTTAATATAACAGAATAATTTGATGTCACTTTTGTTAGTTGGCTTTTTTCTGAGAGTTTTGTAAATTCCAAAGATAAAAATAATAATGCAGTGACACACTATATAGCACCCTTCCTATAAAACACTCCAATCACAATCCCCAGCAACATTAATTGATTTAAATTAGGTTATGTTTTCTTCCTTGTTCAGAAAGTTATGATGATTTATGAAATTATTATAAATCAAAATATCTTCTTCCTTGCTACAGTGCATTTCAATATATAAGCTGTAAATATATTTCAGGACACTGCATGTCATTGTGTGCAGACACTCTATTAATAGAATTAAATACATTCTTTCAAAAGCATTAAATTTGCAATACGAGAGGAAAATCAATTTGCAAAAGGAAAGCAAACTCTGTTATTTTACCACATCCCCAAGGATCACTTACCCCATTCCTGAGGAGATAATAGTCCAGAGTTCTCCCTGATTCCAGCCAAACCCCTTTTTTGGGATCTTCATCTGCCAGGAAAAGTCCATAGTCTTGTGCTATAAAAGGAAAAGAAAAACTTGATAAAATGATATTCTCTTTTAGTCATGGGCTAATAATCAATTACTTTTGGCATTTTGCCATCTATCAATTGCCACCCCCATTCCCTTCATATCTTTTGCTGACATAGTAAATTGTTAAAAGATTTATAAAAGAAGGGAATTCACATAGATTTCACTGTTTTGGAGTCAGCAAGGTAAGACTAGATCTGGATCAGTTAATCAAGACATTTTCACAGCATTTCCTTTTAGCCAGATCAGCATGGCCCAGTGTATTCAAGAATAATTTTACATGTAGGTAAATACCTTTTCTTTGTATGGCTGCTGTAGTAACAGCTTAGTGAGAGATGAAGACTGAGAGGCAGAATGACTGACCTGTACGGGTTTCTACAGGATCGTTACTTCTATTAATAAGTACATAAACAGACTCCAGTTAAAGCAGGCCCATCTTATACAATGAAAGAAACCAAAACCAATAAACGGCAAGTCCAGCGAAACGAACCTTGTGTGAGGTCCAGCAAAACAAACCTTGTGTAAGGTTCTATGAAACAAACCGTGTGTAAGGTCCTGCGAAATGAACCTTGTGTGAGGTCCAGTGAAACGAACCTTGTGTGAGGTCCGGTGACACGAACCGTGTGTGAGGTCCGGTGAAACGAACCGTGTGTAAGGCCCTGCGAAATGAACCTTGTGTGAGGTCCGGTGAAACGAACCTATTGTGAGGTCCAGCGAAGCGAACCTTGTGTGAGGTCCGGTGAAACAAACCGTGTGTAAGGTCCTGCGAAATGAACCTTGTGTGAGGTCCGGTGAAACGAACCTTGCGTGAGGTCCGGGGAAACGAACCGTGTGTAAGGTCCTGTGAAACGAACCTTGTGTGAGGTCCGGCGAAACGAACCTTGTGTGAGGTCCGGCGAAACGAACCTTGTGTGAGGTCCAGTGAAACGAACCTTGTGTGAGGTCCAGAGGAACTGACAGAACGCCCGCCTATAAACCTCTTAACTACAGACAATAACTGTTCAGTCTTTGTTTTGCACAACCAGATGCTAACCATTAGGCATATTTTATTGTGCAAATTTAAATCATGACAATTTCTTTTTTTTTCCCCCTGAGATCATGAAATCAATATGGTTCTCCCTGGGCTGTTACTAATAGAGAATGCCAATACATCCCACAGTGCACACAAAACAATGCTACAGCCAGACTGTCTTCAGCAGATTACTGGTCTATCACAAAACTGAAACACACACCAGACCTCAGGGACAACACGGAGCATTTTTTTTTTTTTTTAAAGTTTACTCTGAATTGCGTCAAAAACTGGGACTTTGTGTCTGCAACCAAATTCAAGGACATTAAAAGTCAAATCTGTCGATTAACTTCGCTTGCACATGGAACCCTTTACCCCTCCCTATAGAAAATTTCAGTACTGTGCTTCTGGAGTAAACCATTATGGTTTTTTACCTCCTTCACATCTTCCTTATAAAACCAGTGTCACTGTGTTATCCTGTGTGTGACTTAAACTGCCGGTGTCAACCCACAAACATCCCCTACAACTCTGACTTCCTGTGTGTCATTATACGTCATATCCCCTCCTATATTTTCTGAGAGAAATTTTCAACACAATTTGGGTAGTCTGGATTATATGAATAAAATAAAGACTGACAGCCTGTGTATTAATACTGAAACTTTACATAGAGTTTTTTTAAGCTGATGGAGAACATTTGTGAATGAAAGTTACACTGAGTTTATTTCCTGTCAATCAGTCTGTGTGGGAGGACAGCATGTAGAATTAGCAGGTGCCCCTTGCTACATCAACACTGCATGCTAATGAAATCCGACAAAATCATTCATAGGAAAAGAGAAACGTTTACATTAGGATTGTGATTGACGATGTGTAATTGACAGGACATGTTTATGTATGATTAAGCCTTCACTTCCTCTGTAAGACTGAATGTCACAGATTATAAAATCTAACTTCCTGTCAAATTCCTCATTCACAAAATTCTAACTTCCTCTTCTATGTATATTTCTCTTAAAAATTTGTGCAGTAATCCACTGCTAACATTGGCTTGATATGCACCAGCTGGTGTAACAGTTAAAAAACCTGCAATCAATCTTTCATCAGGAAGGGGCAGACAACTCTTGCTGTGTGCTTATTCAGCATTTCCTGCTTTATTAGAAGCCCCCCCCCCCCTTCCCTCCCTACACACACATACAGTCTGACCGCCATTGATACAAAGCCAGCCTCCTTGTGGTTCTGGCACCTGCTCTATGCTATTTTTATCTTCAGGTTAAAACATTAGAGAATCCTGCTGGTACCACACTGATACAGTTCTCAACATAAAAAGAGGCATGAAAAAAAAAAAAAAAGCCATTAAGATGAGTGTTCGTTTATAGTGCAGGAACTCTGCTGTGAAAATAACTGTAATTAATTACTGTCAGTGCACTGTGTGAATACAGCCACTGATGCAAACACATTCTCCTTGTGTTTTCATAATTCCCTTGTTTAGAGCAAAATGACCGTGTCCACAAACACAAAAGATTCTTTAAGCAACATTAACAGACTCTCAAGGTAAATTACAAGGGTGGAATTTACACTGACCAATGAGGCAGAAGTAAATTCCCATAAACCCCTCCCCTCCACTCTCCCCCAAGACTTTGACCTAGTACATAAATCAAGAAATACTCACGATTTCCAGGATTGGTCTCTATGATACGGTCCCTGATGATCTTACAGGCGTCGTACACCTGCGTGGAGGGTTCGAACTGCATCGTCTTGACAACATTGTTGCCGACCACGCTGATCTTCAGCGAAAGCATGGCCATCTTGGAGGCGTGGCCTTGTCACCTGTCTGAGTGTCTCTGTGTGTCAGTCTGTTTTGGGGTTTTGGTATAGTTAAGTCTTGTCTATGTTGCGGGCATCACCAAATTCCTCTGAAAACATAATGATTTAAATCATCATATGTAGAAAAGAATGCAAGACTTAATTATTAAATAATTTAGGTGCTGAATTGAAAAAAAATCTCTCTCTCTCTCTCTCTCTCTCTCTCTCTCTCTCTCTCTCTCTCTCTCTCTCTCTCTCTCTCTCTCTCTCTCTCTCTCTCTCTCTCTCTCTCAGCTAGTTCTAATTCCACAGATGTTAGAAATCTCAGAAGAATTATGAATCGAATCAGATCCCATATTGTGTCAAAATGCATCTGTAGCTGTGAATATGATGGCAACCATTTATAGATCGGGTGACTTGACAATAAATCACAGTCTGAGCTAAATAACAACTTAGACAGCAATTCTGTCTCCCATTTTGTTCCTGTACCATTTCAAATTTTTCCGTCAACGTGTGTCATATTTCCCTTGAGCTGTCTGTACACTTCAGACAAATGAAATATTAGGTCATAAGCAAATTTAAAACATTGTTCAAATAGTATACTAAATGTACATCATATTTCTAATATCTTTGCATCTTTAGCTTTAGTTTACATATCTGATATGTTCTCATCCCATTCTGTTCAGAGTTTAATACAATTCACAGCCTAGAGAGTGCTAGTAATGTATTTTGTACGCCTCACATAGTTAAAGAGATTACACCATTAAACAGTCATTCAAGGACAACGTTTTATATATATATATATATATATATATATATAGTTGCAAATGTGAGCCCCTTATCAAAATATGATGTAAATGACTCTAGTATTTGCATAAGCAAGGCTCAATTTACAATCAACAAGGACTTGTGAATTTTTTACCTTTTTTTTTTCCTTTTTTTAAATCCATCAACAATCGCCTCTTTGACACTAGATGATGGAGGACATATGCCACAGAGCAGATTTATGAAAACTTGTTCAATCCTTAATATTATCCAATGCCACTGCGATAGTTGATGACAGAGACCCCGAGCCAGACAACAATCAGATAAACGGGTTCCATTCTTAATGCCAACCCGCACAATCCCAAAAAAAAACTGCCTCTAATTCAACATTTTGTACAACAAATCCGATCTTTTAAATTGCTGACTCTAAAAATATCTAAACATCCCATATATTATTTGATTAAATTTCATGCTCTGCAAATATCTCTGCAGTGGGGTTTTTTTCCCATGCAGCATAAAGCCAGACTTCATCTAAGTAAGACTTTTTGATCCAATTAGATTAAATAACTCCAGTACAATTATTTTTGGTCCATAATTTCCATTCTACCTGATCTGTTAGCATCTCATCTCCTCTCTCACTAACTCCAAGAGTCCGATTTCACATGCAGGACTCACAAGTCCATGTAAAGATTAGCAGATTCCACAATCAGGGACTAGACCTCAAAATCACAACTATCATGGCTTTTAACAAAAATCATAAATTTAAGAAGAATCCTCTTTTTTTTTCTATAAAAAAAAAAACCCCAACTCTAATCACCGAAACCAAGTAATCCGTTCACTTCACGGAGTAACCCTGTCCCTCCACACCATACCTCATACTGCAAACCGCAGAACAAAACAGCCGGGTAAATATAATACTCAATTCTCAAGCTACAGCCTCTCATTTACATAAATGTCAATTGTTCTATGCACAATTAGCATTGGTCCCCAGCTAATAACTAGGACTCTGTAAATGTCGACTGGGGCCGTTTTTATCCAGAATCCTACAGATCTTTTATTGTCCATATGGTGATTCCCATGATGAATAAAATCAATGGGGCCGAAGTACTGCATCATATCAGAATTTTTGTGAAACATTCATTCACAAAAATCTTGGAAGAAAAAAATATGTCCATACTTTCTCCATTAGCAGTCAATATGTACTTTGCTGGTTTGTTGTTAACTACACTAGCAGTCAATACATAATAAAGCAAAGTATTGCTGATTGCCCTAATTCTGTTGATTCCACAAGGTTCTCGGAAAGCAGGAATTCTATATGTTACAAAGTAGCCCACAAAGAAATCACAAGTTTTTACCCTATGAACACACCACAAGACACAACCATGTTAAACACAGTTCCACAACATGAAAGTAACATAAAAAAAAAAACCTAAATATCAACTTGCCACAGATCCGATTACGTGTAGTGCATCATTACGTGTAGTGCATCATTAACACTTTTTAGGTCAGTTTTGTGAGAGTTGTCTACATACTCTAAATCTGTATTTCAAAATCCTTTACCAAACTTTCCTCCATAATAAAAAAAAAAAAAAAAAACAACTTCCCTGTCATCAATATTCCCAATTCCCAGTCAACATTATCTGGCAAGACATGGAGGCTTAGGTTTTGGAGATGCATTTAAATATTGATGCACTTGTACCAGCTCCAAGTCTTTAAGGACTGCACTTTTAGAGAAGCCCCGCCCATTCGACACTTTGTAATTGCCATCTGTTCTAGAAGACCTTATCTAGACAGTATATAACAATAGGCTCTCTGTCTCCAGCAATGGCTTCTCCTACTACAATGTAGACATGTAAGGACATTGGGATTGGTAGTCTCTTCCTCTTAGGGGCAATTATTAAAGTATCATACAGATCTACGATTAGCTGAGTGTAATCATGTAAAATGTTAGCAGCACCAGGCTGCATACACAGAAACAGAATCTCTGTAATACTATCATACTGCTACAATGTACACAGTCTTAGGAATATTATCCTACAAGGTAGACAGTCTATGTTATCCTACAATGTACACAGCCTTATTTGGTGTTGTGACTACAGATTTTAAACAACTATAAAATAATTAATTCATATGAAGAGAAAATGAATCTCTCTCTCTCTCTCTCTCTCTCTCTCTCTCTCTCTCTCTCTCTCTCTCTCTCTCTCTCTCTCTCTCACACACACATTCATATTCATTTTGTTTTTGCAACAACATTTTAGTTCTACACATGGAAACCTGGGACGTTAACTTGCACAAAAGCAGTGTTCATTTGCATACCATGCCACACCTACCATGAGAGGTAACCATGTCAGTTTACACCCCTACCATGAGAGGTAACCACGTCAGTTTACACCCCTACCATGAGAGGTAACCACGTCAGTTTACACACCTACCATGAGAGGTAACCACATCAGTTTACACCCCTACCATGAGAGGTAACCACGTCAGTTTACACCCCTACCATGAATTGTAACCACCCCAGTTTACACCCCTGTACCTACCACAACATGGAACCACCTTTGTTTACACACCTAGTGCTACCATGACACAGAACCACCTCGGTTTACACGTCTACCATGACACAGAACCACCTCGGTTTACAAATGTATGTTTTCATTGATAGTATTACACAAGTACACAATGTGCATCTGCCAAAGATGACTGTATACCATGTGGCTGTTAAAGATTGGCCAAAAACTCCAGCTGATTACTGAGTCGTACCTACAGCAAACTGTGAAGGGAGGGCATTCTAAGTTTCAAAAACTTCTGCTCAATCCTTGCATTAGAACAGCCAGACAATATGTACAAATCAACAAAATATGGTTGGTGTGAATAGGTTTGATATTTAAGTTCCAAAATTATATGACAGGGAAATGCTGCTTGTTTTTAATATTTTCAAACTAACAAAGCAAACAAAAAAAAAAAACAAAAAAACAAAAAAAAAAAACAAAAAAAAAACAAATAAGGCACATATATCAACACCAACGAATGAAGAAAATTTGTAAAATATTCAAAAATCTTGATTTGAATTTGATGGTCCAAATTTTTCTCCACAATTCCCTGAAACAATACAACCCACTGGAGAGTGTGGTTTACGTTTCCTGGTACAGACCTGCGTATCACTAGGTAGACCTCGTGGTTCATTCTAGACTATGTCTGATAGACAAATCAGAAATCTCATCGATTAAAATATTAGAGCTGAGCAGCCACTGGAATATATGACAGCCAACATTTACTACGAACTGTTATTGTTAATCTGCGAACACTATAATTACTGAACACTGGAAATTTTCTATTTGCTAAAACTATAATTACTTTTACTGGGAATTTTTAATTTGTACACGGGGAATTTTTAATTTGTACACAGGGAATTTTTAATTTGTACACTGGGAATTTTTATACCCCATGTTAATTTTGCCCATACACAGTGAAAAATGATTTCACCCACATTTGACCACAGTCATTTAACCCAGGTTTGGCCCTGCAGACAATTAATGGTTTTTACCTGTACTGCGATTATTCCATGAATGTGGACTTGTCAAAAAATGCGATTTTGCCTGATTTTCACAGATTTTACCTAATTTTTTTTTTTTAGAAATTTTGCCTGATTTTTACAGACTTTGCCTAATTTTTACTGACTTTACAGATATGGCCTGATTTTTACTGACTTTGCCTAATTTTTACAGATTTTGCCTGATTTTTACAGATTTTGCCTAATTTTTACAGATTTGGCCTGATTTTTATATATTTTACCTGACTTTACAGATTTGGCCTGATTTTTATGTGGGAACTATGCTTAACATCTCCTTGCATTAAACACCTGCAATTTGACCTCCCAGTCAGCTGACTGCTGTAGACATAGTGCAGTACACAGCTCAGAGTGCTAGATTTTAGACCATACACAGATCCTTTATTTCATGAAACAACCACCTGGAACATAACAACTGAGTACATCCTTACACAGTTATCAGAGTACCTACTTATACCAACCAAACTGTACCACTCTCCTCTCACTGTCATCATTTCTATACTCAGGTATTAAGAGCCAAATCCATGGTCTCTAAATGCATCAAAAACTTCTAGTCTATTACAATCCTTTTAACAGTGCACTTATACATGTGCTAATTAAAGAAACTGTTACATCTTTTCAATTAAAACAACTGTCATTAAGCTCTATACTTCAGTAATGAAACAAGTTTTCTACATAATGACACTTTGGTTACAAAATGGCCTTCCTCAGCATACAACATCTGGCTTGACAGTGAGTACTTACACACTACAAAACATCATCAAAAACAACAGAGCTCTCTCCTTGAGTCCTCTAAGTGCTGAGATTTATTTGCAATTTCACAATGACAAAAGAGTCCTTATGTACACACAGATCCTTGGCTTTTATTCTTACAGTATGCAGTATCAGCGACTCACTGCTAAGAAAGACTTCCTGCTGATGTCAATTTAATTTTCATTTACAACAGCCTGCAATATCTTTATTTAGAAACTAGAGAATATATGTCTTACATCAGCTAATTCCTGTCTCATTCTGGTGTTCTACACCTGGCTATTAAAACTACAAAAATGACAAATCAGAGAGGACCCCCCCCCCCCCCCCCCCCACTCCTCTCCCCCAACTTACAATGAACAAGGTTAAAGTTTTGAAATTTAGGTCCAACTCAAAGGCCACAATCTTTGCTGGACATTACTGAAGAAAATATCTTCAGTGTCAGCCACTCCCTTTTTTTTTTTTTTTCTTTTAGCAAAATATATTTTATTGCTTCAATACTGTGTCACCTCCTGAATGGCAGTGGAATTCAATGCCACCTGATGAGAAAGCAATCACAAATCGTCATTACAGAAAAAATCTGAAACAGTATTAACAGTTCCCAAGTATTTTATAATCTCAAGTTTGGCCCAGCAGAGATTCAAATTCAGAATCTCCTGTCGCCTGTTCAGGAAGTAAAAGCTCTACAGAACTTCTGCCCTAGTTTGTGCATGCATTTAGTCCTAAATATATAACATATCTATGACTGGCACCAGTTGATATTGAACCCCCATTAAAATAACTAACATGTCTGTTTATAATTAAAACTCATTCTGGGATGAATATCCCTTGCTTAAACCTGATTTTCCCAGTAGAACCCAACACATACTTACAACTTTACAATGACATCGATCTCATATTAAACCCAGATTGTCAGCTATGTTACAGCCAAGCCTTAAAATCACAGCCTGAGCCGGAGACAATTTCACATTTAAGGAGGAATGCCACACCAGAGAAATTTGATGTAGGTGAAAATTGGAGGCATGTACAACAATATTTTGAAATTGAAAACTTTCAAATTTACTTTCTTCAGTCAAAAAATGCAGTTTTAAAAGAAAGCAATTTGAAAAAAAATTTAAAACCCCTACTGGATTCCAACCTGCAATCTATAGTTTAGCTGTTAATGTGCTAACCTACTGAACTACTCAGCTATAAGGCAATGATAGACAAATATTGCTGATATTCACATTTTCATTAAATGGTTGAAAAGGAAGTCAGCCATTATGACGTTGTAGAGTATCTCCTTAACAGCAACAATGGCACGTCTCCCCCCGTTTCCATATCACTGCTGCACTCTGTTCCCAGCGCACACACCGAGGTAGTTCTATCTACACTCAATGTTAACAGGAAAGCCATTATGTGATTCAGATTATTCACCTCTAACAAAACCACACAGGCTAATCTCTGTATCTAGTCCAACTTAAACTCTGTTATTCCCCTACTAAACATTGCATGAGTATTGCCAATTACCCCAGGACATTACCATTTAAATGGAGCAGTCAGAAGACACCACTCATTATCCAATATGGTCATTTATCGTGCCTGCCAGTTTGGATTAGTAAATTGATCACATGATGATCATGTGACTGTCCTTTACCAGTAAACAGTCATACTACTCAGTTCCAATGTAATAAAGGCACACACACACACAGAGAGAATTCTTCAGAGTACAGAACAGAATAATTTGTACACTCTGGTTAAGAACTGTGTGTTATTATGAATAACAGCGCCAAATATTTTTTATCTAGTATGCCGTCACAACATAAATTTAAATGCAATAAAAGCACACAGACATATAATTCTTAGGAATAAAGAAAAGGATCACATTTTGACTTTATTGTGAGGGAACTTCAAGTAATTTACTGACCGTTATCAGTTACTGACACCCCGCAGACTACACCCCCATCACATCACAACTTACAAAGTATCATGTTAATCAAGCAAAACAAAAAATATACTGAAGAGACTCCAGGAGAAACAGAAGGAGGCTCAATGTAAATCTGAAGACTACACGAGTCCAAAGGCTCTATGTAAATCTGACGACTACGCAAGTCCAAAGGCTCTATGTAACTCCGAAGACTATGTGAGTCCAAATGCGCTATGTAAATCCGAAGACTATGTGAGTCCAAAGGCTCTATGTAAATCTGAAGACTACGTGAATCCAAAGGTTCTATGTAAATCCAAAGACTACACGTGTCCAAATGCTCTATGTAAATCCGAAGACTACGTGAGTCCAAAGGCTCTATGCAAATCTTGAGGCTCTAAAGGAGTCCAAATGTCATTGTGAAACTCCCTATGTTCTAGACAGGCTAACACATTCTACAAACTCAGACAGGCTAACACATTCTACAAACTCAGACAGGCCAACACATTCTACAAACTCAGACAGGCTAACACATTCTACAAACTCAGACAGGCCGACACATTCTACAAACTCAGACAGACCAACATATTCTACAAACTCAGACAGGCCAACATATTCTACAAACTCAGGCAGACCGACATATTCTACAAACTCAGACAGGCCGACATATTCTACAAACTCAGACAGACCAACACATTCTACAAACTCAGACAGGCCAACATATTCTACAAACTCAGACAGGCCAACATATTCTACAAACTCAGACAGACCGACATATTCTACAAACTCAGACAGGCCAACATATTCTACAAACTCAGACAGGCCAACATATTCTACAAACTCGGACAGACTAACATATTCTACAAACTCCAGTTTGATAGATGCATTGTTGGCAACATGTTGCTGAATTCAACCCAAACTAAATGTATATATTCCTGTACAATATTGTATAGGACACAGGATGCCTCATACTAAAGAGATATTGTGTTCTCATAAGAGTAATGATGGACTCTGTACAAACAAAGGCATTAAGAAGGCTGACTCTCACTTTAGAAATCAATGTCGATCTGTAGGATAAAAAAAAAAAAGCCCACTTAAATGGATGAAGCTTGTCCCTCCTCAACCGTAGGATCCTCCAAGGAGAAACGTTATCAAATTACCCCCAATTACCGATAAATGAGTCTTTATTTGCTGAATCAATAGAACTATTACGCTTTCATCTTTTTGCTTTCTTTCTCATTCATTTTTCTCTATTTTTCAAGAATTTTGAAAAAACTTCCCATTAATAAGGCCGAGTCGGTGCCGTTTTCAGTTCAAACTTTGCTAGCACTAGGACATTCTTGTGTTCAATAATTCTTAGTCAGCTGTGTGCTTTATTGCTTTTATAAACCAAAGGAGTGGCACACACTTTTTTTAACATCTCCCCTTAATCAAACTATCAAAATTCTTTGCTGCTAATTACACCAATAGTTAACAAAATTAGCAGCAATTAAAACAAACCCTTTGCAGAATTGAAGTATATCACACAGGTCTACAACAACAAAACTTGTCTCTCTCCCACTCCCAAGAATTTTTTATCCTTTAATTCTTCAAGATCAGTAAAATTCTGTCCAACTAGTGTAAATTTTTCATCCCCCCCCCTTTTTCAAATTTAGTCTATTTCACAGGGAAGCTTTCCAAAAACACGGACAGACAGTCTTGGATAAAAGCTTGGACTGTTTTTCTACATACCAAGGCTTGTTGAGTTAACATGATATTAATATCAGACTTCAAACCCCCTAATCAATACAACACAATATTCTGTTTGGAATGAAACAGGCAGTCAGTTCTCTAGATGGGGTTTAATTATTTCAAGCACATGTTCTGAATGGGCTGTCCAACTCTCTGGAATATGGAGGCAGTTTTATGGACATTCATTTGAAATAATGAAGAAATCATTACATGAATAATATTTTCAAATTAAACTGCACTCTTTTTTTGGAATCAAACAGATTTCAATCCTCCTTATTTGTAAGGCGAGTGTCGGAGAGACACGTTACAATCTCATCCGATAATGTATCATCACTGAACACATGACAAAGGAAAAGAAACTCTCAAATTTTGATGAAGGTTAATTAGGCCATAAAATGAGATTCAGTCATTTAAATGTGGATGTAGATAAAAAAAAAACAAAAAGAACAACAAAAAGAAAAATTTCTCCAGCCATGGTCACAAGACAGAACTTTAAAAATCTGGAAACTCATGGAGAATTTTTCCCCCTCCTCCTATTTTCCATCCTCTTTCTTCACACACACACACATCCCAATAAAAATTAAGAGTGACACATCCACATGATTTTGAAATGTCAGGCATTCTGACATACTCATATATACTACCATACTCACCTTTACAGAAGGATCGGACTCTCCAACTTGTGTCTGACATCGCTCTCTCTCTTTTGCACCATGCATTAACAGCAGTGTTATCAAGCTTCAATGTTTTAAATTTCAAGTCCATCAAAAACGGCTCATATTGTCGGCAATGTTGTCACATGACTATGAAATGACAGGATGCATCAAAGTACCAATTTAATGTACCAAAAAACTTCAGGGGGATCCAGACAGGGTAAAATATTGTCAACTACATAAATACACCTTTTTGGGCAAAAAATTTCCATCATAATCAATAAAACTTTTTAATGACTTTTGATGACTTCAGAGTTCTCAAGTTTGTGTAGAAGTAGCACTCCTTTTACATGTAATAAAACTGGTTTAGTGAGCCCCTCCTTGGGGCCCCACAGAACTAAAACTGAATGAGATGAACAGATCCACTCAGCATGTCTCTACTGTTATATCCATATAAATACATAAACCCTTGTTGTCAGGGGAAACGCTTCCCAAAATAGTTCCTCTGAATCCTCTATCACACAAGCACAGAAGAAACACAGGAGTGGATCTAAATACTCAGTGACTAGAGCTAATATGTAACAAACTTCAGACTAATGTGTAGTGTAGAGGCACATGCCTGCAATACATGTACTTACAAGGATGCCCTGCTCAAAGGTCAAAAGTCTACTCAAGCACAGGACATCACTCCATAAGAAAAATGAAAACCAAATCTTTATTTCCACTGCATACTGTTTTACATCTCTTCCAAAATATTTCAGTCAGTGTGTTGGTAAATATTAAATACACATAATTTTAATATACCATTTAATTCTATGCTTTGGATTTGTATACATGGCCACTAGATCTACAATTGTTTGGTGTATAATAGTGTTTGATGTAAATCTTATTTGGGGTATATTAGTGTTTGATGTAAATCTTGTTTGGTGTATATTAGTGTTTCAAGTAAATCTTGTCTGGTGTATATTAGTGTTTGATGTAAATCTTGTTTGGGGTATATTAGTGTTTCAAGTAAATCTTGTTTGGTGTATATTAGTGTTTCAAGTAAATCTTGTTTGGTGTATATTAGTGTTTCAAGTAAATCTTGTTTGGTGTATATTAGTGTTTGATGTAAATCTTGTTTGGTGTATATTAGTGTTTCAAGTAAATCTTGTTTGGTGTATATTAGTGTTTGATGTAAATCTTGTTTGGTGTATATTAGTGTTTGATGTAAATCTTGTTTGGGGTATATTAGTGTTTGATGTAAATCTTGTTTGGTGTATATTAGTGTTTGATGTAAATCTTGTTTGGTGTATATTAGTGTTTCAAGTAAATCTTGTTTGGGGTATATTAGTGTTTGATGTAAATCTTGTTTGGGGTATAATAGTGTTTGATGTCAATCTTATTTGGTGTTTATTAGTGTTTTATGTAAATATTGTTTGGTGTATATTAGTGTTTGATGTAAATATATTAGTGTTTGATGTAAATCTTGTTTGGTGTATTACTGGTGTTTGACATAAATATCAAAGACTGATTTAGGTCTTGTTTGCATAAGCAGTCTGTTTCTCTTGTCAAATCACGTCCCCACACAAAAATGACTGACATTTTTTAATGCTGATAACTGACGAATCTCATGCAACAAAGATTCAAAAAATCTGACTGCGAATTATTTAGAAACATAAGAATACACACAATGTTACAAGCCAGAGATTTCTTAGCATCTATATCATTAATGCCTTCTATTTACAAACTTTCCCTCACACATGCAATTACACAGTTCAAATTTCAAATGAAAAAAAAAAGAAAAGAAAACTTGCAGCATTTTTACTTTTTAGGGCAAATGAATTGAAGCAGAATAATTCAACTGCAGACAGGGGGGGGGGGGGGGGGGGGGGGGGGATTAAAGTGCTTTTCTTTGAACTGAAGGATTGTCATGTGACAGCCCTTAAGTGTATACAGACACTGCATCCTCAGAACATGAGAACATGTTAACAACTTCCCTGTCCCCAACCACTCAAGTACCGACTAAAACATACCGGCTGATCAGCAACAGTCCCTTCCCCTGTAAGTGGTCATTGTGAAAACTTATAGGTCTGACCACTCAGCACTCTGTTCATCACTGAACTTTCCAGCTCTACATCTTCACATACTTTACAATCAACAGTCTCTTGTAATCTCTTTTACATAAGCTCTCAAGCTCTCTCTCCTCTCTCTCTCTCTCTCTCTCTCTCTCTCTCTCTCTCTCTCTCTCTCTCTCTCTCTCTCTCTCTCTCTCTCTCTCTCTCTGTCTCTCTCTCTCTAATAAAATCACTCATCATCAAACTATCATTTGCCTATAGACACATTTCACAACATAAAAAGGAGGTCAGGGAAATTGACATGAAATCTAACAACGTGCGTGTATTACTACTGTCTCCCAACAAACCAATGGAGAGGATTTTTTTTTAGCACTTCCTTTTGATTGTTAGACTGGGTGATATTTTAAGCTTTTATTACATTCCATCTGAACTGCAGCAGTATTTATATTATCATTTTAGTTCCCAGCAATCAGCAGGGCTGCCTGCTGCCCTTCAAATGTCAACACTGTGATGGCATTTGCAGGACAGGCACCAGGCAACAATTATGGCGACCACAACTGCTGCTTCGTCATTCTATTTTGAGGTTTTTAGCTCATTACATGTTTCTAATCGTCTGGTATAATCAGCGTTGTTATCTGCAATTTTGACATAAAATTACAACATTTGGTGGATGATAAGGTCACAGTATAACGTGTGTTATCTGATAGTAATGTGCTTGATATTGTGTAATTTAAAAGTTGAGGACAAATTGATGATAATGTACTTATGACAGAATCATTTCTTAAAGTTTTGTTTTCTTTACACTGTAAATTTTAATTCCAGGACATTATACACACGTCTATGTGTATGGAATGTACATCCTGAGGCTTCAACAGTAAGTTCACCAGGGGTATAACCTTTTATAATGTCACATCATCTGTCGTACCTACACACCCAACGTCTGTTTATATAGGTGTTGTCAGATTCATGACAGCCTGTGTCCAATCATTATCAGGCTGTATTCATCATCACACTCACACATTAAAGTTTGGATTCACTGTCAGACTCACACATCAAAGTCTCGATTCACTGTCAGACTCACACATCAAAGTCTCGATTCACTGTCAGACTCACACATCAAAGTCTCGATTCACTGTCAGACTCACACATCAAAGTCTCGATTCACTGTCAGACTGTCAGCAAAGTCTGTATTCACTGTCCACATAACATCTGTGTGGCCATGTAATTCACAAGTTATGCTACATCTGATGAATTAAGTAAGAACCTTAACAAACTACAAGTTGATATGACCCCCCCCCGATTGTGATGGCTGGTCTTCCTCTTTTCATATGTGTGGTAGATTCTGTAATTACTTAATATTATGTTTTTGGTATATCTAATATCTAAAACAAAATTGTTATCTTCAGGGAACACATGTGAGGCAACACAGGCACTGGCTGATTCATTCATACATTATAGCAGACAAGATTAGATAATACTCAATAGTCAGCTCTCTATGTACAGCTGATATACAGGTAATAAAAGAATCCAGGTCAGCACTATTTTCATATTTCTTAGTAATATAATGTATATTACCTCAGTTATATAATGTATATTACCTCAGTTATAAAATGTATATTAACCAACCTTCATTGCTCCTTGAATACAACAATGTGTGCCAAACCAATATGTGAAAATGGATGAATTGAATATTGTTTTTAAATTGTTCAGTATATATTTACGTTATATAAAATATATAGGACAACACACCTTACTCACCTGTGTTCTTACGGAAAATCCCTTTTTATTTAAACCTCTACTTTCACTTTCAGTCGTATTTAATAAACAGCAATTATTGATCTGGGGAAATTACAATTTTTTTTTTCTCCTGCTAATCATATCCCATCTTGGATTTTACCTGTGTACTTTCTCTTTTGAATTAAATTTCAGGGCATGAGGTCAAGATCTCTCCCCTCCAGACCCCCTCCCCCATTCATTTTAAGCTGTAGACAAGTACTCCTATTGGTCAGTAACCATCCCAGACTAGCCACTGTTTCTTCTCAACAATAAACAAATCAAATGAATCAATATTAATGGAGAAATCAACATGAAATCAACATGAAATTTCTTATCATCTCGTAATTCATAACTCTTCTCTTTAATGTCTGATTGATTATTAATTATTCGTTACTTCTCTCTCTAAATCCCCCCCCCCCCCCCCCCCCCATCCTCTCTCTCAATAAAGATTCAGTCACATGATCTTCTTCCCAGCATGGTCTCCTAGCACTAAGATCTTCATAATTATTTCATCAAGTCTACCTGACCACTGCTCAAACATCTACTGAATCCATCTCTAAAAGAAAGAGCACTTGTCATACTGAACCTAATTAACACCCTACCTAATTAAAACTGTCCAGGGTTCAGATTCCTTTAACACACTCAGTACAATTCATCTTTGCCAGAAATCCTGAATCACACAAACACACTATGAATCAGGGTCTCCACACAGCAACATAATCACTGCTATGTCTCGTAGTTTGTTTCCCACCTTCCTGACTGCGGTAATTACATTACAAATCTGTTCAAAAACACACAATGGCAAGGCAATAGGTGTCTGTGTTGTTCTGTCAATCTGCCTGGCTAGTCTTTGTGTTTCACTTTCACTTTGATGCCAGCCAACACCCCCCTGAAGCAAGGAGTACCAGCCCCAGTAAATCACTTCCTAGTTTTATTTCCTGTATATCCAGAGATCTAGCAAAGGTAACTCCACACGACCAAGGGGTCATCTCAAAGTCAAATAAAGGTAACTCCACACAACCAAGGGGTCATCTCAAAGTCAAATATACAAGGCTTCTGCAAATGTTGCTCGAGATTTTAAATGAGTAAATTTTTGATAGGGTAAGAATTTTGTCATCTGAAGTGATCCGCGAGTAGGGAAGGTTTAGAAGGGGAAATGGCGATTGGGGCTAAGTATGATAGGAATTCTTCCACATCAGCATTTAACACAGGGCACTTCATAGGTCTCTAAATACTAACACGATAATCAGCACTCTCCTAACTCTTACCACAACTGCACTATGTCACTTCTGACCAATCCATGCAGGACCTTCATGCACAAGACACATTTCTCACTGAGTTAAAAAAATTTTATGTCTAGGATTGGGTTTATTATATACATTGAGTTAAATTTATTGGA
This sequence comes from Ostrea denselamellosa, assembly GCA_024699665.1. Classification (NCBI taxonomy): domain Eukaryota; kingdom Metazoa; phylum Mollusca; class Bivalvia; order Ostreida; family Ostreidae; genus Ostrea; species Ostrea denselamellosa. The sequence goes on along the minus strand of JAMZEH010000075.1, from coordinate 3,085,951 downwards.
ATTTTTTATATATATTGAGTTAAATTTATTGGAATTTTTTATATATATTGAGTTACATTTAATGGGATTATTTATATATATATATATATATATATATATATATATATATATATATATAGAGTTAAATTTATTGGGATTATTTATATACATAAGTTAAATCTACTGGGATTACACACATCAAGTTAAAATAATGGGATTTTTTATATACATAGTTAAATTTATTTTGATCATTTCAAAACACTGAGTAAACTCTACAGGATAGCCTGAACTTTTGAGTACACTGGGTATGATCCCTAGGGGAACATTTTCTGTGAATGAGCGTCATTCTTTTATGATGATAAATGTTACATCTAGCATCATCTGAATCCAGATAAATATTTATATCCTCTGTGTAAACGGCAGAACGTCCCCTGTCAAAGTTTAAATATTCCAGCAGCAGAGAGGAATGTGTTCTTTATTCCCCGATACAACCCATCTTTCCTTTATAGTGATATTGACACACACACAGAACTTACTACACAGATAATGGAGTAACAATCCCCCCCCCCCCCCCCCTGTCAATCTCGTCGGTTACTACACAACTAATCCCTTGTAAAACTTCAAGCACTGCCACTCCATGTTCAGAACCTGTACATATTGTGGCCAGCATAAACGAGATGAAATCAGCCGTGTAATTAGCCTGCCTCTTACAGAGCAGGGTTAATGAAGCTCGATAGATTCTGAAGACCCATGTCAGGGCGGATATTGAGACTGTTTTTAATTTATTTCTGGCATTTCATAGCTCTTGCCTTTCAAAAAAAAACACAAAAAAAACCTCTTCATGATATATTTTCACATCATTATCCATTATCAAGATTCCATACAATCGTCATGGAAATATACAATCGTCATGGAAAATTTGATTTTTTAAGAAGCACTTTTCTTTTAATGACATTGATATACTATTGGAATGGGGTGAATTTGTGACAGTGTATTTTAACAGTACACCAGTGTCAGTCGTAACTGTCAGCAGGGGACATCAATACCTTGGAGTTGTCAGCCCTTAATTTGTTCACTTTGACAACATCCTGTCCATCAGCACATACTTCCTTAATTGGTCAATTTACCTCCATTTTTATATTCAATGATTCAGAGGTGGATCCAGAATTTTTGCCTTTGACATTACCTCCCATTTTCACTATTTACTGTTTGTCAACAAATTTGTACCTAGCAGGTGCTCTGTATACCATGCAAGTGCATATAATGAAGAGACAGTACAGTATGTGTGCTGTAGATTAAACCAATCCATTGCATTTGTTGTTTTTATTCAGGTTACCCTATTTTGCAGTCTCGTTAATTATTACAGTCTCGTTAATTATTACAGTCTCGTTAATTATTACAGTCTCGTTAATTAATACAGTCTCGTTAATTATTACAGTCTCGTTAATTATCACAAATTAGTTCATTATTACTATCTGGGTCATTATCATCATAAAGCTTGTTATCACGATTCACTTCATTATTACAATGAAAAGTGAAGATAACAAACAGCAATCTATCTCAGAAATCCCATAAAGAATACAAATTTAAAAGCAGGGCAAACACCTACCCCTGGACATACCAGAGGGTGGGATCAGGTGACTAGGAGAAGCAAGCGTCCCACCCACCGTAAGACCTATATCTTGATCAGGTAAACAGAGTCATTCGTAGTCCATATCAATATGTAGAGAACAGCTTGATAATTGGTATGAAACATGTAAGACAGCATTCAATCTAACAACACAAATACAATCATTCTAACGAGAAAACATTTTTCAAAATGCTGACTTCAAACAAGCTGCTGAAACCCCCTGTAAACACATGCAATCTGGTGCATTATCACAATTCAGGTCAATATCACAATTCAGGTCAATATCATTGTCCAGATGACACTGACAAAATCCACATTCCAAAAATCCTAATTCTCAACGTCTATATTTTAGCTCCTTTATCTTTGCTTCCATTTTCTGTTCATTATAGATTTGCCACCTAATCATTCAGAGACTGCACACCCTCCATGAAAGTCTTTAGATATGATGAAGCTGTCATCCTAGAACAAAGTCTTGAGATATGATAATGCTGTCATCCTAAAACAAAGTCTCGAGATATGATGCTGTCATCCTAGAACAAAGTCTTGAGATATGATGATGTTGTCATCCTAGAACAAAGTCTCGAGATATGATGATGCTGTCATCCTAGAACAAAGTCTCGAGATATGATGATGCTGTCATCCTAGAACAAAGTCTCGAGATATGATGATGCTGTCATCCTAGAACAATGTCTCGAGATATAATGATGCTGTCACCCTAGAACTCCGCACACTCGCCATAGCTTAACTAGCTTGACCACCCTGTAGCCACTCTACTGTACAGACCTTAGCTCTACTGAAATTACTTTATGTCAATTATATTTGCAGTTATGCTCTAATCATTCCCCAAGTTTCATCAGCTCTTACCAGTAAACAATCCTGTCTTTCATGAAAATTCTATTCAAAATTTTACGTAATCTTGTTCATACATAAATGCATGCACAGACAGTCAACAGACCAAAAAACTTTGACAGTGTAAGGGCTGGAAAACGGATTAAAAGGAAGACTTGAATCTGTCTTGTAACAAACAGAGACCTCTTTGTTAAACTGTGTGTACTCTCTCTCAAAACAAAGATACTCTTATAATTTGCTCTCTCTCTCTCTCTCTCTCTCTCTCTCTCTCATTAAAATTGTGTTCTCCTCTTTGTTAGATTGTTAAATCTCTCTCTCTCTCTCTCTCTCTCTCTCTCTCTCTCTCTCTCTCTCTCTCTCTCTCTCTCCTCTCTCTCTCTCTCTCTCTCTCTCAGAAACTTTGTTAAATGGTGTGTTCTCTTTGTTTCTGTCTACATATTGCACTCACCTATTACATTGTGTCTGTCCTATAACTGTCTTCTTCTTTCATGAAACAGTCTGCAAAATAGGTCACAAGTCAAGATAAGAGAGATTGATTTATAGATATTTTTATTTAATCATTTATTTACTTGCATTTCAATTTATCATTATCGATTGAAATGATGGTTATTCCCTCATGAATGCGAAACAATGTGTGTATGAATCTTGAAAAATATAGTACGACTATTTGAACAACTGGAATATTCCAACAGAAATGAAAGTAAAATGTAAATTAAAAAAATATATATACTTGAGGCACATCATGAAGCATGCTGGTGTGAAGCATTGTTCATACTCATTTATTTTCAAATATGAAATTTGTTTCTTGAATGTATATGATATTACATTATGTGCTACACACAGTATTCCTACAACTTGAGAGAGGATTTATTCTGGTTCCCTGGAAACAAGATTTCATACATTGCACTCATACTGCATTAATTTACTCCATCCCAGCAAACTCAATGAAGAGCTCCCTTCACATTCCTGCATCCATTTAATCTCATTCCTTGAACTTTTGAAACATTCCCAAACTGACCCCCTGTCAGACAAATTTAATTGGCTATTTACTAATCCAATCAAGCCATATCTATAGAGTGCTTCCATGCTTCATTGCCTTTGCATTGCCACACATGACTGATCAATCATAAATAACACACCCCCCCCCCCTTCAATGGTCAGTCATGTGCACTGTGTTGTTGTGTATTGAATACCTCAGTGTCTGTTATCAGCTGACTGACAGGTAATCATCTGGTAGTTAAGGAGAACAAGGGTGAAGTGTGTATTGTCCCAGGTGTGAAATCACCCAGGTTAACTCAGGTAATCCCTAGACTTCCTGTTCTTATAATAAAGAAATAGAATAGAGAGAAAGAGAGGTACAGAAAAAGCAGAGAGAGAGAAAAAAAAGAGAGATAATGACATAAAAGAAAGTACACAGAGAGAGAGAGCAGATAGAAGAGAGAGAGAGAGAGAGAGAGAGAGAGAGAGAGAGAGAGAGAGAGATGTAATAAGACGATTATCATGAAGATAACTATTTGCGTATTTTATATCAGAGGATATTTATGTATGTTTGTACGATGATCTGTCATGTGGCCATCAGTCACCCATTTTTGATTACAAATCACCCCCACCACAATAAAATCCATATTACATCAGAACAGGATTACAATATTTATCTGTTTTGACAGCATAATAGATAAATCTGGTAACTAGCTGAAATCTTACATCTATCTAATTACGTTATTTTATGCATTTATTGTACACTTTGATGGTTGGTACAACTTCATTTTAATATGTTACATGAGGTAATATTGTTACATTGTATAAAGACATCATGAGCCATCCAATCATTTTTATCAGCCTCTTGATAAACATCACTCCCTACATTATACCGTAAAAGGTAGCACAATATACAAAATACCAAAACAGATAGGGAAATGATCGCCATATTACGATAACAAAATACATTAGCAAACAATCAGATAGACTGAGTAACATTTATAAGGACAGTCGATTTTATACACAGAATGTCTTTTGGGCTTATGGCCGTGCTTTTTACCCTGGAGATTCATGTACAAAAGCACTCAGCTTCATCAAATCTGCCCAGCTATGAATTTTTCATAAGTCAATTTGAAAAATGACATGAGCTTAACATAGTCATGTAAATATGGCTGAGAGAATCCGACATATCGGTTAAACTCGGGTCAATATAGAATACAGAAAGGCTCAATGTAGAATACAGAAAGGCTCAATGTAGAATACAGAAAGGCTCAATGTAAGGCTCAATGTAGAATACAGAAAGGCTCAATGTAAGGCTCAATGTAGAATACAGAAAGGCTCAATATAGAATACAGAAAGGCTCCATGTCGAATACAGATCCTATCTATACCCACCCTACTGCCTGCCTCCATAGTCAGCCATTAACATCACCAGGCCATCCATTTAACAAGGTTCAATTCAGAAAGCAGCCATTTTTCTTCTCACCTCCAATTCTTCAATTTTTGTAACTTGGGATTTGAATTCTTCAGACCTAATACACCTGTACGAGGTTATACAGTCCCATTTCAAATTTAAGAGAAATTTTCAAAAACTCAGGGTAGAATATAAAATCCTAACCAATCAATATAAGGGACTTGTAAATTGTCCACGATTCAAAAGGTGAACTCCAATACTTCACCCTGTATAACCAAATTCTCCCCACTCTTTGGACTTTGATGAGAAGTGGAAATAAATTACATTCCATATCCTAAATTGTATTCATTTTACTTTTTTTTTCAAAGAACAAACTTAGTTTTTACTTTTCATCATTTTTGAAAAAAGTTTGTTCATAGCAAGTGTCGTTCATTACACTGACAGTACAGCTAAACACTAACTTCAAAACACCTCAGAGCTGTAGGACACGGGGTCTACTTGTGTGCAGGTATTTTTAATTACAGCAGAATTCAAATCCCAAGTTACAAAAATTGAACAAAACAAAAATACAAAATACATAGCTCTGACATTGAGCATCTCATACATATTTGTGATTTGACGATGAATTCTAAGAACAGTTAATGCACCATGGAGAAGCTGATGACAGTGATAATGACTGCAATGACGATTTTCCTTGTCAGGGTTGTAGAAACACCCCCCTCTTCCCAAAAACAAAATAAATTACAGACAGTGATATAAAGTAAAATACAGACAGTAGGGGTGTGCGATATTACCGATATATTGGTATACTGCAATATTAAACCAAACGATAATATATCTTAATATTTTTTTTCAATACCAGTATTTAGGATATCTTAACCGGAAGTACAAAAATAACCCTAAATTTGGAGTCGTGTTAACATTTTAATCCGTAATTATAATAATTCTTTCATTCAAAATTGCTTAAAAATAGTTGAAGCTTAGAATCTAATGAAAACGCAACATATGCAGGTACAACCAGTATAAACGGTCTATACACTCCTTCACATTCTATCGAATTTCCCAGTGGGGATCCAGGTTGGTAGAATAGATCCTCAGTACCCCTTGCTTGTCGTAAGAGGCAACTAAATGGGACGGTCCTTTGGATGAGACCGCAAAAACCAAGGCCACAGCAGGTGTGGCACATTAAAGATCCCTCCCTGCTCAAAGGCCATAAGCGCCGAGCATAGACCTAAATTTGCAGCCCTTCACCGGCAATGGTGACGTCTCCATATGAGTGAAAAATTCTCGAGCAGGACGTCAAACAATATATAATCAATCAATCAATCAATGTATTCTGTTTTCTTTAAATAAATAAAAAACACACACTTATTAAATGTTATGTAATTATGTTAATCAAGACAAGTTTATAATACTTCAATTTTATTGAACTAAATGCATGGATAAATAAACTATAAAACCTTAAAGAAGAGAGAATTATAAAATCCAATATGTTGTAATATTTATTGCAATATCTGATTAAATATCGCAATATATCGCAATACGATTTATTAGCAATATCCCACCCCTAACAGACAGTGATGGCAAAATCCTCAATGGTCGGGCGAGACATTCAGTGGGGGAGTCACTATGTTTGTACATTGCAGTGTGACCATTCAATTCTACGTGTCATAAACCAGGCTTGTTTTATAGCAGCTATGTTTGAACAATGACGAAAGTTATTTTGGCTTCACACAATAGATAATGAAGCTGTTTTTGGCCTTGCTTTGCACAACAGATAATGAAGTTGATTTTTTTCTGGCCTTTTCACAACAGATAATGAAGTTGTTTTGGTCTGGCCTTGCACAACAGATAATGAAGTTGTTTTGGTCTGACCTTGCACAACAGATAATGAAGTTGATTTGGCCTGGCCTTGCACAACACATAATGAAATTGATTTGGTCTGGCCTTGCACAACAGATAATGAAGTTGATTTGGCCTGGCCTTGCACAACACATAATGAAGTTGATTTGGTCTGACCTTGCACAACAGATAATGAAGTTGTTTTGGCCTGGCCTTGCACAACAGATAATGAAGTTGTTTTGGCTTTCCTGCTCTATATGGTAATAATATTCTGACATAAGTCTAGTATTGGTTATCTTACAGAACCTATTTACTTTCAGCTTCTGTCAATAAAAGTAAGCCCTGCTAACACAGCATTCATATAATACACAAACAGAACGGAAATAGAGAATTCATGTAACTCACGAAAAGGACGGAAATAGAGAATTCATGTAACACACAAACAGAACGGAAATAGAGAATTCATGTAACACACGAACAGGACTGAAATAGAGAATTCATGTAACACACGAAAAGAATGGAAATAGAGAATTCATGTAATACACAAACAGAATGGAAATAGAGAATTCATATAACTCACAATCTAGACAGGTGTGTGCTGGTCTCTATCTAGACAAGTGTGTGCTAGACTCTTTTTTTTTTTTTTTACCAAATACTCCTTTTTTATATCATTTGGAGTCTCAGTGCTTGTATTAATTATTCTGCAAATAAAAGGTGGGGTGGGGTGTCGAGGTTAATCTTTTCAGTGATCACTGGATAATTGTTTGAACAAGCGAGTCCAAAATACATTGGTGGTATCTATGGGATCTTGAGACTTGAGGAAACTCATTTACACAAACATTTTCACATGACTGACAGTTTTTTGCCTAAAACAATGACACACATCTGATCACCTCTCTTCCTTTTCAAAATAAAGAATGTCTTAATGGTTGACATTTCGTACAGAGATTAGAGGCCATTATAAGTGGTTTGTTTTGTTGTTGTCCCTTTTCGTACAAGGTAAGCCCTTACAATCAAGCACTGTGTGGACTCAAAAGTAGCGCTTTGTTTCAAGTGTGAAGAATTTCCGCCCCCTGTGAATAAAGTTTGGCCGATAACACAAATGAGCAACTAAATGCAACATATTCATTTCTCATGTGTTGCATTTACCAAGCTATAAACTAGTAGTATAACAAACAGCCATAAAAGTGTGCTGATTGTCCTCTGGTATATAAGCTATTTGGAGGAAAATGTTGGTGTCAAACATAGATAGAAATGTTTCTACATGCAAATAGAATGAATTACAGAGGGCACAACGCCACACTGTCTGATGCCTGTATGATTGCTGACAGCTGTCACGATACCCCTATACTAACCTGCAGGGTCGCTGCGGGAATGATAATGTAGGAACTAAATATAAATCTGATACTAGGACAGTTGACAGCTTGTACTCACTGACTGAAATACAACTCATCAAGACAACAAAACAACAGGCATTTGAAAAACTGTTTGGAAATTACTTGCATCACACCTCATTCCAAACAATGTGTGCACTGTCTGCAGAGTCTTAAGAGAGGGGAAGGGGGAGGAGGGCACACCATTTTTCATCTTGTCACACTTGCTTTATATAAATGTATCCTAAACATTGTTCTGCTATATCCACGTATCTATATATCAATCCCACAATTCCCTTCTCCAAGAAATTTGCTATATGTTTTTTGTTCACCTACAGTTATTGAGTATCCAAAACATTGGGGGGGTTTTTTCAAGTTCTGTGTGCAAGAGAGAATGTAAAGATAGTTTGTGATACCTCAATTCATAAACTACCAGAGTAAATGACATTCTGGGATTTCAAGTTCAAAGTTTAAGTTTGGTCTGTTGCATATTTACCATTCCTGTTACATTTTCTTGACAGATTATGAAGAATGGTTTTGATGTGTAATTTTGAAGAAAAAAAAATCTCCCCCCCCCCCCCTCAAAACAAGAATCTACTCCCTCAGATAGAGTCATATCACAGTAAATCAACAATTTTTCAAGATGCATGTCCTCCTACAACATACTGATCTTCTGATTCCTGTACAACAAATAAGAACCCTCTAACTCAATAAAGATCATTGTACTTTAAAGCTTCTATATTTATTTCCTAAGCCACAGGCCCCGTGGGGATCCAGGTTGTTAAAATAGATCCTCGGTACCCCTTGCTTGTCGTAAGAGGCGTCTAAATGGGACCGCAGAAACCAAGGTCCCGTGTCACAGCAGGTGTGGCACGTAAAAGATCCCTCCCTGCTCAAAGGCCATAAGCGCCGAGCATAGGCCTAAATTTTGCAGCCCTTCATCGGCAATGTTGAAGTCTCCATATGAGTGAAAAATTCTTGAGCAGGATGTTAAACAATATCTAATAAACCAATCCTGAGCCACAAAGGCCAAGGTCTGTTTAATCTTTGTGAAGTAAAATACTACATTCCATGAGATAAGCTACACATTTTATCTACATAATGAGATATTCCGGGAAAAAAATTATGACAGGAAATACATAATTCAATACATCTATCACATGTTTCCTATAGATTTTAAAATCCCACTACGTTCCTTGTCAGACGTTCAACTGGGAGTAGTCTCCCTTTGTACACAGTGTTTTACTGTAAAAGATTCCTGAAACACCTACTCGAGAACCAAACATGCCTCATTGGTGGGGAAACATTGTAATTAAAGACTGAATAAAATCATAACTACGTCTCATAACGTCAGGTAAACCGGAAGGACTTATTCACATTTTGATACCAAATTGGGAAATTTAATGAATGCATTCACAGCATCCGATACGAGTTAATCATCGATTTGAAAATGGCCTTGTGCATTCAAATCCTCTCACTTGCTGCAGAAAAAATAATTGTGCGACGCAAACAACTGGCACTACTGCTGTTAATTCATTAATATTCCTACATACCTACCTAAAATCTGTTCAAATTCTCCAAAAACGGTAGGCACACCCTCGCTTCACTAGCCAAAATGGCGGAGAACTTGATGACGTCACGCCGGAAATAAACAAACCTTGCATATTTTACTTTCGTTTTGTTTTTGTTGTGTATTGAGCAAGTGTGTGTGACACTATTTTCTGATCATTTTACTCTCGTTAAATGTAGTGGATTTAATCAGCAACTGAACAATTCTTCAAAAAAAAAAATCAGAGCATTTCTATATTTATTTTCAGAGATTCACAAATGCACATTCCATTTTGATTTGCAACACACGCGATTTATTACGTCAATATTGGACTCTGTTCTCTATAAGTTTCCATACTACAGCGCATTTCATGACGGTGCCCTTTTATGGTAACATGAAATTTTACAGTAATAAACACTTATCAACATATATTACTCTGTAATTACGCAGCGCAAGAATAAGAAGTCGATGATTATTTATTTAAAGCAATTTTGTTTATTTCACTCAAACACATGCTTGCATTATACAAAAGCATATGAATCAAACAAAAGAAAATCGGGGGGGGGGGGGGGGGATACCAATGATCTTTCAAAAAAATGAGTATACATAATTTTCTTAGAGACGCAGATGTGTTAGGACAGAACAGTATTCTATATTCAGAAATCTTTCAATGATTTACACTTCAGAATATAGATATAATGAAACTCATTACCAATTTGGTTAACAGATACATAAACGCATAATCTACAGCAGCGTTCATTTATATTTGGAACATTATCTGTCAACTTCCTTAGGAAGGTGGTGGTTTCGTGGTTCTAAATTTAACAAAGACTTCCTAAAGCTTTCTTGGTAACGATGTTAGATATTCCTTACACTCAAAATTTGTTTTAAACATTATGTAAATCACACCTTTTTGAAGACTCTGAAATATCATCGTGCCATTTTTGTAAAAATAAAAAAAAAAAGATCTTACACGCAGCCTTCGATTAACAGCTGAACAATGCATTGGTAGTGTAGTGTGCTGTGTTTATAAATATATATCATATTATCTATCTAATAATTGTACATTTCTATAACCACTGTTGATATATATCATATTATCTAACTAATAACTGTACATTTCTATAAGCACTGTTAATATATATATATATGTGTGTGTGTGTGTGTGTGTGTGTGTGTGTGTGTGTGTATAATCTATCATCTGTATATATACCTGTCTACAGTTATAGACATTGCTATGCATTCTGATGAGTCAGCTGATTTATATGAAATGAATACATAGAAAATAAACAAAAATAATCAATGATAGAACTGCTGACAGAATAACTGCAATGTTACTCAATTAGATTATTTAAAATAACGACTGCATAGGGATTTTTTTAAAAAATCGATTCAAGAATAGAAATGGTCGGGTTGCATTGAAATGTGTTATCTGTGATGGAGACAGTAGTGTCACTCATTTGCTACCATGTTGAATTTTGCAGAAAGTCTATAAAAAAAAATCTGTGAGACACAAGAAGGTACCAATCCACAGCAAACAGAGAAAATGACAAGGTTCAACCATTCGTAATTTTCTTTTTAAAAAGTCCGAGCAAATTAAAAAAGTTACTTGCCCATCTTCAATGTGTCTATAACAACTGCACAAGGTCTGAAGGATGCTAAGTCGAAGCTATAAGAGGAGTTGTTTACACAAAGTAGGTACCGTATATTCAAGAGATCATGAAAAAAAAATTACAAAGTTCTACTACATGTAAATTTTTCGGAAAATGACAGAGCACTTCCACAAAGTCCCATGCACATCTTCAATGTGTCCATAACAACTGCACAAAGTTTGGGGGATGTGAAGCTAAAGGTGAATGAGGGGTTGATTACACAAAGTGGGTACCCTATATGAGGATGCCCGCCCACCCAACCGCCCTCTCGGCATTCATCATACTATAAGCCCAGACGCACGTTGTGCAACCTGGCCAAAAAATGAAACAATTTATCAAAATGCTGGTTCTTCAACAGAAGAAAAACACGTTGTTATTGTTTACACCGAATGACGCGGGGGTCATAAATTCAGGAATGAGTATCAATAATTAAACGCTCCTGTTTCTAGCAAATGGATATTTTGGGAAAAACAAAAGCAAACAAAAAACAAAATAAAAAAACAACAAAAAAAGCTCACAAGAACATTTTGGAGTCCGTAATATTACGTCACAGACACTCGACGTTTTAACTGTAAGAGACTGCCTTATTACTGTACACAAACTAGTCACATCGAAAGCCTATGTATTACGTCTGTGTTATAATGAGTATTGTCTAGGATTGGTATGAATGTTAATGACTACACGTTTAATAAATGTTTCTTCGCTCTGGAATGTTTTCTGTGATACGTATAAGAGAGGTTGTCTCCCTTGTTTAGAGAATTTCATTTACGGGTGTCGTATGAACAATTCCGAAACTGTTGTAAAGTATATAAGATAATCATTTTTTTATCAGTTTAATTAGTATAAAGTTCTTTCTAAATTCCCGTATCTATATTTAGAATTGCTCCTCGCGAGAAATGATGATTACGGAATCTTTGTTTATACTCAATTGCTCGTCGCGAGCAATCACTGTTGTTTATATATCATTGCTCCTAATGAGCAATGACCATTGTGTATATATAGGGATATATAACGAAGCTTGGGGTTCGAAATTTTGGATTGCCTTTTTATCTATGTGCCTTGGGATAAATATGTGCCATCTTCTTTGTGATTTTTGATTATTGTGAACCTATGGATTATTAAATGATGAACATGTAAATAAATTGTATATAACTGTACTTGCGTCTCATTTCTACTAAAGCTAATGCTTTAGAGGCTGAAGGAATATTTTAACATGGAATAATTATCAATTTGGACTTATACTAAAATGTGAAATATTGTTGATAGCGAGCCGTTTACCGCTCGACGGCGTTACACTGTGTGTGGGGATGATGTAATTATTCACTGTTGCAGATATATTTTCGCGTTGTCGGTGATTGTACTCTAACACAAAAAATATTTCACGCAGATGACGTCCGCCTATCATGCACGATACACGTCATTTTCGTCAAAGGGGCCTCCGTGGCCGAGTGGTTAGAGCATCGGGCTCAAAATCACAAAGCCTCTCACCTCTGTCGGCGCGTGTTCGAATCTCGGCCGCGGCGTTATGTGAGCAAGTTTGCCAGTTTACTTGCGGAAGGTCGGTGGTCTTTTCCCAGGTACATTGTATCTGGATTCTCTCCTCCACCAACAAAAACTGGACGCCACCAGATAACTGAAAAATTGTTGAGCGTGGCGGAAAGCAATAAATAATCAACCAATCAATCATTTCCGTCAATGTTTGGAACACTGTGTTTAATTTTGTACAACTGTACGTCCTTCCAATTCATTTCAACTCGTTCATTGTGTAACATATATCAATATGTAATATAATACATATAACATATACCATAGATTAACATATATTAAACCGCAAGTATCAAAACTTCATGGATATAAAAAAAAGGGGGGGGGGGGTTACTGCAATAACCCAAAAAAACTCAAATAAACAGGGCGGACGAGTTCCGTACAGACAAACAGGACGGACAGGTTTCATTCGGGGTACGGATTTAATTTCTCACTTTATGGATATACTTTGCAGGAAAACATATGGTTATATAAAGCATTGATCTAGGAAGTAGATAAATCCACTGCACACAATTGACACTATCTGGGCCTGTTTGGCACTTCCTCGTGTTTCTGATCAAATATCAGGGCAACGCCTTCTTTTATCGTCACTTTCACATGACCAATAATCACCATGTTATCGGTATATATTTATGTATATGCTGTCGGGGAATAAATCCAATCATACTGAACGACATCGACAAAAAGAAGGAATGGTGTGCACGAGGTGTGTGATATCAGGTTTCTTTCACAGATAATTTGTGCAGAATATTCAACCTTTAAAGCACTGTGACTGTAGTGGTACTTCTATCTGTTGTAAAACAGTTACCCTGCAAGCACGTACAATCAGTTACACGTAGTAATATACTGTTTTGTACTGAGTGTTACTTATGCGTGTTAATTTAGTATCCAATGTTGCTTTGCAGATGAATGTAAACTATACAGAAGAAGTTCATACAGATGAAGAAATTTTTCTTTGTCAGTTTTGCTCATAAACCATCATTATATTGTCATTTAGAATGTCATATTTGAATGTGCTTCAGTAGCCTACATCTCGATTACAACATAGCCTACACTCCGGTCACAACATAGCCTACACTCCGGTCACATCATAACCTACATCCCGGTCACAACATAACCTACACTCCGGTCACATCATCGCCTACACTCCGGTCACAACATAGCCTACACTCCGGTCACAACATAGCCTACACTCCGGTCACAAGATAGCCTACATCCCGGTCACAACATAACCTACACTCCGGTCACAACATAACTTACACTCCAGTCACAACATAGCCTACACTCCGGTCACAACATAACCTACACTCCGGTCACAACATAGCCTACATCCCGGTCACAACATAGCCTACATTCCGGTCACAACATAGCCTACATCCCGGTCACAACATAGCCCACACTCCGGTCACAACATAACCTACACTCCGGTCACAGCATAGCCTACACTCCGGTCACAACATAGCCTACACTCCGGTCACAACATAGCCTACACTCCGGTCACAACATAGTCTACACTCCGGTCACAGCATACCCTACACTCTGGTCACAACATAGTCTACACTCCGGTCACAACATAGCCTACACTCCGGTCACAGCATAGCCTACACTCCGGTCACAACATAGCCTACACTCCGGTCACAACATAGCCTACACTCCGGTCACAACATAGCCTACATAACGGTCACAACATAGCCTACATCTCGGTCACAACATAGCTTACATCTCGGTTACAACATAGCCTACATCTCGGTCACAACATAACCTACACTCCGGTCACAGCATAGCCTACACTCCGGTCACAACATAGCCGACATCCCGACCACAACATAGCCTACATCTCGGTCACAACATAGCCTACACTCCGGTCACAACATAGCCGACATCCCGGTCACAACATAGCCTACACTCCGGTCACAACATAGCCTACATCCCGGTCACAACATAGCCCACACTCCGGTCACAACATAGCCTACACTCCGGTCACAGCATAGCCTACACTCCGGTCACAACATAGCCTACACTCCGGTCACAACATAGCCTACACTCCGGTCACAACATAGTCTACACTCCGGTCACAGCATACCCTACACTCCGGTCACAACATAGTCTACACTCCGGTCACAACATAGCCTACACTCCGGTCACAACATAGCTTACACTCCGGTCACAGCATAGCCTACACTTCGGTCACAACATAGTCTACACTCCGGTCACAACATAGCCTACACTCCGGTCACAACATAGCTTACACTCCGGTCACAGCATAGCCTACACTCCGGTCACAGCATAGCCTACACCCCACATGCTGGGTATAGTCGGATTTGTGACATTTTACAATTTATCTACTTTTCGTTATTTCTAGGCGAAAATGTAGATCTACATTGCCAAGGATAGAAAACACACAACTCGTTGAGTGTTACATCCAACCACAAACCATGGGAAATTATATATATAGAACACCTGTAGCGAGGCCCCTGCAAAGTATCCGTGATGATACTTGTCCCCTCGTCTTTTTCCGGGGATGTTACACCCCCCCCCTCCCCACTCCTCCGCTAACACTATTGCTAACCAGACAGATGGACGTTTCACGAGATGAAATAATATTTAAATCAGGAATGACTGATTGAGTCGTATATTTATTTGTGGAGGAAATGCCTAGATCAGCAAAACGCATCTTCCCTGATTATAATGAATGCATGAAGAGCCCCCCCCCGCCCCCCCCCAAAAAAGGTGCAGTGATTTGGGGGGGGGGAGGATAGGGGTGGAGCTGACACAGTTAATCTATTTCCAATCATTATAAAGTCAGTCTATTTATGTGAATTTTAAACTCGTATAAAAGCTTAGATTACAATAGAAAGGAAGTCAAATGAGGACACGGCGATACATTTCTCCCGCGCCAGGTCATGCGGATCTGAATAGTGATCCTGGAGACCTACAGCGCGGCAGACATTGTTATTTGCAAGGGCATTGAAGTGTGACGAGGTTTAGTACCGCCCTTATAGGTCGTTATTCACTGGGTACCCTGTAGCATCCAGGTGAGACGGGGGTGGGTGGGGGGTATAAGAGCGTAAGGTGCTCCAGTATAACGAAGTGATTCTGAATAATATAAATCAAGGTAGATATTAATAGCTTGTTAAACAATGATGAAAGTGAAAGTGACCAAATGACTAGTGAATGATTACAAGCCAATATGTTTGCATTCAAACCTTTTGAATGAGTTATCCGGGGGAAAAGATAACAAATTCTGCAGTAAAATATCATTTCGTATTTTTATAAAAGAACGTTAGTGCAACTTTTACCTAAAGATTTGAGTGCGAATATGATTTCTTTAAAAAATGATTTTAATAAAAATATATTATTATACAATGAATAATACCTTTAGCAAATTAAAAGACGAAAACTTAACGTAATGCGCGTGTAGATATTACATATATAGATATTATGCACTTCCGTTGTTGGACTGTTAATTTTGTATCAATAATCTCTCTATACGATGAACATGAGTGTGGATTGGAACATAAATTGATTGATTGATTAATTATTTGTTTTAGGTCCCTTTGAGAATTTTTCACTCATATTGAGACGTCGCCAGCTGTAGGTGAAGTATCACAAATTTAGTGTATGCTGAGCGCTCAGACCCGTAGCGGTGAGGGATCTTTAACGTGCCAAAGCCTGCCACGACACGGGACCTCCGTTTTAAGGTCATATCCTAGAGACCCACGATTCTCACTTCTAAATGTCGAGCGTTTGGTGAAGGAGCAATCACTGCTTTTGTTAATGTCTTAAGTTTGACACGGCCATGGCGCGAGTGGGACTCGAACTCACGACCTCCGTGTCACGAAGCGAACGTATTGAGTTGAACATAGGTATTTATTTGACGTAAGCATTGAGTTGAATATAGGTATTTATTTGACGTAAGCATTGAGTTGAACATAGGTATTTATTTGACGTAAGCATTGAGTTGAATATAGGTATTTATTTGACGTAAGCATTGAGTTGAACATAGGTATTTATTTGACGTAAGCATTGAGTTGAATATAGGTATTTATTTGACGTAAGCATTGAGTTGAACATAGGTATTTATTTGAACGTAAGTATTGAGTTGAACATATGTATTGAGATGAACATAAGAGTTTCATCTTTTGAGTGGAACCAAGAGCAACTCAGCATTTTGTGAATTTGATTATTGACAAGAAGTTTGATTTTAGATAGATTAAAAAAGGAGTTATTTTAAGAGAATAACACCCCCCCCCCCCAAAACCCAACAACAATAACAAAACAAAAGAAAACAAAAAGAAAAAATCAACCCTCCCCCCAAAACGTGCATATTTAAGAAAACCAAGGATTTCTATCCACAGTAAGTGTTTTGAGTATTAATAAGAATTAACGGTGTAG
This sequence comes from Ostrea denselamellosa, assembly GCA_024699665.1. Classification (NCBI taxonomy): domain Eukaryota; kingdom Metazoa; phylum Mollusca; class Bivalvia; order Ostreida; family Ostreidae; genus Ostrea; species Ostrea denselamellosa. The sequence continues at coordinate 3,068,746 of JAMZEH010000075.1, read as the reverse complement.
AAGAAAATTTCTAGTGTACGCCATTTAATAACTTGGATTTCATGATACCGATATAAAAACGTGACTTTCATTGTACCAATACAATAACGTGAATTTTATCAATACAATGTAATACAAAAGCTTCCAAGATCTGGCATCACCGCTATTATTACGTATTAACATCCAGTATGAATTCAAATGTAGCTTGTTAAGTTCTGAATTATTATAAAATAATATCATGTTTAGTAACACGTGCATTGAGATCTGACCTTACTACAATAATTACACCGTTATTATTAACATCCAGTGTGAATTTACAAAATGTTAAATTCTAACATTATCAAAATTGAATTACTATTTCTAAATCGTGATGAATAAGAGGAAAAAATATTTCATATGTTACTGCCCTACAACAATGGTGGCTTATAATTGTATGGTAAAAAAACAAAAAAACAAAAACAAAACAAAAAAAAAAACAAACACAAAAAAAACAACAACAAAAAACCAACAAAAAAAAACCGGACTGGTTTGAACAGAAGGAAGGAATGATGAATCATCTTCACAAAACTTAAAATAATGTTCCTTTTTTTTTTTTCTTTTTTTTTTCTTTTTTTTTTCCTTTTTTTTAATTTTTTTTACAACGCATCTTAAAATTTTGTTTGTGATCAAGTATCCGATGCAGACGGTGTTCATATACCCACAATATCTAATTTATATCGGTAACATTACATTGTTGCATCGGTGACATTTCAATTGCATAATTTATCATCAACCGACACTGCAGATTGAGAATGCGGAGAGTAGATCAACGCAGATACCGTTGCGTCGTGTTTATCAATCCGGAAATTTTTTTTCGACACCGGAATAACTCTGCATTGTATAGATCCCTGGCAACTTGATTTACAAATGGCCGACATAGAAGGATGACCGTGAGAGCGACGGACAAGCCTCGTTTGATGTTTTATATTCGATAACTGCTCAGAAATGAAGAACAGTGAGGCTATACATCGGTGTAGCCTGTAATTAATGCAATGACTGCGTGCTGTTTGTGTATTTTTTTCATGAAGTAACGGGAGCGAGAATACGGGCACCTGCTGAAAGAAATATTGGTGAAACCTAAAGATGTCGACAACAGCTACAACACCCACGGTCGCCACTTCCGGGAAGTTAGACACAACCAAGACTCCGGACATAATGAAGTCATCTCGAAGCAAGACCCCAGAGAAGGAAAAGTAGGTTTCATAGCTAAAGCCAAACGTGCACTGTACAGTACGAAATAGAAAACTAGGCTGAATGTGTTTTTAGAGTGTATAAACAAACTGTATTATGTTTGACATTTAATAATGAACTACATGGACTTGAACAGTATTTGGACCTTTTACAATTCAGCATTAGTTTTCACTGACTAAGATTTTCTTCCGGTTCAGTAGAAGACTTGCACAGTTATAAAGTCCTCTACCACACTCTCGCTGTACATCCTCTGCAACTGTCACACTAACAAACAATCTATAAAACCCTTATACCATAAATATATTGTGTGGGTATAAAACAGGATGAAAACACACCTGTTCAGGGGTGTGCAATTATAAAAAAAAAATTAACTACTAACCCAGGGGCTACTGGCATTAACAAAATTACTAGCCCAGCAAACTACTGACAGTAATGCACCAAAATGCAAAAAAAATGGAGTTGATACATACAAGTTTTAAATATACTGTGGACTTTAAAAATGCAACACATGCTTTTTAAAAAATTTATTCATTGAAAACATTACATATAAAACTTTTATTGCAAAATTTACCTACCATACATCGTATTGATTTTTAAAACCCATCTCTCAATTTACCTGTGTTCCTTGTTTGCGCATTGTGAGTAGCATTTTCAGGGTTTTTTTCAAACACGTTGAAAGGTAATAGAGGAGTTTTTCACGATAAAACAACTTTATTGTTGAAAGCATTGACACCACTAATAGAAAAAAATTCAAAACCAAGACTATACCGCACTTCAGCAATGAAATACGCAATCAGGCCCTTGGTATGCTGCAAGCAGGCGTTAGTAAGCGTGAGGTTGCAAGGCATTTTAATGTCCATCCTTGTACAGTTAGCCAGTTGTTGTCACAATTCCATCAGAAAGGATCCCTAAATGATTGCCCAAGACCTAATCAACCATTTGTGACAACACCACAGCAACAAGCATTCAAACGGTAATGTCATCTGCACAATAGGTTTACGGTAACCATGACGAGAGAAATCATTGGGCGTCATGGAAGGCCTATTCATCGTAGAACCGTTTCCAGAATTTTGAAGTGCCATGGGATCCACTACAGAAGACCTTATAAGGGGCTACGGCTTAAACCGTATCACCAACGGTACAGATTGCAATGGGCAAGGCAGCATCTGACTCAACATCAAAATTGGTCACATGTTGTGTTCTCAGATGAGTCCAGATTTAACGTTAGCAACGCAGACGGCAGATGTCGAGTTTACCGTCGTTTACATGAACGTTTTGCAGACAATTGTGTCCTCTAGCACGACAGGTTTGGAGGGGGAGGCGTCATGGTCTGGGGTGTGATTAACCACAATTTTTGGTCATAGCTGGTTGTTTTAAATGGAACCCTAACTGCAAAGAGGTATGTGAACGAAATTCTGCAGCCTGTTTTAGCACATTAATGCAGCAGCATGGGCAAGGAAATGGGTTAATTTTCCAACAGAACAATGTGCGTGCACATACGGCAAGATTGACACAAAACTTTTTTCAAACAAATGCCATTGACGTCCTTGATTGGCCCACTATGTCCCTAGACTTCAAGTCCAATTGAGCATTTATGGGACGAGCTGGGGAGACGTGTGCACAGCCCTCAGAATCTGCAAGAATTAGGGACAGCCTTGTTGGAGGAATGACAGAATATTCTTCAGAGGATCATCCGAAATGTTTGTCAATCAATGTCACGTCGTCTTCGCGTCGTCATCACTGCTAATGGAGGTCATACCCAGTATTAGTGAACAAAACCACATTTTTGATGCACCCATCATTGACATTCATTTCAACTGTAGCCTCTTTGTGAATAAACTGATGTTTAAAATCAAAGAATAATGTTAACTTAACATGGTTTATAATATATAATATACCACTATGAATTTGTTTATTAGATATATGAACAAAGTTATAATATATAATAGAGAGGTCATGAGTTTAAACCCCTACTTGTTCAATGGCTGTATCAAGCCTAATACATTAACATTGGTAGTGATTGCTCCTCCGCTGACATTTGGCATTTAGAAGTGACAATCATGTTTTTCGATTTTGACGTTAAAAAACGGAGGTTCCAGTTGTGACAGGCTTTGGTAAGTTAAAGAGCCCTCACTGCTATGGCCTTAAGCACTGTGGTACTTTACTTAGGTGATGTCTTAATATGGGTGAAAAATTCGGAACAGAATTTGAAGAAAAAACCCCAAATTAATCATTTTGTCACGGCACTGACAGTTGTCATCATTGCACATACATGTAAACGCATTGAAGATCTTGACTGTGCAACAAAGTTAATTCATAATAAACTCAGTCAATATAGTATTAACAGTTGTACAATTGATAATGGATTTACTTTCACTTTAGATTTTCTGATTTGATGGGTTATTGTTGCATTGATTTTAGCTCGCCTGATCCTTGATATAAGCAGTGATATGCCATACAGACTTATCTTTTGAAAAATCATCTTTTACTTTGCATTCAATCAGAAGACAGTCTTCTCTGAAGGTGACATTTTTATCAACACCAGCAGTATTGTCCGTATCAAAAAAGTTAAAAACTAAACGAGAAAAAAGACTACGACAGCTGTAAGTAAATTGAAGAAAAAAAACACCAGGGAGACGGTGGATGTAATGTGGCACGTGTAGCTTTTATTGCTCATTTAATGAAAATATATAGGATTTATATGTCTAGCACGGAGGTTTGATTTGGCATGATCATGATTTGTGTTTATGACATGTGATCATGATTGGTGATTATGACATGTGATCATGATTGGTGATTATGACATGTGATCATGATTTGTGTTTATGACATGTGATCATGATTGGTGATTATGACATGTGATCATGATTTGTATTTATGACATGTGATCATGATTGGTGATTATGACATGTGATCATGATTGGTGATTGTGACATGTGATCATGATTGGTGAGTATGACATGTGATCATGATTGGTGATTATGACATGTGATCATGATTGGTGATTATGACATGTGATCATGATTGGTGATTATGACATGTGATCATGATTGGTGAGTATGACATGTGATCATGATTGGTGAGTATGACATGTGATCATGATTGGTGATTATGACATGTGATCATGATTTGTGTTTATGGTGAAGGTCACACATTAATGCACAGGTGTATAAATTTTCACGGGAACACCTGCACTTTGTTTTATCTGATCGTCTTTCACACTCGTAGTGATGATCAATAGAGGACCAACAAGCCGAAGTTAAACACTAGCCAATGTAATGGATATATGTTGGTTTTAAATGACACTTGCTACAAACAAAACTTTTTCAGAAATGACAAAAATGGACACTGAATTATTTAAGTCTGTGCAGTAAAAATGAACACATTTTACGATATAGAATTTATATTTTTTCCTTCATTTCTCAATTATGTCAAATAAAGTTGGATAAAAATTCAATACGCTATTGAGTTATAAAGGGGGGGGGGGGGTGGGGGTTAAAATTCTCTATGTATGACCATTACAGAAATATTACAAGTTCCTTAAACTTAAGGAATTTAAACATTTATTACAACCAAGAAATATACATCATCCCATGCACTGATTTTTTGTTTGGCAGCACGTGTCCTCAACAGAATTGCACAGTATTCATGTAATGACTTTGTTGTACAGAGAAGTGGAAATATTTTAGCAGTAAATAGTTATCTCTGTATTTCACTATTGCTTGTGAAGGCTAAGATCTGTTTATTTGAACTTCATCTCATTGTGCTGTATAGTTTGACTGAAGTTTTGTCGATTTTCATTTCCAGGAAATCTACATCCATTGACAACAAGCTTGAGAATCGCCTGACAATGAAGGACCTGTCCAAACTTCAGAAAGCTTTCATGGTAATCTGCTGCAGTATCGTGGAACTAGCATTGTCAAAATTACTCATGGGTGGATCCAGCCATTTGAGGAGTGGGGATGCAAATTTAGACATAACTGAGAAATGAAGGACAAAAGTGGGAAGTGTTGAGAAAGTTTAGAAATAAGATGGTGACAAATTTCACCAGTGAACCCCCCCCCTCCCTAAAAAATTCTGGATCCATCCAGGTTGATGAACAGTGTTGGCAGAGTGAAATGATGATTAGAGTCGGATCATGTCAAGTTTGATCCAACAACCCATCTCTATCAACAACATATGATCCAATTCTTTGGATTAAGTTACTGTAGTAATGATAAATTTATTATATTCCCTATTATGTGCTTTGATTAATTAATTAATTATATATTGTTCAACATCCCGCTCAAGAATTTTTCACTCATATGGAGGCGTCACCATTGCCAGTGAAGGGCTGCAAAATTTATGAAATATGTTCCTAATTAGCATAAAGACAAACATACTATGAAACTATTTTTTTGTGGACACAGTTTTGACTGTGACGCAGTCAATCATTTTCAACAAAAACATGTGTTGATGCATTGCGATGTCATCAGTTTCAGAGATACATGATCTGGATTCGGATCACCATGGTGTGATAATCCGGAGAGTCGGATCACACTCTGTGAATTTAACAGCATCAAAACACAAATATATAATGAAAGTACAGAACCAGTAATTTTGATTTTAAAATCAGTAGGTCAACTCTTATAATGTAAATAGAAGAGCAATTTTTAATTAATTTTAGTTGCTGAATGACCTCAGTGCACTACATCCCTTGTGTAATGGTTCTATAATTAGATTTACGTTAAATCGATTTAACACAAGAGCACACACTCCAAACATTTTTGGTCATTCTTTAATTAGGTTAAGTGGAGTTAATTACCTGGCCATGCTATCTAATGGTTCCCTATTGGTAGCTGCAGGTTTGTAGCTTTCTGGGTAAATATCGGGACAGACCAATCTTCTGTGACCTCATAAACTTTGTGATTCCTGTGATGCCTTCTTCTTTAGCTCAGCTCCCTTTTGGGTCTCCTTGATGATCATCCATATTATTTGTTTGTTTAAATATTGTTTAACGTCCCAGTCGAGAATTTTTCACTCACATGGAGACGTCACCATTGCCGGTGAAGGGCTGCAAATTTAGGCCTATGCTTGGCGCTTATGGCCTTTGAGTAGGAAGGGATCTTTTACATGTACGTGCCACACCTGCTGTGACACGGGGACTCGGTATTTACGGTTCCGAAGGACCGCCCCATTTAGTTGCCTCTTACGACAAGCAGGGGTACTGAGGATCTATTCTAACCCGGATCCTCAGAGGTTCCATATTATTTGGTATAAGTAATTTTTTAAAATCATCGTTCATATTTTCTATTTGTAGATTCAATATTTGTTTCATATTTTCTCTCTATTCATTCTCATTAGCGTAACATCTATAATTTTTAAAAAAAATTTCATATTTTACTTTCATTGCTTTATTCGTTGGATGGTAGAAATTTCATAAAACAAAATAGATCAATAGAAGCCTGTGGTCTACAGAAACACACTGTATATGAAATACTGAAAGATCTTTCTGTGGTTTTTGTTTATTATCACATTACAACAGAATATTTCTCCAATATTTCGAGATCTTAGTGCAGGGTATGAAGATTTTGTTTGTTATCACATGACATTTTTCCAGTGGTTTAGCCAGTACACCAGGCTTAGGGTTACAGTGATATGAAGGCAAGGTTAGAAGTCACGAATTTGATTTTTTTTTTCTGATCAAGGTTCCTGTTGTGGCAGTATGGACATTGTATAAAACTCTTCCACATTTTTTTTATACATCTTTTGCAGAAACATTGAATTTATAATAACTGATCACAAAGCAGTACTGTGTAAAGGGGATTTCAAGTCTGTCACATTCAATTGTTGTGCTTACTTTCAAGGGAAGATAATTAAGAATAAAGTAGTGTGTTTAATGAATCTTTTGCCAACGAAATGATGAATCAGAAAAAAAAAAACAAAAAACAAAACTAGAATTATTCAAATTATTCCCATGTAGAGTAGATTCTATTTACATTATTGTAATAATTTATTTACATTTGTATAAATGAAAAGATGAAGATAATGAACAGTGATCAATCTCATAAATCTTATATGAAATACAAATTAGAGAGTTGGGCAAACACTGACCCCTGGATATATTGGAGGTGGGATCAGATGCCTAGGAGGAGTAAACATCCCCTGTGAACCAATCACATTCACCATGAGCCCCATATCTTGATCAGGTAAATTGAGTAATCTGCAGTCAGAATCACTGTGCCAAGAACGGCCTAACAATTTGTATGAAACACGTCAAACAGCATTTGACCCAATGAAAGGTTATATTGGAAAACTAGATCATTATAACGAATCTTATAGAATTTTCACAACAGCAGTATGATGATTACAGTATGGATTAAGATTCAGATACCTGTGTTCTGTGTGAAAAGCATCTAGATATTAACAATGTAGAATTTAAATGGGCATCTAGATGTTTAACAATGTAGAATTTAAATGGGCATCTAGATGTTTAACAATGTAGAATTTAAATGGGCATCTAGATGTTTAACAATGTAGAATTTAAATGGGCATCTAGATGTTTAACAATGTAGAATTTAAATGGGCATTTAGAGGTTTGATTTTGTGTAGAATTTAAATGGGCATCTAGATGTTTAATGTAATTGGGCATATAGAATTTAACTTTGTGTAGAATATAGATGGAGGTCTACAATTTAACTTTGTTTAGAATTTGAATTGGGCATCTAGAAGTTTAACTTCATGTAGAATTTAAATGGGCATTTTGAGGTTTAATTGTGTAAAATTTAAATGGGTATTTAGAGTTTAAATTTGCATAGAATGGGCATCTAAAATTTAACTTTGTCCAGAATTTAAATGTGTATCTAGAATTTAACTGTGTAGAATTTAAATGTGCATATAGAATTTAACTTTGTGTGAAATTTGAATTGGGCATCTGGAAGTTTAATTTTGTGTAGAATTTAATTCGGCATCTAAAACTTTAACTTTTTGTGTAAAATCTAGAGGTTTAATTTTGTGCAGAATTTAACTGGAAATCTAGAATTTAAAATTGTGTTTAGAATATATAATTGGGGTTCTAGAATATTACCTTGATTAGAGTTTGAATTGGAAATAAAGAAGTTTAACTTTGTGTAGAATTTAAATAGGTGTCTAGAATTTAAACTTTGTGTAGAATGTGAATGGAGCATCAAGAAGTTTATCAACTTAAGTGAGAAAGTAGACCAAGAAGGACTCTGACTGAGGCACAAAGTGCAGCATTTTTGTGAAGTTGAATCCAAATTATTCGAATTCTGTTCATCACAATAAAAAAAATACAGTTGAACTTCAGTATCTTGAACACTGATATCTCGGATTTCATGGATCTAACTGATCGGAAGTCCCGCCATGTATTCTGTGATCTTTCTCCTTTAATATCTGGAACTCTGGGATAGCTCAATGGTTTTTTTTTTTGGTCCCATCAAGTTCGAGATAACAAGGTTTGACTGTATATATAGACATGTACATATGATACAATGTGAACGTAACGTAACGTTTTAGTCACAAAAGATAAATATCTGATATGCATATTACATTTGAATAAATATAAATTTCTACTGAGTGCATGCTTCCTATTTATAGACAGAAAATATAAGACGTGCCCTGGACTGGGACCCAGTTATAGAAGGGGGATTTCTCTTCTGTCCGGTAATCATTCACGGTGTTGGTCAGCGTACATCACACAATACAGGTGGGAGAGGGAGGAAATTATAGAAGGGAGATTTCTTTGCCATCTGGTAGTAATTCATGGTGTTGGTTACAGTAGATCGCACAACACAGGGAACGGGAGTGGGGGGGGGGGGGTGGGAGGATGTTGTTGTTAAATTATAAAAGGGAGATTTCCATACTGTCTGGAGGATCTCTACACTGGCAGTTAATCGTTGATGGTGTTGGTTAGAATATGGACCAGTACACGGATGGTGTCAGAGGTCTAGCAACTCTACATTGTACAATGTATTCGCTACCTGGTTGTGGCACATATGGTTTGTTGACAATGAAATGTAAGTGAAAAAAAGCATGGTAGAAGAAAGATTTATAAAATTTCATCAGTCTAGAACAGAAGTTGCATTGTTTCTTTCTTTTTTTCATTCTGATGTCAGGGGGGCATGAGTTGATGTCGTGTTTAAAAAGAAAAACTTCGCAATATTTTCTCTCATTGACATTGAAAACAGAAAGGATTAAGATAGAAATCAGTTAAGTAGGAAATAACCTTGACTTTTGACCTTTCCACAGACTGAGGGAGACGGCTATGATAACAAGCTGGCCTTGTACAGAGATATGTTCTGTGAAGCATTATCCATCCTCCTGGATAAAGGCACGCGGGAGGAGTATGGCGAACTCTTCGACAAGATCGATGTCGCCAAGGAAGGGACGGTGGACTGGGATAAGTTTGCCTCACACATGCTGCTGGAGTTTTATGAAAGAGATGACCGTGTCAAGTCCACCCAGGTACCTCAGTGGAAAGACCTCAAAATGTTACAAAGGTAAGGCATTTCTAGGTCAGTTAGTCAGTTGTGTATTGTTTAATGTCCCACGCAAGAGCTTCTCACCCATGTGGAGTCATCACCACTGGCAGTGAAAGACTGCAAAATTTAGACCTATGCTTGGTACTTATGGCCTTTGAGCAGGGAGGGATCTTTACCGTGCCACACTTGCTGTGATACGGGACCTCAGGTTTTTGCGGTCTCATCTGAAGGACCGTCCCATTTAGTCACCTCTTATGACAAGCAAGGGGTACTGAGGACCCATTGTAACGAGGATTCCCATGAGACATTTTATGCATTCAAAAATAGATAATGCCATTTTAGTTTTCTTTAACAGGGCGAGTTTCACAACACTGTGTAGCCCCGGTAAGGGTCCCCTTTAATAGGGAATATCACCAAAGTTTTTTGATAAATTGGGAAAATTGAGTTTACCGTCTTTTCCATCCAAATCGAGTTGAAAACAAAGGAATATCAAAACAACCATTTGAACATTTATATTCATTTAGTTTTGGACTCAAAATCTGAATCAGATGCTGCCTACTGATAGGATCATAGGATACACAAGATTTTGGACGTCTGCCAAATGAAGTCAAATTTTGCTGTGTTAACATGGAATTTTCTATCATTTGATCAAACGATACAAGAACACTGGGTCATTATTACAGGAACCAGTGAAATGATGGATTTTGAAGGATTTCAATTTTTGGATGACGTTTTTCCATTGAATTTTCAAGTAAATGATTTGTGAATAAAGCTTAATTAAAGGTGGTTTCACTGGAAAATTTTTAGATAAATCAATATTGAAACATTTATAGATAGTTTTACAATTATTTAATTATATATGGTTGTGCAGTGTAGCAGTTAACACGCTTGCTTCTCACTGCTGTGACCAGAGTCCGATCCTCAGTGGTCGCCTGCTCAGACACCTGGGTTTCCTCCGGATACACTCCGGTTTCCTCCCACATCAATGACCCCTTCACGCCAAAATCTGAGCTGACGCGAAGCATTGATATAACAGTAGGTCACTATCAGTATTGATAATCATTACAGAATAAGACTGCTCGAACATGTACCAGAATTAACGGATCACATAGGGCAGTCATTTCATGGTAGGGACTGTTCTGAGATTGTAATATTTAGATTGTTTGTTTTATGTTCTGTTAAGAATTTTTAACTCATATTGCGACGGCACCAGTGGTAGGTGAAGTACCACAAATTTAGACCTATGCTTAGTGCCCAGGGCCGTAGCAGTGAGGGTTCTTTAATGTACCATGCCTGCCGCAACACAGGACCTCTGATTTTAAGGTCATATCCTAAAGACCCGTGATTACACTGACCAATCACAACCTCTGTTTATGTCTTATGTTTGGTGTGGCTGTGGCATGAGCGGGACTCAAACTCATGACCTCCTGGTTACAAAGCTAACACTCTACCACTGAACTACTTAGAGTGGTTGTAACATCTAGAGAGATTCTTCGATATCATATGGCAGATCACTTAGTAGATTTCCTAGATGGTATTCAAAGAATGAACACGATACCCAGTTTATTGTATTCAATTACTTCAGGATGAGATTTTTTTTACTGTGGTAGACATGATGAGTGAGTTTGCTTTGTTGTGAGGTGGGTTTTTTTTTTTGACAGCCCACACAAAGACATCGTACAAAGAGTGCAGTACCTAAAGAGCGGTAATAGATATGTCTCCATCAGCAAGGTAAGGTCACCTTCTCATGATCGCAAACTCGTTAAACTTCGAGTCTATCACTCTGTAGTATATACTCATGTTCCAGTCTTTTACACAACAGGAGGGGACAGTTGGGATCTGGGGACCAGACCTGAAGTTGTCTCGATCGTTCCGGATTGCGACAGATTCTTGTAAAGCCAGAGATTTATGGGTAACGCATTTTGTGGCTCTTCAGAACATCAACAAAATAGCTGTGTCCTTCACGAGCAAGGAGATCGGTGAGTGTACAAGTGTTTTGTGTCATGAAATGGTGAAGAGGGTTGTTCACTAGTCTACAATTTTACCTGTCTATAACCCCAGACAGTGGTATATACTTACCTGTCTATAACCCCAGACAGTGGTATATACTTACCTGTCTATAACCTCAGACAGTGGTATAAACTTACCTGTCTATAACCCCATACAGTGGTATATACTTACCTGTCTATAACCTCAGACAGTGGTATATACTTACCTGTCTATAACCCCAGACAGTGGTATATACTTACCTGTCTATAACCTCAGACAGTGGTATATACTTACCTGTCTATAACCCCAGACAGTGGTATATACTTACCTGTCTATAACCTCAGACAGTGGTATATACTTACCTGTCTATAACCTCAGACAGTGGTATATACTTACCTGTCTATAACCCCAGACAGTGGTATATACTTACCTGTCTATAACCTCAGACATTGGTATATACTTACCTGTCTATAACCTCAGACAGTGGTATATACTTACCTGTCTATAACCTCAGACGGTGGTATATACTTACCTGTCTATAACCTCAGACGGTGGTATATACTTACCTGTCTATAACCTCAGACAGTGGTATATACTTACCTGTCTATAACCTCAGACAGTGGTATATACTTACCTGTCTATAACCTCAGACGGTGGTATATACTTACCTGTCTATAACCTCAGACAGAGGTATATACTTACCTGTCTATAACCCCAGACAGTGTTATATACTTACCTGTCTATAACCCCAGACAGTGGTATATACTTACCTGTCTATAACCTCAGACAGTGGTATATACTTACCCATCTATAACCTCAGATAGTGGTATATACAAGGGTTGTTTGATATGTAATGTGTATTGTACAATATCTCAAAAGCATTCAACTCAAATAGTGAAATGAACATTACATCCCTTCAAAGTATTCTCCATGGTTTGAAATACATAATTTCAATATCTGAATCTATTTCTGAAATGCGTCATGGTACGGTGATTTAGGTAGACCTCTGAGGCACTGACTGATGGCTGAGCCAAGGGCTTGTCGGGACTTGTAACAATGACCAGATAAGAACTTTTTTAGTTTTGGAAAAAGGAAAAAGTTGCATCGGACTAGATTTGGAGAGTATGGTGGGTGTGGAAGATGGTAACCTTCTCTGGCTTCAAAAATTGCTTCACAAGTTCAGATGTATGTGATGGAGCAAGACCATGAATTAGATGAATATGCCTAAATCCTGACACAGGGCATCGTTTCTGACAATATTTCTTGAGCTTTTTTAGTATAACATCTCGGTAAAACCAACCTATAACACTTTTGCCCTTTGGCACCAGAATTTGTACGGCTATACCATCACATGAGAAGAATATGCAATAAAGAACCTTCTTTGTGCTTATGGTTATTTTGGCAACAACAGGCCTTCTACCGTATTTAGTTAGCCATAGTTTGTTTCCAATTTTTCTTACTGGTTCGAAATAATGAACCCATGTTTCGTTAGCAGTAACAATGTTTGCAAATTGTCTTTGATTGAATTTGGGAAACATTTTGAGCAATTGCTTAGCGGTTTGTACTCATACCCGTTTTTAGTCATCAGTCAATATGTGCGTTATCCATCTGGCAGAAATATTTCGTACTTTCAAAATACACTTCAAAATGAAATGCATCCGCGATAGCGATATGCCAACAGCTTTGGCAATATATTTATCGTGTACCTGTCATCATTTTCAATTATTTCCCTGACCTTTGAGACATTTTCCTTGCTAGTTACAGTCACAGGTCGGCCAGATTTTGCTGCATCTTTGACAGACTCCGTGCCAGTCAGAAATTTCTTTCTCCACCTACCAACTCTATTGTAAGATACCTTATCAGACCCATAACCTTCCCCCAAATCAATAAAAATCTGCATTACCGAATGACTTTGTGGGAACTTTTATATAAGATCTTTCTTCAAAATTCTCAACCCCTATTGATGACATCTCACTGTTCTACAGCTGTTGATGACATCTCGCTGTTTTACAGCTGTTGATGACATCTCACTGTTCTACAGCTGTTGATGACATCTCGCTGTTTTACAGCTGTTGATGACATCTCACTGTTTTACAGCTATTGATGACATCTCACTGTTTTACAGCTATTGATGACATCTCACTGTTTTACAGCTGTTGATGACATCTCACTGTTTTACAGCTATTGATGACATCTCACTGTTTTACAGCTGTTGATGACATCTCACTGTTTTACAGCTATTGATGACATCTCACTGTTTTACAGCTATTGATGACATCTCACTGTTTTACAGCTGTTGATGACATCTCACTGTTTTACAGCTATTGATGACATCTCACTGTTTTACAGCTGTTGATGACATCTCACTGTTTTACAGCTATTGATGACATCTCACTGTTTTACAGCTGTTGATGACATCTCACTGTTTTACAGCTGTTGATGACATCTCACTGTTTTACAGCTGTTGATGACATCTCACTGTTTTACAGCTATCTATGACATGGGGAACAAGCTGGAGTTTAACTGTCAGTATAAAGTTCAAGGGATGGAGTTCACTCCCCTTTGTTTGGATTACTGGTAAGTTGCATTGGATTTCATTGTCTGGATTACTGGTAAGTTATGTTGGATTTTCATTGTCTGGATTACCGGTAATTTATGTTGGATTTTCATTGTCTAAATAACTGTTTTAAAGTTATGTTGGATCTTTTATTGTTTGGATTACTGATAAATCATAATATATTTTTACTGTAAACCACAATATTACTTCAGTCTGAAATTGACCTTTACATTTGAATCATTTGCAATAACGGCACTTAGTCAAAGTGACCATTCAAGAATTTACATTGAATGACTATAGAGGTCACACTCAGAGGTCAAAGGAAGAAATTTTTTTCATTGTTTGAATTTGTCAATAATAAGACAATAAGATATTCTGTAAATTAAATATGAAATATTTCAAAGACTTAACTTCAGAATGATTATGTCTATTCAGGTACAACCCTAAGGACGCCAATGAAGCCATTTTGTGTTGGGGTGATGTCGGGGGCTATGTCAATTGTCTGTTCTTTAATTCAGCAAATATAGCTCTGTTTGAGAGACCACCAGCACCAGCAGGAGAAAAACAAGGTAATATCCTCTAATTGCATGACAGATCAAAGCAAGTTAGACCACAAATAGCAGGTCAGACCACAAATAGCAGGTCAGACCACAAATAGCAAGTTATACCACAAATAGCAAGTTATACCACAAATAGCAAGTTATACCACAATAGCAAGTTAGACCACAAATAGCAAGTTATACCACAAATAGCAAGTTATACCACAAATAGCAGGTCAGACCACAAATAGCAAGTCAGACCACAAATAGCAAGTTATACCACAAATAGCAGGTCAGACCACAAATAGCAAGTCAGACCACAAATAGCAGGTCAGACCACAAATAGCAAGTTATACCATAATCACAAGTTAGACCACAATAGCAAGTTAGACCACAAATAGCAAGTTAGACCACAAATAGCAAGTCAGACCACAAATAGCAGGTCAGACCACAAATAGCAAGTTATACCACAATAGCAAGTTAGACCACAATAGCAAGTTAGACCACAATAGCAAGTTAGACCACAAATAGCAAGTTAGACCACAAATAGCAAGTCAGACCACAAATAGCAAGTTAGACCACAAATAGCAAGTTAGACCACAATAGCAAGTTAGACCACAAATAGCAAGTTATACCACAAATAGCAAGTTATACCACAATAGCAAGTTAGACCACAAATAGCAAGTCAGACCACAAATAGCAGGTCAGACCACAAATAGCAAGTTATACCACAAATAGCAAGTTAGACCACAATAGCAAGTTAGACCACAATAGCAAGTTATACCACAATAGCAAGTTAGACCACAAATAGCAAGTCAGACCACAAATAGCAGGTCAGACCACAAATAGCAAGTTATACCACAATAGCAAGTTAGACCACAATAGCAAGTTAGACCACAATAGCAAGTCAGACCACAAATAGCAGGTCAGACCACAAATAGCAGGTCAGACCACAAAGTCTTTAGTACCCAAGTTTGTCATTCTTTGCCTAAAACTCTTTTAAAATCTGTGATATTACTCCATCCTATAAGAGATGGTATAGCAATTTCACATACGATTGTTAAATGACTCAGTACAACAGAGACGGTCTACAATTTGCTATATATCCCAATCCTGGGAGTTTACATTCCATTAATTGACACAATCTTTTGTCTTAACAGCATGTTATCGGAGTACGATGTTCATATGTGTTATGTCAGTGTTTTACCTCTGTTTCTGTGTAATGTCAGTTTATAGTATTTGTGCATGAACTAGTTGCTTTTATCCCATTTAATCAAATTCTGTAAATACATATCTTCCTAATGGCAAACTCAAGAGATTGTAATGCATTCTAAGATTCTTGATAAAAATTTCACAAAGCCGACTGAGTATATACGAAATCTGCTTGTGATATTTTTATTATACTACCACTTGTGTAGATTTTCTATACTTATTTCTGGATTATATATATATATATATATATATATAATCCAGAAATAAGTATAGGAAATCTACACAAGTAGTAGTATAATAAAAATATCACAAGCAGATTGAGGGGGGGGGAGAGAGAGAGAGAGAGAGAGAGAGAGAGAGAGAGACAGAGAGAGAGAGAGAGATTGGAAAACTTTTAAACACTTTTGAACATTACCCTGACAGATTTGGAGTTTTTGCTAAGAAAGATGTTTGGTAAGCCTAGAAAGGCATTCTTTTTTTTCTTCAAAAATTCCCTGGATAGAGTGAAGCTTGTAAAGATGCAAAGGAAACAGCAATTTGTATTCTTAATGGTAGACAGTGAATTCTGAAAGAGCTTTCGAAAATCAATAAGCAGCCTTACTTTGTTTGGTAGATTGTGTATTTGGAAAGCAAAATTCTTATTAAATAAAAAAAAAATAAACAGATGAAGTTATTTGTAGTTCATAGATTACAAAAGAATTTCAGAACTGCAGCTCATTTCTTAAATATCTCAAAGTCACAATCCATAATATCTGAAAGTCGCAACTAATGTGAATGCAATGAATTTGTAGGCTTATTTAGATTTGCTTATGCAGACTTACTTTTATAGGCTCATTTAGGCATTTGTACATTTAGGCATTTGTACATTTCGGCATTTGTACATTTAGACATTTGTACATCTAGGCATTTGTACATTTCGGCATTTGTACATTTAGGTATTTGTACATTTAGACATTGTACATCTAGGCATTTGTACATTTAGACATTTGTACATCTAGGCATTTGTACATTTAGACATTTGTACATCTAGGCATTTGTACATTTAGACATTTGTACATCTAGGCATTTGTACATTTAGACATTTGTACATCTAGGTATTTGTACATTTAGACATTTGTACATCTAGGCATTTGTACATTTAGACATTTGTACATCTAGGCATTTGTACATTTAGACATTTGTACATCTAGGCATTTGTACATTTAGACATTTGTACATCTAGGCATTTGTACATTTAGACATTTGTACATCTAGGCATTTGTACATTTAGACATTTGTACATTTAGGCATTTGTACATTTAGACATTTGTACATTTAGGCATTTGTACATTTAGACATTTGTACATCTAGGCATTTGTACATTTTGGCATTTGTACATTTAGGCATTGTACATTTAGACATTTGTACATCTAGGCATTTGTACATTTAGACATTTGTACATCTAGGCATTTGTACATTTAGACATTTGTACATCTAGGCATTTGTACATTTAGACATTTGTACATTTAGGCATTTGTACATTTAGACATTTGTACATCTAGGCATTTGTACATTTAGACATTTGTACATCTAGGCATTTGTACATACTATGCTAACCTAATGTAGGCTTACTTGAGTCCCTCAGTGTCAGTTAGCCTTACCCAGGCTTGCACCTAAGCCTTTATGCCTTGTAGGCTTGCTTTAGAAAATAAACACTGTAAGTGCTTTATAGGCATATTATAGGCTTGCTTAAGCCTTCATATCTTGTAAGCTTACTCAGGAATTTGTGCACTGGTAAGTTGGCTAGCTTATTTAGGCAGTTGTGTATTTATAGGCTTATTGCATACGTTTGAGATATTCTAATATACAATTATTCCATATTGTGTATGTTTGCGCATTTTGTGTACTTGACCGTGTGTAAGAAAAAAAGTAAATTCTTACTCTCTATAGATCCAGTGTTGTGTTGTCATAGTAGATGCTTTGTCTCAGCTTCAGTGTCTTGTTGTAATGTGAAATACTGTGTAGGGATTGACATCTGTTAAACATTTATGATTTAGAGAGATAGGGGCTTAGTTCTGTTAAACATTTATGATTTAGAGAGATAGGGGCTTAGTTCTGTTAAACATTTATGATTTAGAGAGATAGGGGCTGAGTTCTGTTAAACATTTATGATTTAGAGAGATAGGGGCTGAGTTCTGTTAAACATTTATGATTTAGAGAGATAGGGGTTGAGTTCTGTTAAACTTTTATCATGTAGAGAGATAGGGGCTGAGTTCTGTTAAACTTTTATCATGTAGAGAGATAGGGGCTGAGTTCTGTTAAACATTTATCATGTAGAGAAATAGGGGCTGAGTTCTGTTAAACATTTATCATGTAGAGAGATAGGGGCTTAGTTCTGTTAAACATTTATATTGTATAGTGACAGGGGCTTAGTTTTGTTAAACATTTATCATGTAGAGAGATAGGGACTGAGTTCTGTTAAACATTTATCATGTAGAGAGATAGGGACTGAGTTCTGTTAAACATTTATCATGTAGAGAGATAGGGGCTGAGTTCTGTTAAACATTTATATTGTATAGTGATAGGGGCTGAGTTCTGTTAAACATTTGTATTGTAGAGAGATAGGGGCTAAGCTCTGTTAAACATTTATAATTTAAAGAGGTAGGGGCTGAGTTCCGTCAAACATTTGTATCATAGAGAGATAGGGGCTGAGTTCTGTTAAACATTTGTTATGTAATGAAATAGAGGTTGGCTTCTAAAGTGGAGTGAATGGTATATGTAAGTTGAATATATTTGACCCCTACACCTTATTGGCAGCATTTGGCAAAATCAGGTGAATGCGTACAGCATTGTTCACACTTCCACAGAGGTTCAGATGAAGTACTCCTTATTTAATGAATATTTCTTTTATAATTTGGTGACCATAGTGGGTAAGATAACTCTGAAACTTTCACCGAGATGAGCACATCGAAATTATTACACCGAGATAAGCACACCGAGATGAGCACAGTTTTGTGTTGAATGATTCATCTGATTCTGTACATCGTCACTGCCTGTTGCTGTTTGTGTATCATTAAATGTCCATTTTTTAATCTGTTTTGTTTATTTCATGTGCTTGCACGTTGTAGCTTTAATGTTCATGGAGTTACTCCCCCTTTTTTCCCCTTCATAAACCCATTTTATTTTCCAAGCACCAACTTGTGTATGTTACCAAGATTTGTCTACCGTGATAGAAAAAAAAAAAATAATATTCAAAATTTCTAATCAAGAACACCTGACACCTTTATGTACAGATGACCATCAATCAGGCTGTTCCCTCCATGAATATCAGCTCATATTCATTTCTCTATCATTGATTTGAATTATATCTAATTTCATGCAATTAATCTATATTATGCTTTTATTTTATTGGCTGTGTGCGAACTCTGACCTTTAACCTTTGCACTATCTGCACTCAGTTTGGGAAGGTGAGTATATACATTGTGTCCTTTTTAAAAGATTTTATTCTTGTTTATTTGTTACAGTGAATTGAGGTTATTCTTTTCTAGTAGCTGTAAAATAATATTTTTATTTTACTAATCTTGTTTTTGCAGCCTCTGATGGGAAGTGTTTAACATTGAATAAAATGTGATATAGTGTACTTTTTCAGTTGTCCATGACATTTATCAGTTATAGACATTTCATCAATTTAGTTATTGCATCAATTATTTTAAAGTTATCATTAAGTTAATATATATCTACCCCACCCACCCCACCCCATCCCACATATCCTCCAACCCATATGCTAGCACCTGCACCTAAACCTATTTCCTCCTAATTTGGATCATTACCCATCCTACATCTCTCTCTCTCTCTCTCTCTCTCTCTCTCTCTCTCTCTCTCTCTCTCTCTCTCTCTCTCTCTCTCTCTCTCTCTCTCTCTCTCTCTCTCTCTCTGAAAACTTGACAGAAATAAACAGAATACTTATGGTTATTAAACATCACTGCATCATAATTGAGAGTGAGTACTGTGAGGAGAACGTGAACAGGTGGAGCTGATGTACTTTGATGCTGTCATGAGTTGGTGCTTCTGTATTGTAATGGATAGATAAGTTGTCATATTTTAGCACAAACCACAGCTTAGCACTTTTGTCATAGTGCCAATTGTGCCAAATATGAATTCCATTAAAATAAGCACACACTCCATCATACTAATTCCAGCCATAGAGATTTGTAACCACATAGTCTTTTAAATCAAAGAAATAGTCATTTTGAATGTACCAGAATTTAAGTTATTGAATTTAGATAAAGATTTATGGGAGCAAGGCTTTCTTGTTGCAGTGACAACTGTCAATTCTGATGATTAAATATTTTTGAAAACAAATAACAGAGTGAGATGTGTTGATTTTACTGGTTCTCTTTTTTTTTTTGGTGGAGGGAACTAAACAATGAACACCAAATGTCATGATGTATCTGAAAAAATGGCTACCTACAGCATTATATATACAAAGCACAAATTCTTTAACTATGTGTCAAAATGACCCTAGAAATTTGGATAATGAGAACTTTCCATTTTTTAACATAACGCTAAATGTAGTTTGATTTATTCAAAGAACTCCACATTTATTTCTCATCTTTGATTTCAGAGCCATGTTTAAACGTCAATCTTCAAGACGTTGGAAATGAGACATCCTTTAAGAATGAAACCTATACTCGACACGAGGCTCACAGGAAGGAATGGGTCAGACAAGGTAGAAACAGCTGATAGTACTTACAGTACTTTGATTTTTTTAATCAATCGCTGACACTATAGTTGCAGTTCTGGAATGGATTCATTATTGTGCCATGTTTTTAAATTACGCCTGTATGGGCTGTTTACATGATCTCTGCTGGTAATTAGATTTCAGATAAATTGATGTTTTAATTCTTTCAAAATTTGGTATTGTTTTACTGATAATTAAATGTGAACAGCCACTCTGCAGTTGTACGTGAACATCTGAAAAATTTGTATGTGTATTGATTGTTTGAAAATTTTACAGGGACCAAGCACTGAAAGAAAATTGATCTCTTAAGAATAATATCATAATATTTTATTTTAAATGGCTCATTTCAGCTCTAAACACCATGCTCTCTAAATCTGCAGTTTTGTATTTTTCTGATGACGTTTGCATGGGTATCTAACTTAGATCCATAACCTTACATTTTGAAGACTTCGTAAACCGTAACATATATCAATCTTTGTTTACAAAACAAATAATGAACTCTCTGTAATGAGCTTCTGTCATAATGTATAACCGTCATTTCTTTGTGAAACCTTTCCAACACATTAAACCATAGATTCTGATCAACAAAAGTGAAAAACGAAATTTTGAGGAAAATCATGAATCAGTCCCTTGAACTTAGTTCACTTTCATAATGCTATTGTATTAATTATTGTATTAATTAAACTTTTTTCTACTCACTGTTTACTGGTTGTGGTAGTAGTTCACGTACAGCTGGTGACGTCTCAATATGAGTGAAAAATGTTTGAAGGGATGTAAAACAATCAATCAATCAATCACTTGTTGTTCAAATATAATCATAATGAATGTCAAACAATGCACAGTTTCTATTGAAACAAAGGTTTGGTTTTGAGTAGAGCAACCCCATTATATGCTAAGTGTGAAATATGTTTATTGCTTGCAGCTGGTGACCATGTAATATTCGCATTATCACTTTTGTACCTAGTTCTGACAGTCAAGAATGTCCATTATTTACTTATTTGTTGACAGTGAAATTTGCCCATTATCTGTTGTATTATATAACCTAAATGGTAAAAAAATGTTGGAAATCCAAAATAGGAACAAACTTGGAAGAGCTGAAAGAACCCCCCCCCCCACCCAACCCCCCCCCCCCCCCCCCCCCAAAAAAAAACCCCCAAATACTAGAGTCAGCTAAGGATCAGAGCTATACATGAGGAAGATAACCCTTAATTTTGAAATTAATTTCTTAAAGTGGCATTACAGCTCATTTTCCACATTAATCAAGTGTTTTTTTAAAACATGTATCAATAAAATAATAAAAATCATGACAATTTTGAACATTAGGAATGTATTCATTTGCTCTCAACTGAGTTTTAAAGATCATCCGGAATCCGATGGTTTCTTCATTCTGACTTGGACATTTTACATCATGTGATTCAGTATGACAACACACATGTTGTGTAAAAACTTATCTGAATTAAAGGGGTCCACACTCGCTTATCGAGTATGGGATTATTTCCAACAGCTTATAGTTAAGTAATTATAAATCATTATTATAACAGAAAACCTTTCATGTCCCTATGACCAAAGAATGTATTTTTTAAAGCACACCACATGTTTTGATAAAATAGCACTTACTTTTAAAGCCTTGTGTGTGTGTCTTGTAGCTAGAGGGTCATAGTGATATTCCCACGTAAATTCTAATTTGCGTATGAGTTGTATATCGTTCCATTTTAACCCTTTACTCGCATGATCTGTCAAAATTCTGGGTTTAGCCATTGTACGCCAACTCTCACTGGATTGTTTACCCTCCATGCACATGCGTCTGAAGACCGAAAGAGGAAGTCTCAATGTTCTTAAAAAAGGGCCTTTAAAAACTATTAATTTTTGCATTTAAACGAGAATTTTCTACTTTAGAAATGTATTATTTTTGCAAAGTTTATACATTCAACTATGCAATAAAATTAGAAAAAAGCTATGGGAAAATTGTCATTTTACGATTTTGAAGCAAAATGAGCTGTAGTATCTCTTTAATTTTACCACAGCAAATGTATCAGTTGACAGTAAAATTTGCCCATTATTTGTTTTATCTGTTGACAGTAAAATATGCCCATTATTTGTTTTATCTGTTGACAGTAAAATATGCCCATTATTTGTTGCATTTGTTGATAGTGAAATATGCCCATAATTTATATGTTGACAGTGAAATATACCCATGATTTATATGTTGACAGTGAAATATGCCCATGATTTATATGATGAAAGTGAAATATGCCCATAATTTATAAGTTGACAGTGAAATATGCCCATGATTTCTCATATCTGTTGACAGTGAAATATGCCCATTATTTGGAGTGCTTTATCAGCTGCTCAACGACAAGTACGAACTCTATGGTAATTGGCTGGATGGAGAAAAAGACTGGATCTGTCACAAAGTATGTTAATATATAATGAAAGTAAATTCTACTTGAAACTGTGTGATGGTCATTAGTTTTTTTTGACCAGAAGAGTATGTTTTAATCTTACAGAATCAAAGATTTAAATTAACATTTTTATTAACAGAGATCAAGGCACAAGCAAGAAGATTCAGCGAATGTAAGTATATACCACTATCTGAGATTATAGACAGGTAAGTATATACCACTGTCTGAGGTTATAGACAGGTAATTATATACCACTGTCTGAGGTTATAGACAGGTAAGTATATACCACTGTCTGAGGTTATAGACAGGTAATTATATACCACTGTCTGGGGTTATAGACAGGTAAGTATATACCACTGTATGGGGTTATAGACAGGTAAGTATATACCACTGTCTGAGGTTATAGACAGGTAAGTATATACCACTGTCTGAGGTTATAGACAGGTAAGTATATACCACTGTCTGGGGTTATAGACAGGTAAGTATATACCACTGTCTGAGGTTATAGACAGGTAAGTATATACCACTGTCTGGGGTTATAGATAGGTAAGTATATACCACTGTCTGTGGTTATAGTCAGGTAAGTATATACCACTGTCTGGGGTTATAGACAGGTAAGTATATACCACTGTCTGGGGTTATAGACAGGTAAGTTTATACCACTGTCTGGGGTTATAGACAGGTAAGTATATACCACTGTCTGAGGTTATAGACAGGTAAGTATATACCACTGTCTGAGGTTATAGACAGGTAAGTATATACCACTGTCTGAGGTTATAGACAGGTAAGTATATACCACTGTCTGGGGTTATAGACAGGTAAGAACTATTATGTAAAGTTGTAAACTGGTGAACAGGCTATGGCTGAAGTGTGGTGTACAAAGTTCTTTTCAATTTGAACACACCCACAGATTATATGGCAAGACACTGATCTACAAGCATTCATTTTTAGCTCACCTGAGCATTTCTGATCACCCATTGTCCATTCAGTAAACTTTTCACATTTTCGACTTCTTCTCCAGAACCACTTGGACAATTTCAACCAAACTTGGCACTATCATCCTCTGGTCAAGGGGATTCAAGTTTGTACAAGTGAAGGGCAGCACCCTTCTCCAAGAGGAGATAATAACAAAAAAGCAAAATGAATTGACAAATTTTAAAAATCTTCTTCAGAACCAGCAGGCCAATTTCAATGCAATTTAGTACAAATCATCTCGAGGTGAATGGAATTCAAGTTTGTACAAACGAAGGACCATGTCACCTTCAAAGGGAAGATAATCACAAAAATGCAAAGTTAGGATTTGGTCATTTAAAAATCTTTTTCTCAAGAACCACCGAGCCTGAAAAATTTCAATTTACATGAAAGCTTCCTGACACAGTGCAGATTCAAGTTTATTATAATCATAGCCTATGGGGGTAGGGTGGAGCCATAATAGGGGATCTATGTCTTACATGCAAAAATATAGGAAAAAACTGTAAAATTCTTCTTCTCAAGAACTATTGAGTCAGAGGACTTCAAATTTACATGGAGCTTTCTGACATAGTGCAGATTCAAGTTTTTTTTAAAATCATGGCCCTTGGGGGTAGGGTGGGGCCATAATAGGGGATCAAAGTTTTACATGCAAATATATAAGGAAAATCTTTAAATATGAGCCAAAATGACTGGTGATGAGTGATGTGGCCTATGGACCTCTTATGTACTTCTAATGTAAAATATTTCACTAAGAGAAATACATTAAATTTCTATATTTTTTACCTTAGATTTTTTTTTAGTAAGATTACAAACTCATGATACGTTTGCTCTTGTTTCTGTGTCTTGAGACTGACTGATGCAATAACTTCTCTTCACATTTCAGCTCCATTTTCAACATCTCTCAAGGAGTGAACACGTTCGATTATAACCAGCATTTAAACATCATTGGTATGTCATGATACTGCATAAATGTGAAATTATTTCGGAGGTAAAAGTTTATAAAAGGCTCTGGATGGGCATCTAGACAGTCCTCGGGAGATATTTCTCACACACTGAAAGCAAATCTGATGGCATCTTTTTTTTTAGGATATCCATGAGGCAAATTGATAGACTCTGGTTAGTTTGCCATAAAAGATTGAACATCAGATTGGAACATTTTTAAGATTTAAACTGTCAACCTTCAGCAATAACATCCTCACCACTGAACTACTTGTTCCATCAAACTTTAGCTTTATGTCTTTTTGACAGGAAATGACAGTGTGATATATTTCATTAAGTTTCTGAAATTGCTGATGCTGCAGATTATAAACAGTGTATAGTAATGACATTACAGTATTGTTTGTGCTCCTCGTTATTTTTTTTTTTTTTTTTTTTACATATGTGTTGGTAGGTAGGTAGGTAGGAAAGTTATCACAATTTTTTCGTCCAGTGAATAAATCACTATTACCAAGTTGTAATAAGCAACACAAATCACAGAGGAGGAGTTTAATCTAGATCGTTATGCAATATATATTTTTTTTTTTGTAGCTACCGCGGGAGTAAATCACCACGTGTGTCTGTGGAATCCTCACATTGTCTCCAAACCTAACGGTGTCCTCCGTGGTCACATGGCCAGCGTCATACAAGTCCAGTTCATTAAGAGTCGTGGTCAGCTCATCAGTTTTTCCAAAGACAAGGTCTTGAGGATCTGGGATGTCCAACTTCAAGTCTGTATACAGAGGCTAGCAGGGATGTTCCCCAAAGGACCAGAGGGTAGGCAGATTTACTGTGAAGGACTGGACGGTAGGGCAGATTTACTGTAAAGGACCAGAGGGTAGGCAGATTTACTGTGAAGGACCAGAGGGTTGGGCGGATTTACTGTAAAGGACTGTATGGTAGAGCAGATTTACTGTAAAGGACCAGAGGGTTGGGCGGATTTACTGTAATTGACTGGTAGGGCAGATTTACTGTAAAGGACCAGAGGGTTGGGTGGATTTACTGTAAAGGACTGTATGGTAGGGCAGGTTTACTGTAAAGGACCAGAGGGTTGGGCAGATTTACCGTAATTGACTGGCAGGGCAGATTTACTGTAAAGTTTGTTTAATTTACAAATTTAAACCAGTTCAATATCAAATGTATTTGGCATGTAGTTTAATTTACTGCATATGTTTATTTGACCAACTTACATTTTAAATTCCAGCAAATTTATACCATAATACCTCATTTCTTGAATAACATTTCAGGCCAAGTTATACCTCAGTAAAACACACTGATAATATACATGCTGATAAAGAATATGTGTGTAACGAACTTATTGCGAAGTATTATTTATTCCTCTTTAAAAGGAAAATACAAATTTTATTGGACGCGAAGTTTTGGTCGTAATGAACTGCCTCTTGTTTGCCCTGGAGGTTTGCTGACAAGACCGTGTCTTAATTGTGATAATCATATTTACTCTTTATTTGAATATTCATATTTTTAGATTAGTAACTTTGTGAATTTATGACTATCAGACAGACATATAGAGTGATGTTACTGTTGAAAAGGCATACTGAAATTTCATTAATGTAGATCGTGGAATCAAACTGATTTTTATGCTTGATTGACAGTGGTGAGCACTTTGTTCTTTGATGAGGAAAAGGATCGCTCAGGCATGGAAAGGAACAAGATGCTGATCACGTTTAATTACCAGATCACGCTGATGGAGATGAAAACTGAGAACCGTGACAAAATCATGTCACATGAGAAACCTGTCACTGCTGCCATCTACAACTCTGTGTATAATCAGGTAGGGGGCGCTCTGTCACTGTGTATAATCAGATAGGGTGTGCTTTGTTACTGTGTATAATCAGGTAGGACACACTCTGTCACTGTGTATAATCAGGTAGGTGGTGCTCTGTCACTGTGTATAATCAGGTAGGTGGTGCTCTGTCACTGTCATCGATACATTATATCTTTCCTGATGACATTGGTACATTATATCTTTCCTGATGACATCGATACATTATATCTTTCCTGATGACATCGATACATTATATCTTTCCTGATGACATCGATACATTATATCTTTCCTGATGACATCGATACATTATATCTTTCCTGATGACATCGGTACATTATATCTTTCCTGATGACATCGATACATTATATCTTTCCTGATGACATCGATACATTATATCTTTCCTGATGACATCGATACATTATATCTTTCCTGATGACATTGGTACATTATATCTTTCCTGATGACATCGATACATTATATCTTTCCTGATGACATCGATACATTATATCTTTCCTGATGACATCGATGCATAAAATTTCAGGTCATCAGTGTGTGTCAGGCAGGCACAATGATTGTGTGGATGATTGACACAGGTCAAAAAGTCAAACAATTCAACAATACTCATACTAATGCTGAGGTCACATGTCTGGCCCAGGATCCCACGGAAACCAAACTATTCACAGGAAGCACTGACGGCACTGTGAAGGTGAGAGTCAAAGATCAAAGGTTAACGTCTTCTTCAGTGGAAAATTTTCTGTCACATTCTAGTATTGTTACTTTTGTTTTAATATTTTTACTATTTTTTTTTTACTATTTTATCAGTTTATTTTGCCATGCCTGGGAATTTGTAATCCTAATAAAAAAAATAAATAAATAAAGCAATGGCCATTCTGAGGTTTATCTTTTTGTGACGATGATAACGTTTGTTTACTTTTTAGTGGGATTTAATTTAGTGGGATTTATTTTTCACAGAATTTATTTTTAGCAGGATTTATTTTTTAGTGAGATTTATTTTTTAGTGGCTTTGGTGGTGAAGTAGCAAGAAAGCTACTTTGTAGATGTGCTAAAATTTTGAAAATCTTTATTCATCTATTATCAAACACAGAAAAAACTCTAAATGATGATTATACCAAACAGTGTACTAACTCTGACTGTGACAAATATTAGATATACTGAATTCAAAAGACAATAAATTTGTTGTAAGCATGTTCATTGTAAAGCATGAATTCGTTGTAAGTGAGATTGTTATAAGTATGCAGTTGTTATAAGCGTGTTCAATATTAGCATGTTTTACCATTCACAGGTATGGGATTTTAATGGCCATTGTTTCCACACCCTGGAGTGTGCAGGGGGTCAGCCAGCTGACATAGGGCAGATCTTAAACCTCAAGAGGAGTGTAGTGGTGGTGGGCTGGACCAAGTAAGTGGTGGATGTAATGAAATGGAGGGGGTGTATGTAAAAGTAGTGGTAGATCTAATGAAACAGAGGGGTGTATGTAAAAGTAGTGGTGGATCTAATGAAACAGAGGGGTGTATGTAAAAGTAGTGGTGGATCTAATGAAACAGAGGGGGTGTATGTAAAAGTAGTGGTGGATCTAATGAAATGGAGGGGGTGTATGTAAAAGTAGTGGTGGATCTAATGAAATGAAGGGGGTGTATGTAGAATTAGTGGTGGATCTTATCTTGGTGATTCCAACACAGGAAAATTATAATTAATAAAAGTAGATGTAACAAACACAACAACATTTAATTATGACAGTGAGACATTTGTCACACATCATTTCATCACACCTGAAATCTAGAATCGACAGTAAAATGTAGTATCCTGTTTGATGGGACGGGAGGGGGGAGGGGGGGGGGGGGGTGGTGGGAGGGGGATGGATATATAATGAGATTTCCTATACCTGTGCTGATGGTGACAGTTTTCTGATGAGACATATTGTAATTTTATTTCAGGCAGATAACGGTCTTCCCAACAGCCTCATTTAAAGATTTTCATGTACAGCCATCAGAATGGAAAGGGGGAAAGGTAGGTCTGTCTGTCTGTGTAGCTATCTGTCCATCTGTCTTGTCTGTGTAGTTGTATGTCTGTGTAAATGTCTGTCTGTGCAGATGTCTGTCTGTGTAGCTCTCTATCTGTCTATGTAGCTGTCTTTCTGTCTATTTGTGTAGCTGTCTGTCCATCTGTCTTGTCTGTGTAATTGTCATTTTATATAAATTCTTGTCAGTTTGAACAGTACCATTTCACTAACACCATACAAGCATTTAACTCTGTATTTTAAGTTCCATCATTTAGAGTTGTTATTTTTAGATCTGGGTCTCCTTATCAGTCACAGACCAATGTGTGTACAATTCAGTCCATGTCTTATTGTTTGTTTATAAGAATATTAATTATTGTACTACCTAACCTGTCGTATTATTTTTCACCTGAGACACTGATAAATTGTAATGTTTAGAATGCGATGTTACATCCTCATAATAAATAGAAAAAAATCATGTCATTTGGCGTTGACTATTTGCAGCAGGTTTTTGTGAGTAATCGCGAATTTCTGATATTATAATCGCATTACCCAGTGCCCTCCCCATCCCACCTGCCTTAAAATCCTAAAAGATTTAAAGAGGAATATTTCTTCACTTCCCTTGCACAAATTTTATTTATAATTGAGCACTACCTATCAAGAAAATGGTTACAAAAAATGATTAAAAATTTATTCAAGATCATCATTAGAATTGTATTTGTATTTAGTGTAATTTAGAAGTCGAGTATAACAGTGAAAAAAATATAAAATTAACTGTAGTTATAATAAGTATTACACTAAATTTGCTCGCTTGCTCTCTCTCTCTCTCTCTCTCTCTCTCTCTCTCTCTCTCTCTCTCTCTCTCCCATTTTGTAATTTTAAAAAAAATATTCAATATTCAAAATTATCACTGTCATGAATTAGCCTTATATATTTACATTCATTAATGTTTGTATGTATCTATCCTCTGCTGTTTCAGTACTTTCATTTCTCAATGAGCTTTTATCATAAAATCTTAATCTAAGGAATAAATTTCTATTGTGTGTATTATGTGGGGGGGGGGGGGGGGGGGTGCATCAAAACACTGGGGGGTAATTTCTTCATTATTGATCATCAAAAATCAACAAGGATAACAGTCCATGTGTTCTGGTTCACTGATTTCAGGAGCACACAGAGGATATCCTCTGCTGTGCGTTCACTGGACCAAATCATCTAGCCACTGGGAGTTACGACGGGGAAATTGTCACCTGGAATACCAACTCCGAACACATCTCACGGCGTCTCAGCCAGAGGTCGAGACGACTGATGCTCAAATCAACACAGAAATCCTTCATGCAGGTCAAAAGGGAGGTGAGATTATGTTATAACATCTGTTGTCTCAGCCAGAGACCTCCATGATTGATGATCAAATCACTGCAGAAGAGCATCATGCAAGTCTGGATGGAAAATTGAATTTTCCTCATGTTTTAGTGACCCTCAATTTTTAAAAAAAAATAAATCATGCTCAATAAAAAATGCTAAACTATAATATACAATAACTATGATTTCAAACATGAAAATGCCCATTCTTCTGAAGATTTGAAAACCACCATTTTTGTTTTCGATAAGTTCCCATCATTCATTGCATATTTAATCACAGTAGGTTAACATGTGCTGTCATACATCTACTGCTTATTATTGATATAAAAATAAATTGATAAATTGATTCCCTGTAATTGATTGTAAAATGATCGATTTTCATGTAACGCACCAACTCAACCTAGTCAGAACTTCTTTTTATTGTGTGAAAAGTTCTGTCTTATGTTCTGAGTGAAATCTTGAATATTTATTACACTAAAGGAACATCAGCCAATAAGAACCAGTTTACTCAGCGAATAACAACCATTGTGGCAAATGGAGACCAGTTTTATTCTGGTTTTAAGGCTTGTATCGGTATCATAAAACGGTTACAGTGTATTTGCTGAGGTTGGCAAGATTCCAGTTCCTCATGAACAAGGTCCTCATGAAACAGACTGGAATTTTGCTTACTCCATCAATGATACAGAACTTAACTGTGTAAAACACCAGCTTTGGATTTTTCAAAAAAAGTCTTAAACTTAAGTTTGAATTTGCTTTTATTTGAGCAGTCAGAATTTGAGTAAAATCTCAGACTTAAGTCCAAGTTCGACTTAAATTTTTTTTCCGAGAAATCCAGGCCTGGTGACCAGCAAGTAGTTTTTTGCTCTCATTGTGCTAATTGTAAATGTAATAATCATTTCATCCTTTTTGACAGTCTGCGTCCACCCAAAGACCCAAGTCCAAGGCCTCACAAAAGAGTCAGAACAGCGGAACAGAGGATACGGTAAGAAACCAGTTTAAATATAGGTACCAGTCAACAGAATGAAGATAAAGGATACAGTAAGGAACCAGTTTAAATATGGGTACCAGTCAACAGAATGAAGATAAAGGATACATTAAGGAACCAGTTTAAATATGGGTACCATTCAACAGTCAGCCATTTTATCATAAATAAAGTTATCTGTGCAGTTATTATGTAGATCAGAGGGATTACACACACATTGTAATTGATACATAAAATCGTATGTTGATGTAAATTCAGAATGAGTTTGGTCTGGCAGTTGCTAAGCTGATATTCCTAGAGACCAGGAAGGCAAACTCAGCAGGAGGCGGGGCTAACATGATATCTGGTGGTGGGAATGGGTGGATCCGCTTCTGGAACACTAATCACACCCAGCTGATAGGAGAGTTTGTTGCCCACCAGCAGTGTATGTATCATCCTGTGAATTAGAATAGAGGTGGTGTCTGTAATGAACAGTGCTAATACTTATTGGGGGGGGGGGGGGATGTCGTTTTGTGATAAAGCTGCTGAAATCATAACTAAATCCCTCTTTTAAAAAAGCACCTCCCACCCCCTTGCTTGAGGATAGGAAGTTCAGTGCGTAGATTTAATAGTGTTAAATATTGCTATTTAGGACTTTTGTGACTTTCATCTATTATCGCCCTCATATAAATCAAATGCTCTGTGAGAATCTGGACTGTCCGCAAAATACGCTCTCCACCCTTGTATGGGATTTAGTCAGCTTTTCATACTCTGAAGCACCTCAGTTGATATATAAGTTTGTGACAGTGAGATATACACACGTCATTTTTTGTCTGTTCCAGCGGGCAGTGTTCTCATGGCAGTGGACAAGAAGAACCATTTTATGGCGACAGGAGACGTGGACGGCCTGATAAAGGTTTGGGATATCTCCGAGCACTGTCTTCACGCCACGGATGAAATCATCAGCACCGCTCCACGTAAGTTCTCAAAAGATTTCACTCTGTGCACAAATGTGTAGTGTTTGGATCTGGGTTCGCCTCTTATTTGAGACTTTTAATCACAGTCTGTGTCAGTGAAAAAGTGAAGATGATGAACAGTGGTCAATCTCATAAATACTATAAAAAACTAGGGCAAACATGGGCACCTGGAAATACCGAAAGGTAGACTCAGTGTCTAGTAGGAGTAAGCATTCCCTGTTGACCAGTCACACCTGCTGTGAGATCTTCATCTTGGTCACAATTCTTTTTGTTGACATTACATTTTTTTTTTACAGTAGTACATGTATAGAGAAGTAAATCTATGAAACAAATTCACAGGCTGAGTTTACACAGACTGAGTTTACACAGGCTGAGTTTACACAGTTTGAGTTTACACAGTTTGAGTTTACACAGTTTGAGTTTACACAGACTGAGTTTACACAGTTTGAGTTTACACAGGCTGAGTCTCTTGTTACTCAGCACAAACGAGTTCTTATTGGTGAATATCCAAACCAGTCATGAAAAAGTCTCTGTGAAAAACTAAATAGCTTAATATTAATTTTCTAAATGTATCACAGAATGAATGACAGCCTTTTATCATCCATCAATAAATAACTAGTAATCCAATTCATGAACTCAGAAGAAAAAGTGATGGGGGGGATCAGTGATTGTGGGGAATGGGAAAGTGGGTGTGAAGAGACTGGCCACTATCAGAGGTATACATTCACATACTGACATCTGGTTAATGTTGTGTTCTTTAGCCATGAAGCACCAGTTCCAGGCCCACTCTGACATGATCAACACGCTGGAGATGTGTGAGAGAAACGAACGAGTCCTAATTATCTCTGCCTCCTCGGACTGCAGTGTAGCCATGTATGACGTACTTGGCAACCTCATCGGCATATTTGGTCAGGTACGCTGTACATAATTCATTCATGCATGAAACACCGCTGTAGCTGACCAGTGTAAAATATTCATCATCTTGATGGTTACAATGCAGCTGATAATACATACACAGTTGCTATAATTAGTACTGACAGCTGGCCCAGTGGTAGAGTGTTTGCATCATAACCAGGAGGTTGTGAGTTCAAGCCCTGCTCACGACATGGCCACATCAAACCTAAGATGTAAACATAGCTAGTGATTGCTCTTTCACTAAATGCTCAGCATTCGAAGTGAGAATCACAGGTCTTTCAGATATGACCTTAAAACAGAGGTCCCATGTTGTGTCAGGCATTCGCATGTTAAAAAACCCTCACTGCTACAGCTCTGAGCACTAAGAATAGGTCTAAATTTGTGGTACTTCACCTGCAACTGGTGACATCACAATATGAATGAAAAGTTCTTGAAGGGACAAAACAAGCAAACCAACTGACAGCTGATAATACAGGTACTGATAGTTACAGCTGAAGAAATACTGCTCTCATGGTTACTAGTCTCAGCTGTTACCACAGTACTATTGCTAGTAGTTACAGTTGCTGTTTCTGGTTGGTTGTATACTGTGCAATCAACAATTTTTCACTCATGTGGAATTGTCACCATTTGACAGTTGTAGAGGCTGTGTGACACCATTGACAGTTGTAGCAGCTGTGTGACACTATTTGACAGCTGTAGCAGCTGTGTGATGCCATTTGACATTTGTAGCAGCTGTGTGATGCCATTTGACAGTTGTAGCAGCTGTGTGACACCATTTGACAGTTGTAGCAGCTATGTGATGCCATTTGACATTTGTAGCAGCTGTGTGACACCATTTGACAATGTAGCAGCTGTGTGACACCATTTGACAGTTGTAACAGCTGTGTGACACCATTTGACAGTTGTAGTGGCTGTGTGACACCATTGACAGTTGTAGTGGCTGTGTGACACTATTTGACAGTTGTAGCAGCTGTGTGATGCCATTTGACAGTTGTAGCAGCTCTATGATGCCATTTGACAGTTGTAGCAGCTGTGTGATGCCATTTGACAGTTGTAGCAGCTGTGTGACACTATTTGACAGCTGTAGCAGCTGTGTGATGCCATTTGACATTTGTAGCAGCTGTGTGATGCCATTTGACAGTTGTAGCAGCTGTGTGACACCATTTGACAGTTGTAGCAGCTGTGTGACACCATTTGACAGTTGTAGCAGCTATGTGATGCCATTTGACATTTGTAGCAGCTGTGTGACACCATTTGACAATGTAGCAGCTGTGTGACACCATTTGATAGTTGTAACAGCTGTGTGACACCATTTGACAGTTGTAGTGACTGTGTGACACCATGACAGTTGTAGCAGCTATGTGATGCCATTTGACATTTGTAGCAGCTGTGTGACACTATTTGACAGTTGTAGCAGCTATGTGATGTCATTTGACAGTTGTAGCAGCTGTGTGACACTATTTGACAGTTGTAACAGCTGTGTGACACCATTTGACAGTTGAAATGGCTGTGTGATGCCATTTGACAGTTGTAACAGCTGTGTGACACCATTTGACAATGTAGCAGCTGTGTGACACCATTTGACAGTTGTAACAGCTGTGTGACACCATTTGACAATGTAGCAGCTGTGTGACACCATTTGACAGTTGTAGCAGCTGTGTGACACCATTTGACAGTTGTAGCAGCTGTGTGACACCATTTGACAGTTGTAACAGCTGTGTGGCACCATTTGACAGTTGTAGCAGCTGTATGACACCATTTGACAGTTGTAACAGCTGTGTGACACCATTTGACAGTTGTAACAGCTGTGTGACACCATTTGACAGTTGTAGCAGCTGTGTGACACCATTTGACAGTTGTAGCACCTGTGTGACACCATTTGACAGTTGTAACAGCTGTGTGGCACCATTTGACAGTTGTAGCAGCTGTATGACACCATTTGACAGTTGTAACAGCTGTGTGACACCATTTGACAGTTGTAACAGCTGTGTGACACCATTTGACAGTTGTAACAAGTTCACTGTTTGGATGTATTCACATTTTATGTTATGACACTGACCTATTGTAAATGTGTGTTGTTGGTATTGTTTGAAGATATGTTATAACCATGGTAACTTGATATCATTTTGACAGGAGGAGCACTGGAAGATAGAGCCATATGACCCGGCGGAAGAACAGGTTGAAGAATCAGATAGCGAGGTACCAGTCTTCATTTTTCAACTATTTCATGTCTGCTGCAACATATGAATTCATGTCTTGGGGAATTTACACTAAAATTGTTAGGCTGTTCTTGGCACACTGATTTTGACTACAGATTACTCTATTTACCTGATCAAAATATAGAGCACATTGCAGGTGTGACAGGTCAAAAGGGAGTGCTTACTCCTCCTAGGCACCTGATCCAACCTCTGGTATATCCCAATATGCATGTTTGCCCTTCTCTTAATAAATGTTCTTTACTGCAGATATCAAATAATTATGTTCTTTACTGCAGATATCAAAAACAAATGTTCATACTACAAAAAATAAGTTGGGAAAATCCTAATTTTCTTCACACCTGCAAATGACAAAGTGTTTGATTCCCTTTTCACCTGCAGAAGGTGAAGTGTCCAATTCCCTTTACACCTGCAGAAGGTGAAGTGTCTAATTTACACCTACAGAAGGTGAAGTGTCTAATTTACACCTACAGAAGGTGAAGTGTCTAATGTACACCTGCAGAAGGTGAAGTGTCTAATTCCCTTTACACCTGCAAATGACGAAGTGTGTAATTCCCTTTACATCTTCAGAAGGTAATTTTTTTAATGCCTACAGAAGGAGAGATCTCTGCCTACAGAAGGTGATTTTCTAAATAATCACCTTCATGCCTATGGAAGGTGAACTCTCCAATTTCCTCTATTGTACAGAAGATGATTGGGTAAGGTGTACTCTTATATACTGTCAATGTAAATCAGACAAATTCATGATGAAACACTAGAACAAAGTCAAAAGATAAAACACTAGGAAAAATTCACAAGATAAAACACTAGGACAAATTCACAAGATAAAACACTAGGACAAATTCATAAGATAAAACACTAGGACAAATTCACAAGATAAAACACTAGGACAAATTCACAAGATAAAACACTAGGACAAATTCACAGGATAAAACACTCAGACAAATTCACAAGATAAAACACTAGGACAAATTCACAAGATAAAACACTAGGACAAAGTCACAAGATAAAACACTAGGACAAATTCACAGGATAAAACACTAGGACAAAGTCACAAGATAAAACACTAAAACAAAGTCACAAGATAAAACACTAGGACAAATTCACAAGATAAAACACTTCACAAGATAAAACACTACACCTGTACAACCGAGGTCTTATGCTGATAATTTCTGTCTTCAATCAGATATCTAAGATGGAGAGACTCTTTCAGATTTGTGCATTATCATAGTTACTTGATATTTCCTGCTTTATTCCCCTTTTTCTGTAGGTTCCATATTTTTTTGTTTTATAAAAATCATTTCTTACGTTAACTCTTTACAAGCCAAGAGTTTTTGTTTTTGTTCCGGTCAAACCTCTTGGCCTTCAATATTATCTTCTTCAATTACTGTTAACAAGGTATTATTTTATCTCGGAATAATTATATGTTTCGGAATGTAACTAATTGATGTGTATAAATGTAAAAGGCATCCGTAGATGGTAGAAAACTGTTTTCATGTTGAGAAATGTTGTAGAAACCCCCTTTCTAAACTATGAAGAAATAAACAATAAATTTTTTTTTTTTTTTTTTCAGTTAGTTAAATTCCGAAACATATAATTATTCTGAGATAAAATAATACCTTGTTTGCTGTGATTTTATTTAATGGTAGGCAGACGTTTTTAACCCGTACCTACATATCAGCTAATTAATGTCAACTTTTTAACTCAGATGAGAATATAATACAGTATGTAGCTTAATGGTGACTTCGGAAATCGTAAAGCAGTCAACAGAATTGCTACTAGAAATTAGAGATTTTATTTGTAAGTTTAGAAATTAGAGATTTTATTTGTAAGTTTAGAAATTAGAGATTTTATTTGTAAGTTCAGAAATTAGAGATTTTATTTGTAAGTTCAGAAATTAGAGATTTTATTTGTAAGTTTAGAAATTAGAGATTTTATTTGTAAGTTCAGAAATTAGAGATTTTATTTGTAAGATGAGAAATTAGAGATTTTATTTTTAAGTAAGAAATTAAAGATTTTGTTTGTGAGTCAGAATTTAGAAATTTTAATTTCCCTTGTTTCCTTTTGTTAAATGACCTGTTTTTATAAATTCTTATGAGGCAGCATTTATTTATAAGCTTCTACACGAGAAGGAAAAAAAATCTCTTGCTGTGGCCTTCAATTCAACATTTAGATAAATCTAGAATGTTTTATCTATCAACAATAATCATATTTATTCATTTGTCAATTCGATATATCCCATTGAACTCGAAATAAATGACAGTCTTTCGTATCTACTTCAATATTTTATTGAACATATTTGTTTATGGCAGACTAACAACTCAACTTTATGATAAACGGGATGATTTCAGCTTCTCCATCATCAACTTCCCTTATCTATGTAGCAATATTCCATTGTCACCTGCATATGGTGTTTATATTTCTCAACTGATTCAATATGCAAGAGTTTGTTCTGCATATGATCAATTTTTAAATCGAGGTAGGCTGCTGACAAAGAAGTTGATGTTACAGGGGACTCAACAGCCTCATTT
Source organism: Ostrea denselamellosa (assembly GCA_024699665.1). NCBI lineage: Eukaryota > Metazoa > Mollusca > Bivalvia > Ostreida > Ostreidae > Ostrea > Ostrea denselamellosa. The sequence continues at coordinate 3,030,929 of JAMZEH010000075.1, read as the reverse complement.
AAAGTCAGCATTTCACAAATTCTATGGTTATTACAATAATATAATTTACAAATATAACCTGTCATTGGGTCAAATGCTGTCGGACATGTTTTATACCAATTGTTAGGTCATTTTTTACACACTGATTTCAATTATGGATTACTCCATTTACCTGATCAGGATATGAGGCTCATGGCAGGTGTGGCCAGGGATGCTCACTCCTCCTAGGCACCTGATCCCACCTCTGGTATATCCAGGGGTCCATGTTTGCCCTACTCTTTACTTTGTATTCCTTGTTGAAGTTAAGAGATTGATCACTGTTCATTATCTTCACTTATTCATTTGCAAGTTCAAAAATTAGATGTTTTATTTGTAAGTTCTAAAATTAGATGTTTTATTTGTAAGTTCTAAAATTAGATGTTTTATTTGTAAGTTCTAAAATTAGATGTTTTATTTCAGAAATTAGAAATTCTATTTGTAATTCAGACATTACTCTCATGTATTGTATGTTAGATTTATAAGTACTTAGAAGTGATAAGTTATTAAATTTTAATTATGGAGCTTAAACATCATCAGATGGTCCTCAGGGTAGTCTTTCAATCAACATCTGAAAATAATACTGCACTGATTATTGAGCCTTAGCAATGAGTAACAAACTAAAGCCGAGGATTTATTTATTTATTTCTCAGAGTAAAACTTGACATTTGCTTTATAAAATATCGTGGTTCTAGATACACTGTAACAAGACTAAAGCTGGAGATAATATTTATTGAAAAACTCTACAAACAGAAAGAGTTCATCCTATCACTAAGGCAGACTTGTAAGTCTAGAAATATCAAGTCAGAAATTTTAAACTTCAATTCAGGAGGAAGTTGAGGAGACTGGGGTACAGGAAACCATAGTGGTAGTAGAAGAAGACGACTGGGAGCCAGACGAACGGGCGATCACGAATCCTGATGAGTACCGAATAAACACGTGGGATAACACATTACTGGGTATGTATGTATGTCTGTCATGAATCCCGAGGAGTACAAAATAAACACCTGGGATAACAAGTTACTGGGTATAAAAGTCTGTCAAAAATTCCAAGGAGTACCGAATTATATAAACAAGTGGGATAACACATTAACACTACATTAACACTATGTTAAGTACATCTGTGAGTCTTTCTGTTATTGACCCCAAGGGATGCAGGATCCAAGATGTAGTGATGATTGTATAGTACAAAGTGACGATTGTATAGTACGTAGTGATAATTGTATAGTATGTAGTGATGATTGTATAGTATGTAGTGATGATTGTATAGTATGTAGTGATGATTGTATTGTACATAGTGATGATGTTATAGTATGTAGTGATGATTGTATAGTACATAGTGACAATTGTATAGTACGTAGTGATAATTGTATAGTATGTAGTGACGATTGTATAGTATGTAGTGATGATTGTATAGTATGTAGTGATGATTGTATAGTACATAATGATTATTGTATAGTATGTAGTGATGATTGTATAGTATGTAGTGATGTTTGTATAGTAGATAGTGATGTTTGTATAGTATGTAGTGATGTTTGTATAGTATGTAGTGATGATTGTATAGTATGTAGTGATGTTTGTATAGTACATAGTGATGTTTGTATAGTATGTAGTGATGTTTGTATAGTACATAGTGATGTTTGTATAGTATGTAGTGATGATTGTATAGTACAAAGTGACGATTGTATAGTACGTAGTGATGATTGTATAGTATGTAGTGATGTTTGTATAGTACATAGTGATGTTTGTATAGTATGTAGTGATGTTTGTATAGTATGTAGTGATGATTGTATAGTATGTAGTGATGTTTGTATAGTACATAGTGATGTTTGTATAGTATGTAGTGATGTTTGTATAGTACATAGTGATGTTTGTATAGTATGTAGTGATGATTGTATAGTACATAGTGACAATTGTATAGTATGTAGTGATAATTGTATAGTATGTAGTGATGATTGTATAGTACATAGTGATGATTGTATATAGTGGTGATGGAGATTTTACTTGAAAAGTTCTTGTTAAAGCAGTTTGATATGAAGAACACCTTCCGGATGTTGTGCCTCAGTTAAACCTCCGACCTACTTGTACCTTTTTCTAAACAATGGCTTGATAATGTTGCTTTTGTGTTCATAGGCAAAAATTACCAAGAATTACGGGTTCAGAAGCGTGAGAGGAAACAGCCCAGTACTATTCCTGATTTGCCGTACTTGCACTGGGAGAGGACGGGACATGCCCCGGCCGGGCCATATTCAGTAAGTTTACAGATGTACCACTCACAATCATTTTCCACACCTATGTACACCATTCCTACATCTTGGTAAGCCTTCAGTGAAATAACAGTAAGTGCATCTAGTGAACTGCATTAGGTGCTGTAAAATGATAGCTGAACCTGAACTGTATTAGCGCTGTAAAATGATAGCTGAACCTGAACTGCATTAGGTGCTGTAAATGATAGCTGAACCTGAACTGCATTAGATGCTGTAAAATGATAGCTGAACTTGAACTGCATTAGGCACTGTAAAATGATAGCTGAACCTGAACTGCATTAGGCGCTGTAAAATGATAGCTGAACCTGAACTGCATTAGATGCTGTAAAATGATAGCTGAACCTGAACTGCATTAGGCACTGTAAAATGATAGCTGAACCTGAACTGCATTAGGCGCTAAAGTGATAGCTGAACCTGAACTGCATTAGATGCTGTAAAATGATAGCTGAACCTGAACTGCATTAGGCACTGTAAAATGATAGCTGAACCTGAACTGCATTAGGCACTGTGAAATGATAGCTGAACCTGAACTGCATTAGGCGCTAAAGTGATAGCTGAACCTGAACTGCATTAGATGCTGTAAACTGATAGCTGAACCTGAACTGCATTAGGCACTGTAAAGTGATAGCTGAACCTGAACTGCATTAGGCACTGTAAAATGATAGCTGAACCTGAACTGCATTAGGCGCTGTAAAATGATAGCTGAACCTGAACTGCATTAGGCACTGTAAACTGATAGCTGAACCTGAACTGCATTAGGCACTGTAAAATGATAGCTGAACCTGAACTGCATTAGGCACTGTAAAACGATAGCTAATCATCACGTCACCAGAGATGCCTTCAAAAATTCAATGTTGTTATCTGATTGATTGATTGTTTGTTTTACGTCCTGTCAAGATTTTTTCACTCATATTGTGATGTCACCACCTGTAGGGGAAGTACCACAAATTTAGACCTATGCCTAGTGCTCAGGGCCGTAGCAGTAGGGGTTCTTTAATGTGCCAATACCTATAGTGACACAGGACCTCCTTTTTTTTAAGGTCATATCTGAAAGACCGTGATTCTCACTTTTAAATGCAGAGCATTTGGCAAAGGAGCAATCACTACCTATTTTTATGTCATAGGTTTGACACGGCCAAGGCACAAGCAGGGCTTGAACTCATGACCTCCCAGTTATGAAGCGAACGCTCTAACCACTGAGCTACCACGAACAGTTGTTGTTATCTGAAAATGACAAAAAGAAATTTCTTTTTTTTGTTTTGTTCTCTGAAAACAGCTATTTCTTTGTAGTCTTTGGACACACAGCAGATTCAGGACTTTGATCCGCCCAAGAAGCCCAACATGTCGTACACAGAGACTGTGTCCACTAATTCTAACCTTCCCAAGCTACCCAACCTCGTGGACAGTGAGTATGCATAGACACAGTGCTATAAAACATAGACACACTGTTATATAACATAGATACGGTGTTATATAAAATAGCAACACTGAGCATACTTAGACAGAGTGTTATATAACATAGACATGGTGTTATAGAACATAGACAAGGTGTTATAGAAAATAGACACAGTGTTATATAACATAGACAAACTGAACATACATAGATAGTATTATAGAACATAGACACGTTATTCTGTAACATAGACATGGTGAGTACACACAGACAATGTTATATCAATAGATACATTGAGTACATGTAGAAAATGTTATATGACAGGCAGTAAATATTGACAGTGTTATATAACAGACAATAGGTATAGACAGTGTTATATAACATGTAGTAGGTAAAGACAGTCTTATATAATAGGCAGTAGGTGTAGACAGTGTTATATAACATGTAGTAGGTAAAGACAGTGTTATATAATAGGCAGTAGGTGTAGACAGTGTTATATAACATGTAGTAGGTAAAGACAGTGTTATATAATAGGCAGTAGGTGTAGACAATGTTATATAGCAGGCAGTAGGTATAGACAATGTTATATAACATGCAGTAAGTATAGACAATGTTATATAACATGTAGTAGGTAAAGACAGTGTTATATAATAGGCAGTAGGTGTAGACAGTGTTATATAACATGTAGTAGGTAAAGACAGTCTTATATAATAGGCAGTAGGTGTAGACAGTGTTATATAACAGGCAGTAGGTATAGACAGTGTTATATAACAGGCAGTAGGTATAGACAGTGTTATATAACAGGCAGTAGGTATAGACAATGTTATATAACAGGCAGTAGGTATAGACAATGTTATATAACAGGCAGTAGGTATAGACAATGTTATATAACAGACAAAAGGTATAGATATTGTAGGTATAGACAGTGTTATATAATAGGCAGTAGGTGTAGACAGTGTTATATAACAGGCAGTAGGTATAGACAATGTTATATAACAGGCAGTAGGTATAGACAATGTTATATAACAGGCAGTAGGTATAGACAGTGTTATATAACAGACAATAGGTATAGACAGTGTTATATAACAGATAGTAGGTGTAGACAGTGTTATATAACATATAGTAGGTATAGACAGTGTTATATAACATGTAGTAGGTATAGACAATGTTATATAACATGTAGTAGGTATACACAGTGTTATATAACAGGCAGTAGGTATAGACAATGTTATATAACAGGCAGTAGGTATAGACAATGTTATATAACAGGCAGTAGGTATAGACAATGTTATATAACAGGCAGTAGGTATAGACAATGTTATATAGCAGGCAGTAGGTATAGACAATGTTATATAACATGTAGTAGGTATAGACAGTGTTATATAACATGTAGTAGGTATAGACAATGTTATATAACAGACAATAGGTATAGACAGTGTTATATAACAGACAGTAGGTATAGACAATGTTATATAACATGCAGTAAGTATAGACAGTGTTATATAACATGTAGTAAGTATAGACAATGTTATATAACAGACAATAGGTATAGACAGTGTTATATAACAGGCAGTAGGTATAGACAATGTTATATAATAGGCAGTAGGTGTAGACAATGTTATATAACAGGCAGTAGGTATAGACAATGTTATATAGCATGCAGTAAGTATAGACAGTGTTATATAACAGACAATAGGTATAGACAGTGTTATATAACAGACAATAGGTATAGACAGTGTTATATAACAGACAATAGGTATAGACAGTGTTATATAACAGACAGTAGGTATAGACAATGTTATATAACAGGCAATAGGTATAGACAATGTTATATAACAAGCAGTAGGGTTAGACAGTGTTGTATTTATATAACATTAGCAGTGAGTAAGTACAGCACCTCTAACCACGTGGTTAATAAGGTAAATTTTATGCAAGCAGTACTATGACAAAGAGGTGACATTTTATTTCATTTGCAAAAAAATGTTTTCAGCTCTTAAACAGCCTGTTCCAGAGAAAGAGATCTTCCCCAAGTATATCTTGGACTTTGAGGCAAAGATGAAGGACTATCATAAACGTCAGCTCAGCCAAGGAAATTCATCCAACGCTGTAAGATTCTCGTTCTGTTCTTAAATTCTATAGGTTTTATAAAGAGGAATTTAAGGAGGAATGAACTAGAGAAATTTGATAAAGATGAAAACTGAAAGATATGTACAATAACATTTTGAAATTGAAAACTTTCAAATTTGCTATATTTAGTCAAAAAGGCATTCTAGTAGAAAGTAATAGGGGGGAAAATCTGCTGGACTCAGGGTTAGGGGGGAAAATCTGCTGGACTCAGGGTTAGGGGGGGGGGAAATCTGCTGGACTCAAACCCACGATCTACAGATCAGTAGCCCACGCGTTAACTGACTGAGCTATCCAGCTATGTGATCAGATTTGAAAGGAATATACAAATATTGCTGATATTTATATTTTCATTAATGCTTTAAAAGGAAGTCAGCCATTATAGGGATGTAGTATATACCTCCTTAATGAATGTTCACTATTCATCAAACTTAGATATCATATAATACTAGTAGTACAAAAGTTGCTGGGTATTTTGTGCATTTTTTTTTTGTTTTTTGTTTTTTGTTTGTTTGTTGTTGTTGCTGTAATTATATCGGTACACGTTCTGGTGTTGTAGCCTGGCATTTTGGGTTTGAAAGGAAAACTTGGAGCTGGCATGGCCAAGTCCAGCTTACAGAGCATCGGTCTACAGCTCGGGAAGCAGGTCCTCAACACGTCACCTCCGAAACCATCCAAGTCTGTCAAGAGCTTGAAAATGAAGTCGATATCACGGAGGACCTCCGTAGTGTCCACAGAGACTTCACAAGCCTATTGAAGACAGATATATATATTGTGACGTCACAAGCCTATTGAAAACAGATATATAGTGACGTCACAAGCCTATTGAAGACAGATATATATTGTGACGTCACAAGCTTAAAATATTAAGTGAACATTCCGTTTGTGGATATTTTGCTCAGTTGTGTCAACCATCTCTGACATCTGGTTCAGGACTTAAGATATTAAGGTCTAGTTCTGTGTACAAATTGATTTATTCTTGCCTGATGAGATTTGACAGGTTACCTGAAAATATATCTAACACGTGCATACAGATACCCAACCACAAAATGGACACCAAGGTTTGCGATTTGATCCAGCCTGGCACCGTAGTGAAATAACTTCAATTATATTTTAAGAGAATGTAGAATATGTGTAAATTAAAGTTTATGCTGAAACGAAAATCCTAAAATGCCAGGGGATATTTTTATGAGGTTTTATAAAGACTATGGTTATTTTATCATCATGAAAAAATCATGGTCGTATTTTTAATTTTGATAAATGTTTTTATTGATATTTCTCAAATTCACGTCTACAATGACAACTTCTAACACATATTTAAAAGCCTTCACATGACGGTACCCTAACTACAACCATGCATGTATTTAATGTCATCAGATGGTAATTGCAATATTGATCAGGAGACGAATCCTATTGATAACAGGCACTGTGATATTGTACAGTTGTATTTTTGTAATATTGATGTTTTATGATAAATGTCACACTTAAAAAACAATCTAGAAACGTTTTTCTTATTTTAATCGTAATGCACGACGAGATTCATAGAATAATAAATATGGGTCTCAAGAGTCGGCTACATTAGATTAATTGGTATATATATATATATATATATATATATATATATATATGTGTGTGTGTGTGTGTGTGTGTGTGTGTGTATGTTCTCTTGAAGAATTGAAGAAATTCTTCAGGAATATAATGAATATTACCACGTGAGTTTACCGACCAAATTCATTAGTTTACGTGTAGGCGTAACTTAGAAAAGCTAATGTCTCTGACGTCACAGTGTAGACTTTGAAAAATAATAATGATGATTAAAAAAAAAACTTTAGTACGTCACAATCAAATACAACAAAGAGACGGGCATAGACCGAATACGACAGTGGTGAACTGTAACATTTACTGGGTCAGTAAAGAACATGGCTGCGAGCTAAACAAATCTGTTGTGACATGATGAAGTAAAAGGGAGGAAATTTATATGCAGTTAAAGCCAAGGAATTGTTTTTCTTTTTACCGTCTTTGGATTTTTACCCAACACAACTTTGTAAAAAGGAAAAACAAAGAAATTCTTGCCGCACATATGCTCACAAAGCTATTGCAAGTGTAATTCTTAAGTCACGTGATCGATACACTGTCATTACAGGCAGGACTGTTCTTGTAGGCGTGTTTAATGTATGCATGCGTTTCTGCGGGATTAATGTTATATAATGTATTTTTCATCATTCCACCCTGCCCCCAAAGTTGATGAGTATAATTACTTAATCGGGGATTGAAGTTATTGTTAATATTAACGTTCGAGTTGCTTAATCTCTAGATATAAATCAAGCGTATTCAAAATTAACTTTAAAATATTATATTGGTTTAAAATTTAGTTAAAAATGCAATAAACATTAATGTTGCCAATTTGTACTGCGTTTAGTTCGGGTTTAATTTATACTAAAAAGGGTGTGCAGTGTTTTGTGGATTTAAGACTATTTTTTCGGATTCACGCAACTACAAAGTGGTCTGGAGGTGATAAGAGGAGTTTAGTCCAAAGAAACCGAAACTCTTTTAATGTTGTTAAGTTGTCTACACTAAGATATCCTAATTAAAGTCTGACTTCACAATTTAACTCTTCATCCTGAAGGGATATACCTACCAAACGCATCAGTGTGGTCGAATCTAAAAATGATAATATTATAATTTCTTTCGTATCTTCCGCGGCCTGATACCTTGGACACTTTCGTACCTTCTGCGGCCTGATACCTTGGACACTTTCGTATCTTCCGCGGCCTGATACCTTGGACACTTTCGTACCATCTGCGGCCTGATACCTTGGACACTTTCGTACCTTCCGCGGCCTGATACCTTGGACACTTTCGTATCTTCCGCGGCCTGATACCTTGGACACTTTCGTACCTTCTGCGGCCTGATACCTTGGACACTTTCGTACCTTCTGCGGCCTGATACCTTGGACACTTTCGTCAAGTTGATTTATTGTGATTCTTTTCTGACCTCTATACTGAACTCTATTCAGACCTCTATTCTGAACCCTATTCTGACCTCTATACTGAACTCTATTCAGACCTCTATTCTGAACCCTATTCTGACCTCTATACTGAACTCTATACTGACCTCTATTCTGAACCCTATTCTGACCTCTATACTGACCTCTATACTGATCTCTATTCTGACCTGTATACTGACACACAACAACAAAGCTATGCTAGGTCAACTGCTGAAATACAGCCTCGTTTTTTTTCCCTGTTATTTGGTTGTTCTTTTGTTTTGTTTTTGTTTATTTGTTTGTTTGTTTTTTGTTGTTGTTTTTTGTTTGTTTTTTGTTGTTGTTGTTGTTGTTTGGGGGGGGGGGGGGGGTTCAGTGTACGGATTCACACAACGTCAGAGAATTCGGGAACATATAGTTTTTGGTCTGTTCGTCTGTCTGTCTGTAACCTTTAGCATAACTTTTGAACACATAGAGCTAGGGCTTTCGTATTTCATGTGTATTCCTTGTGACAAGACCTTTCTTTGGGTACCATAATTACTTTGCTGTCATAACATCTTATTTTAGCTTTAGAACGTAAACTTATCAGTATTGGGTCGATAAAATTTTACTCCAAAAGATAGTGTGTAGCAGGAAAACACAGAATACAAGACTACTCAGATATAAAACGTGAAGAGATCTCGGCAAGTCTCGTCCTCTATCACGTTATCTTACACGGGTACAAATATCGTTTACTTTTCAAGACAGCAGCCATGTATTTGATAATAGTTTATAAATATGCTGTTGTGTATATCCAAGGACAAAATTCACTACTTTGAGATGATGAAAATTAAACAAATCATGACAATCGTATAGAAGCAGAAAATATCAAAAACTTCTAAATATTTCATATTTCACCACTGTGTGTCTTGGGGGGGGGGGGGGGGTAATGATGTTGTACATCACATTTGATCCTTAAGCTCCAGTTTTCTAGAGTTTTGGTTTTTTTTTTTGACTTGGCAGCATTGTTGGCGAGTATTTTGTTAAATTTTCGTTAACTTATACAGCGCTGCTGGCGAGTGATTTGCTAGCGGACAATGTCGGCTTTTTATCCAGTACTTCTTCAAAATAGTCGAGTTGACGTAATGTGACGTCAATACATCGTTTCTATAGGAACAAGGCGTAAAGAATGCCTTCAAGTTTGTAAATCCTTTTATGGAAATCGGTCTCACTTTCATAGCGCTTGCAGCCATTCCTATGAACACGTCCTCTAGATGAAAGAAAGGAATGTTTCTGCTTACAGTCATCAGTCCGTGTAAGAATTCAGAACTAATGATATACGCTGTTCCCGAGCAGACGGGCGGAAACTTTTTGTGGGAATAACTTTTGAAGGAAACGTACCACTTGGAGGAATTAGATCGATGGGGAGTTTGTTCTTCCCAGCAGAATCCCCCATAAAATTTCCCTTGGGGAACAGCCTGTAAGAGAGTAGGAATCAGCTCTAGGTTAATAAACATGTCGCCATCTGCTTTCATAATGAATCGCGCCTTCGAACAAAAGTCACGTGACCATCGAAATCCCGACATGGTCTTGAATGTCAAATTGCCATAACTTTCAAAGAAGTCCAGCTGGACGATGTCGGCTTTTATCCAGCTTTCGGCTTTAATTTCCGTCATCACCTGAACGTCCGTCGTGAATCCGAGAACGAACACACACGCGATGTGACGTGCCTTGGTGCAGATTGAACCCCACGTTTCACGGATAACTTGTCGCTCCTGGAATTCCTTGGGTCTCGTGATAATTAAGACTAATAAGTCCACTTTATCGTAGTCTTCACAAACGTTCGCGTTTAGAATGAAATGGAAGTCATTCTTAAAACAAGCATTACAAATATTAGCAGACACACTTAGTGGTGTTACATTCCTAATGCTAGACGGAGACATAGTCGCCATACTAGTAGGTGAACTTCCGGTGTCGTGGAATGTCGTGAAATTTGGTTCCGGCGATTCGATGCTGTCTACTCTGGTTGGACGTCTTTTATAGTGATTCACAAATGATTTATACAGGATCATGTGACAACAGTACATGACGACCGTTCCTACAATTAAAAATACTAGAAACAAACTCTTCGCGGACGACATAGTTATTCACCAATTAGATTCGATGATTCGACATCGTGATGTATTCTGTGCACGTTAGATGCATGTTTCCTCATTACGTATTCGATTGTGAGAAACACGTGTAAAAAATTCTTTAAATTTACATGTGTATGTCTCTATTATTTCTATCCACTTGTATCCAGGAAATCTCACCGGTGAAATATAGTGTCCCATTCTTAGACACGTGTCCCATGAATTGAAATTAGTCACACTAATGAGGTCACGTGTACCAATGATAAAGTCACGTGTCGAAATGATGAAGTCACATGATCCAATGGCGGTAATGATGAAGTCACAACGGAGGCTTTATGTACACAGGTTGTTTCCTGAATTCAATAGAAAACATTTTCAAATGAAATTTAAAATCTAATTTATGTATACATTACGATATACAACTTGGAAATAAAATGGGAAAATTTGCATGAACAGAAATAGTCATTGGGAAAACATGGTATGAAGGAACATTGATTATTTACATGGCGTTCATCGCACTCCATACCTAGAAGTCATTCCAATTCAAAGTCATAGGAATGACGTCATTAAATAAACAAACCTTTAACAGAACACATCTACTCTAGGCATGGTGGCTATGGTTTAGAGAAACCCTAAATTCATACCACCAGAAAAATGGATGATCGAAAGAATTAGGGTTAGAATCCGGGTTGTTACAATAGGTCCTCAGTCCCCTTGCTTGTCGTTAGAGGCGGCTAAGTGGGGCGGTCCTTCGGATAAGACCACAAAAACATAGGCCTAAATTTTGCAGCCCTTGGCTTTTCCAGATGAAGGAAAGATTCTCGAGCGGGACGTTTAACAATATACAAGCAACCAACCAACAACTGCCTTTTGATTAAGCTCGTCAAAGCTTTCATAAAATATATCGTTACCTTCTTTGATTATGCATATAACAGAAAGGGAGAAGACGCTGTGGACTAGACTAGGATTCGAACCCGGGCCCCCCGAATCTCACGTTGCTCTACCAACAGAAGGAATGATTGAACCTATCTGACCGCTACATGTGAGGGTAAACAACACTCATTCTCAATTCATCCGTTCAATTCACTTTTTTTTCAGAAAAAAAAAATAAAGAATTCATAAACTACCCTTCTGTACTTTTTCATATAGCTAATTAAATACAGATAAAGAAATATAATTATCTGCATGTATTTGTCATGCGTTCTATTTTTACACGTGTAAATTAACACCTGAGATGTACGTTATACGAGATCACACATTTTTTAAAAGGTGATACTGCGTTAGTTTATCAATACGTACTTCTGAAAGGAAAATATGCCGCAACGATATTGAAAATATAAATGGAAACACGAGTCTCGGTGTATATATTTCATGTGGCTAGAAAACTACTCCTAGACTGTTTTTCTGTAATGGTTTTCTATTGTCACTTCGAAATATTGCTCTGTATCCGTTTTTCATACAGCTTCCTACATGTGGAATAATCTTGATATTCGTTTAAAGAAATTAAAATTCAAGTCATCGTCCAACTACAGAGCATGTTATAGCTTGGTATTCCCTCATACTATAGCAATTCTGAAACTTCTTTTAAAGCTCCCATGTGGTAATGTACATTTCGCCGATAGCTTCAAGACACTTTTCTCTATAAAAGTCTAACAATTAACATAGTTTCTATCCAAAATATAAAACACATGCGCAGCAAATAACAAAAATAGAGAAAACATTAAGTTTTGTGGTGTTCGGTAGTTTTTTAGGGAGGGTTATGGAAGTAACGTACATTTCTAATTTGAGCAGAATTTGAAAAAGATAACTGAGAATTCGCTGCGTATTTATACAGTGACAATTTTTCAGACTCTAAAAACTCATATGTCTCTATAAAAGTGTAACAATTAACATAGTTTATATCCCAAATACAAAATGTAGCAAATAACAAAAATACAACAACAACAACAACAAAAAATTAACATTACGTTTTGTGTTGTTCAATATATTTTTTTTGAGGGGGGGGGGGGGGTTATGTTAATAAAAGTAACGTACATTTCGAATTAGAACAGAATTTTACAAACATAACTGATAATTCGCTACGTATTTGCACCGTGACAATTTTTCAAACTTTAAAAACTGTTACGTAAAAAAATTGAACTCGAGTGATAGAAACCTAAACAGGTCACGCACAGTAACGTATATTTCACATTAGCAAAACTCAGTTTTGATTTCATTAACATCATTTGCTTTAAGTTTCGTCATTCTTCCCGCTTTGTCGAGACATTTTCTACAAATATAAATAAAAATGAAATATGTCTATATGGGGCTATCATAATCATTAAATTGCCTATCATTAAACATTGTAATGAATATTCGTTTTCAGGGGAAAAAAAGAATTAGTAATTGAACGAAAAATAAACAATAACAACAAAAAACCAACCAACAAACAATCAAACATAAAAACTGTTTACACCGATATCTTCTAATTCGGGGGAGGGAGGAAAGGGGGGGGGGGGGGGGGGGTCTTCTACAATGATTAGATCTACCTCAAAGATTTTTGTCCAAAATTTCCTTTTCTTAAATCGTCTCCACTTTGAGAACTTAAAAATATTCCCAAATCTTCATATCATTAAATTGGGATGGGGTGGGATGAAGTTCAGAAGCGGGAAAAATACACATTTATCGTCTAAAATCTGCATGATAAAACATTATACTTATTACAGCAAAAGATTTCAAAATCAGTGAAATAGTCACACTTTTTTCAAATGGCTGATTTTTGCGTTGTTTCTATTTTCCTTCGAATCTTAAACACGGGGGCTTTCAAAACCACGAGGCCACATGCTTTATACAAATTCAGACAGAGTTTTAAACATATTTTCGTATGATTTGGTAATATACGTCTCGGTAACGCACGTTTCAAACAATCACTTGTTACTCAAGAACGTAAAGGCCAACGCCATTTCATAAATATAGATATTCGATTACAAATACGGAAGATGTATTATACAATTTGTACCATGCATTTATTGCGTTGAAAAACTCCGTTTTATTTTTGTTGTTGTTATTTGGGGGATTTTTTTTAAATTTTTTTTTTTAATGTTTTCTGGTTTTTTTTTTTGTTTGTTTGTTTGTTTTTTGCTTTTAGTTTGTTTTCTGTTTGTTTTTTGTTTGTTTTTTGTTTTGTTTTTAGTTTGTTTTTGTTCTGCTCTGGCGACAGTAACGTGCATGTCATTTTTGTGCAAAACGGAAATCCTTACATTATTCGGTTTCCAGATCTGTGGGTAAATAAATTTTAGTTTCTTTTCAAAAACTAGATCTGCTTAGCTTAATATTGTATAATGAATATTATGAATAATCGGTATAAACGTCTGCGACAGTAATACACACATTAACTGAGAACGTATAAATGTGATAGACAAGATTTCGACATACTTAATTAACGATGTATTTTTATAAATTCTGCAAGAAATATCATATCAAATGAAATTTTACCTACCGAAAATTGCTCATTTTGCGTTAAAACATGGTATCGGTAATTATGTCCCAGACGGTAGAAGGTAAACTTTAAAACATACGTACACACACGTCACAGTAAAATGCACGAGGCATTGACTGAATATCACAGCGGTTTAAACACTGGGTCACTGTCATTGGGTAGGCAACATAAAGCTAGGGTATATAGTTGTCTTTCTCTCACCAGAGGGCGTGTTACGCAAGCTTCACCAGGGGGCGTCTTTCGCAAGATTCAATAACACCTGTCGCCCTTAGAAACAGAAACATTCATCAGTGCATAATGACCAGTATGGATCAACTGTTTTACTAGAGATTTAAATTAAACCCTAGGAAATTGAAAGACGTCTGTTCCCAGTCATTACCCATTAGTTCAGCTCGTCTGGCATTCTCAAAATTTGATGTCGATTAGTTAAACGAAAGTGTCTAAATGTGTGTCGCATATATATCACTATAATTACATTGATGAAAAGCTTTCCTGTTTTAACATAAGTCACGAGTCTGCATTAAATTCATTCTGTGGTCGTTATTGTCGGCTACAGGAGGGGCTATTTCTGGTTGAGTTAGAAAGTGCACTCTGGGAAATTAAATAACAAATCTCTCTTCTTCTTTTTTTTTAACTTGTTTCGGTAAAATAACTCCTTAGTAATAGATGTATAAATCTTCTGAATGAAATAGGCCGATTTTAAAAATTATCAAATATAAGTCTTGATTACTATTAACCATAAGTTTCATTTTTATTTATTTATTTTTATTAAACAAATATTAGTAATTTACGATTCTATACGAATATTTTGCGATAAGTACTCCTTAAAATTGTGTAAAATATGGAACCGGGTCTTAATCTTGTAATTAAATAGATACAAAAAGACGAGTCACTTTGGTTTGATTAATGTCACATATTTACCTAAAAAAACTCACACATTTTTAAGTTCCATTTTAATTTTAAGTTAACACTTTGAAATTTATGTGAAACTTTAGAAATTGACATTACTCCTAATATGTCCTTTTAAACTTTCAATATCAATTTTTCCGTTTATCAAGTGTAAAAATAAAAGTAATTATTTATTTCCATTACTTCTTTTTATACATCTGTTAGAAGACATGATTATGTATCTATCTCATGATTATGTATCTATTCCATGATTATGTATCTATTCTATGATTATGTATCTATTCCATGATTATGTATCTATTCCATGGTTATGTATCTATTCCATGAATATGTATCTATTTCATGATTACGTATCTATCTCATGATTATGTATCTATTCCATGATTATGTACCTATCTCATGATTATGTATCTATTCCATGATTATGTATCTATTCCATGATGATGTATCTATTTTATGATTATGTATCTATTCTATGATTATGTATCTATTCTATGATTATGCATCTATTCCATGATTATGTATCTATTTCATGATTATGTATTTATCTATGTATCTATCTCATGATGATGTATCTATTCCATGATTATGTATCTATTTCATGATTATGTATCTATCTATGTATCTATCTCATGATTATGTATCTATTCCATGATTATGTATCTATTTCATGATTATGTATCTATTTCATGATTATGTATCTATCTCATGATTATGTATCTATTCCATGGTTATGTATCTATTCCATGAATATGTATCTATTTCATGATTACGTATCTATCTCATGATTATGTATCTATTCCATGATTATGTACCTATCTCATGATTATGTATCTATTCCATGATTATGTATCTATTCCATGATTATGTATCTACTCTATGATTATGTATCTATTCCATGATTATGTATCTATTCCATGATTATATATCTATTTCATGGTTATGTATCTATTTTATGCAGTGATTGATTTGTGTTGCTTGTCTTGTGTTCACACCAACAGACAAAACATTTAAATGAATAAATCTTGAATTAGTTTAATGTACAATAAGGTATAGTTTAAAACATTGTAGCTCAATAACAGGCACTGTGATCCCAGATTTCTTTTTAATTTAATTCTCCTTCAATGTAGAAATAAAAAATATAACCCCCACCCCATCCCCCCAAAATAAGTCAATAGATCGTTTCATGGTAACTGCGGAACTGTACTCCGCGCATGCGCATAAATACTTCCGCAGGGCAAGTTTCATTTTATGGAGAACGTTTCTTTCGCTTTGATCAACACATTGATCCCGCAATGGCACGTAGTTGCAAAGTATACAGGTGTGCTAATCAAGACGGTGCGAGAGGAAAAGAGAAGGAGAGAAGTATTTCAGGTGAATTGAAGGATATTTACTTCAATTTTATTTGAAATTCATATCAGAAGCGATGCCATATCAAAGAGGCCTGCATGGCAATGTGATCGTAAAATTAATATCACTTTGTAAATAAGCCTCAGGTGACATTTTCATAGTTGCGAAACAAATATAGATTTCGAATATAACAAATTCTATGTAGGGGAGATTGCTTCATATTTTTTATTATGCATACAGAGGAAAAGTATACAATGTTTACTCATATATAGATGTAGTAATTTTGACTTTGTATATATTTAATCTTAGGATTCCCTAAAGATGAACATAAATATCGAGGACACTGAACCGAGATGAGTTTGTGTCCAGTGAACATTCCTCTATGTTCTGAGCGCTTTGTTTTTGGTTGGCACAGTGATGATCTCTTACACGAGAGTATTCTCATTATGAGTTGCCTGTTGATGCAGAGAGATGGAACCGAGAACCAGAAGGAATATTCCAAAGGTAAAAAGTCTACTATTATAGAAACTAATCAATGTATTAAAAAATATCGAATTTAATTGTTAATACATGTATTTCAAAAATATCATGATTTAAATTAGCATCTAATTATAATAAAATAATATAGTCTTGTCTGTTCATTATCTTAATCCTTTGTTTGACAAACACTGGAACATCTTAAAGATGACCCTATTGATTTTGACGTCAAATGATCAAAGTCCAATCTACTCTGGACAAACGAAGATATTGTCTGCTCAATACCTCAAAGTGTTTTGGCACTTCTATCAATTAAATGATACATGTGTGTAACGTATAACCCTTTTCAATTTTGAACTGAGAAGGGGGGTCATACATGTTTCTGAAACACATCTTTTTGAATTTATATCAGCAGCTACTTCGTGGCAAGTAAGAGAAGATTGTGTACTGGAGAGGTACTTCTGCTACCCCTGGTGAGAGGGCACAACATAGATGTCTGATGTCATTGAAGCCTATAGATCAGTTACTAGCCACACTGCTGAAAATAAAAGTTGGATTGTGTGTTGAAGATTGGACTGAACGCTTTGGTATGTGTTAAAGTTAGGAACATTGTAGTAATGATTTGTTTGCCTCCAAAATGAATTAGAAAGCCTGATACGTTACATGCAGTAGGATTTAGACAGCACAGTCATATTGTTCAATAATGAAATGTTAGATTTGAGAATTTAAGATACAGATACAGATATGCAATAATTACTGTGTATGTTTTAGGAGTGTTGGACTACTTCACAACTTGAGTGTGCCTGCTGTTTCAGAAGTTGAGACCTTTGAACTTCTTTTCTTCTCAGAACATCATTCAAAGGAACAAACAGAATACACCTTCTTGTTTTCATTCTTTTCCCAAGTTGAAAGTTATTTTGGATTGTACTGATATATTTGTTTAGAAACCAAGCAGTTTTGTTAATCGAAAATCTATCTGTCATTTCACAATTTAATAAGACTGATCTTCAGACAAGACCAGAGCTTTTATCTTTTCCCCCCAAAGGATTCTCAGTCACACTAACTTCTACTTCACTTTCCATGTCAGGATATTCCACAACTGAAACATGAACATCCATGAATTATCAATTTTGTGTGCGTGTGTTTTGCAATGTAAATGATTAAAAGTGTTTGCCATTAGATATATTTTAAATATATAAGTTGTAAAGTGACATTTATTATATCTATTGATTATTGTATGGCCTTCTTTTATATCAGTGATATTGATGGGTATTCTAAAACATGGAAACAACTCTTTTAGCAACTTTCATTGTTGCATGGAGTTGGCCAGATCTCGCATCTAAATAATAAGCATAGGTCAAAATTTCAATCGTTGAGGGGTTTTGGTTCCATCTTCATAGGTCTTGGTACACGCCATTGGCATGCTTTTGATGTTGAGCTGTTGGAACACAAGACCTGACTGAGATGGAGATGATGGAGGTACATAAGTAGCCCACTGATGTGGCTGTACGACTTTGCTAGTCTATACTGGATCAAAGGAGATTTAGAATTTAAAATGTATTGGTATATACTGTTGAGTTTTAATACAAAATATGTTAAATAGGATCCAGATCAAAACTTCTCTCTTGCCCTTTATGAAAAATTTTGCATACTTTTCCCCACTCCAACAAACAAATTTACACGTTATAACTTGTTTTTTGGATTTTTTCTTTTTGTTTTGGTTTTGGGTTTTTTTTTCGTTTTTTTTTTATGGAAGCTGAATAGAAAGCTCTGATGTACTCCAAGAACTCATCAATCTAATCAAATCCTGATTCATTTACACAATTGCCAATTGCTGATGTGTGTGTGATATGTTCATATATATATATATATATATATATATATATGAGCCGTCCCATGCAAAAAGGGCCCTTATGGTAAAAAATTTCAAAAATCATTTTTTGATGGATTATGATAGGTAATGATATAAAAAAGCAACATATGAAGTTTGGTTCAAATATTCAGCATATTTACTGAAATATAGACTATCAAAGATAAGGAACATATTTAAATGACGTTACAAAAATAACGTTACAAATATGACGTTATCACACACAGTTTAATCATTCTTCAGGAAATTCCGGACATGTTGTGTCTCTAAAACATTCCCGGACATGAGGTCTGATGTGCCTGTAGAGGTATTCTTGCCTCTCTTGACTTAACCCGCCAGGCAATATCGCTGGTGGTAGATTCGCATTGATATAGTCATCTTTGGTTAAAACGAGAGGGACCTTGTCGCCATCTGCATCTGTGCTGCATAAGACAAGTCCAGGCTGCAGCGCAGAAAAAGAGAAATGATGAAACTTTCTTATTCCTCTAAATGGCTTAAATGTGGTACTTATAAAACCTTTCCACTCATAGTACTTCACATTTCCGTCCTTGGTGATTACAACCTCATTACTTTTGGAGGACTTAGAAACTAAGTCGCCAATATGCTGAAGGGTGTCGCAATCCGATCTGAAAAAAGAAGACACAATGCATCGTAATTCTTTTAACAAATATGTTCCGTTATAGAAATTATCTACTGTACAAGATAATAGTCAATTTTTTTTTAAATATCAATGGATATTAACACAATTTCACCTCCTGTATTTCTTTTTAATCTGGGCAAATCCTGCATCCACTTGGCATTTTGTATGACCTGGAATCTGCATATGAAGCTCAATTGCTCGATGTAGACCAACCATGACCCGCCACAGCAAATATCCAATCAGATACCTGTTTTTGTTTTGACCTGAAGTGAGTAATAGAATATTACTAAAAAAAATATATATACTTGTACATAAGAACAGCATTTATCGGACGCGTTGCGTATGAAACATAATTTATGATAAAATATGCTCACCTGGACAGTTATCACAGTGAAGAACAGCACATTTCTCTCCCAGGCTATAATTCTGGAAATGGTGATGAAGTATGCTGATGACTGTGTTTGGTCCATGGGCATTCTTTCCATCTTTCCCAATGGTCTGGTCTTCATCAATTAAGTAATTTCGTTGGACTCCTGTTCCCTCCATACAAACTCCAAAGATCTGAATTTTCCGTGGTGTCTCAAAGAATAAAGGCCCAACTTGTCTGGAATGATGAGGGATAGACACACATTGTGCGAAGTCGAAGGTGTAATGGGTCTTAAGGAAATCTGTGGAACAAGGTTCAAAAGGTGGTTCAGGAAGCTGAATGGACTGGTATTCTTCCCTGGCTTCTTTTATACACTGGATGTAGAGGTGGTGCTCTCTCTCAGCTTTTCCGATATGATCCGTAAAATTCCTTGTTTCAGTAAGGTTTTCATTTTCAGACCTTGTATTCAAAATGTGTTCTCTGTGGCGCTCACATGTATTACAGACATCAGATCTGGGATTGGCAATCTGGATGTTGGGAAGACAGGCGGACCAAATTGAATAGAAGGACGACAACTTGACAGCACGGATTTGGATTTCATGACAAGCTTCAACATATAACTGATGAATTACACTCTTTGGTGTTGAGCAGGGTAGAAAAATGGGTGTCTCGGAATCGTGACCTTTTGGAGCAGCTGGCATAGGAAGTCCATAATCTTCAGAATATCGGTTGATAAACTGCACCACAAAACTTAATTTCTTCAAAGGACAGGGCGTTGTGTGGTTTCTTCCCCATGTTTCCATGTGTTCGTGGCCTGATTCCGTTGGTCTTCATGTGTTTAACAAGATTTTTCAAATGTTTTTCACCAATGTCGGTGAAAAAATGTCATGTAAAAATAAAAACGCATCTTTACATACTTCACGATCATCAAAGTTGTATTCGTATCGCTGTCGCTTTACATCGTGTCTTGAAGACCCATAACCAGAGCTTTTGCTTTTTAGCTTCCCCATAATATACATATCCTTTTCGTCTTTAGAAAGTTCTCTCATGGAATAAATATGCTGACTGATTTCTTCAAAAGTGATCTTAGAGATACATTCCATCTTACAGGAACAACCTTTGCTGATTTTTGACAATGTATTATGAAGATTAGAAATGCAAACAATATTACCCTATTTGGTGTAGGAAAAACTATTCACCTATCTTTTCAAATTTTGTTAAAACAAATTATTAGGATTACTCATAGGATATACACATTGTAGATTGAAGAGCGTAGAACTGAGCGATACGAATGTAAACAAACGAGCTGTTCACATGTATGTCATATTGATATTGCTACAAACTTGTCAATACGTGTTTGCATGAAAATCAATAACGGATACAACCTTTCACTTATGATAAATCTCTCAATTGTATAACTTAAATTTCATGAAGTTCTTTTTTATGGCATACGTCACATAACTAGTGGATAGCATCTAGGCGGATCCAAAATCTATCCAATAGGCTTAGATCTAAATCTCGGTTTTTAAGTGTTCAAATTAGAACAAAAACAATTGAACTCACCTCTAAAAAGTCCATATTTTCTTCTTCTCAATTTCATATATCTTTCTGTTTGTTTCAGTTTCAGTTTCTACATGTTTCAGGTTTCAAAATTCGTGTAAATATCAGCAACGTTACAAACACATGTAACAGACGCAACTTGCAAGTTAACTTTACCAGCGTTTTTTTCATTATGACGTCGAAATACTTAAGGGCCCTGTTACATGTGATCCATTATGATAAGGAAGTGTGTACAAAAAATGAAGAGAAAAATTGAACTGCACCGTCTCAAACGATTGAGTACTGTTAAAATGCCACAGAAGCATAACATAAAAGTGCAATTATCCGACTAAGTGAATTACAGTACGTCATGACGGGGAGCAGTGAAAGATAACTTGTACAAATCTCTACATTCTGTATAATTACCTACATTCTGTATAATTACCTACATTCTGTATAATTACCTACATTCTGTATAATTACCTACATTCTGTATAATTACCTACATTCTGTATAATTACCTACATTCTGTATAATTACCTACATTCTGTATAATTACCTACATTCTGTACAATTACCTACATTCTGTATAATTACCTACATTCTTTAAAATTCCCTATATTTTGTATTATTTATTCTATATAATTCTCAACATTCCATACAATTTCCTACATTCTATATAATTTCCTACATTCAATATGAATTCCTTACATTCTATATAATCCTCTACATTCTATATAGTTCCCTACATTCTACATAATTTCCTACATTTTATCTAATTGCCTACATTCTATATAATTTCTTTACATTCCATATAATTACCTATATTCTGTATAATTTTGACCTAAACAAGTACTTGATAATATTTATTTGTGGCGTAATAGGTGCTATTCTCATTAAAAGCTGATTTATTTTTAGACATAATTTATATTTTATCTTTACTATTGTGAGTTTGATAAGCAAGGGTTTATATATATATCTACAACTGTTGCTGTTCGTTGAATACACATCCCTCCATCACTTCACTCCAATGTGTTGGAACTTTCCCCTGACAGGACTTCGATACAAGTTTCCTTACAGTAATATCTGTTTATAAACAATCTCTTTAGCTGTGTGAGTAAGTCAATGTTTATGAAAACGTGAGGATAACGAACAATGATCAATCTCATAAATCCTTAAAAAAAGGAATACAAAATGGAGTTTTGGGTAAACACGGATCCCTACATATACTAGAGGTGTGAACAGGCGCCTAGGAGGAGTAAGCATTCCCTTTCAACCGGTCACACACACACACACACACACACACACACACACACACACACACATATATATATATATATATATATATATATATATATATATATATATGATCCGCCACAAACATCTGTTATAGCATTTCTCTCTCAATTGGATTATTATTATTATTATTTGTTCTCGTTATCAAGAAGACGAGTGTTTGTTCAGTATGACTAAACCAGTGGGAACTATCGTTGTAGCGCGAACAGAGCAGATGTGATATATCGTACTTCACTGTACTTTGTTTTAGTTAATCAATACAGACGGCATGGCCTTTGTTGTGAACGGCTGCGATTATTCTTTATTGACCATCTGAAAAACTGTTACTTGCGAGGACAACATTAAACAACGAGAGATAAAACGCACGCTTGCGTACATACACTTACCTTGTTTACAAGTAATCACACTCATTTAGCTTCCACTCACGTATAATATAGAGAAATACAAACTCAATTAGACTGAGCTCACATGTAATACTGAGCTCACGTGTAATGTAGATACATTCGCACTCAATTAGACTGAACTCACATGTAATGTAGATAAATAAACACTCAATAAGACTCACCTCACGCTTAAAGTAGAGATTGATTGATTGATTGTTT
The DNA here is from genome assembly GCA_024699665.1 of Ostrea denselamellosa. NCBI lineage: Eukaryota > Metazoa > Mollusca > Bivalvia > Ostreida > Ostreidae > Ostrea > Ostrea denselamellosa. Next base: position 3,007,505 of record JAMZEH010000075.1, on the reverse strand, counting down.
TTTCCGCCACACTCAACAATTTTTCAGTTATCTGGTGGTGTCCAGTTTTTATTGGTGGAGGAGAAAACCCAGATACAATGTACCCGGGAAGAGACCACCGATCTTCCGAAAGTATACTGGCAAACTTTCTCACATATAACGGCGCGAGCGGTAATCAAACCCGCGCTGACTAGAAGTGAAAGGCCTTGTGATTTGAGTACGATGCTCTAACCACTCGGCCACGGAGGCCCCTGTAATGTAGAGAAATACACACTCAGTTAGACTCACCTCACGTGTAATATAAATAGACACTGAATTAGACTGAACTCACGCGTAATGTAAATAAATAAACACACAATTAGACCCACCTCATGCGTAATGTAGAGAAGTACAGACTCAATTAGACTCAACTCACGTGTGATGTAGATAAATACAAACTCAACTCACATGTAATATAAATAAATAAACACCCAATTAGACTCAACTCGTGTCATGTCGAAATTTGTATCCATATTTACTCTGAACTTTCCCTTATCACGTGTGATGTGGAAATCTCTTCTCGCATATACACTCAATTCAACTCACGTGACGTGTTGACCACAATGAATGATTCGTGTAGCAATATCAAGAAACCATGAAGTATGTTTCATTTTAATGCTTTGTTCCAACAGTTAACTGATTATTTGAAAGTGTGTTTAATGCTGCCAATTTGAAAATAATCACCATACGCGGATGGCTATTTAAAAAAAAAAGTGAGTTACATTTTCCGCAGAAGCACGAGTGTACAGAAGCCTAACCTTTAGGCCACGGACTTTCAAACTTTCTACAAACATTTTCTCGCTGTTGATAAAACATAGACTGCCTCATGGTATGTTACATCGTAGAAAGTAGGTCAAATTAGCTTTACTTCTTATAAAGCTTACCCCACACCTCGCGTGTTTATTAACCTGTAAAGACGATATACGTACATGATTACATTTCCAATTTTTAAAAAAATATTTCTACAAATTGTAATGATAGCCATTTCAATGCGCGTATGAATCTGACAGAATATAGTACGTCTATTTCAACGGCTGGAAATTTCGACAAAAATGAAAAGAGAGTGTAAATATAAGAAATAAGCGAAAATACCGGTACACGGTTTATGAACTGCGCCGCTGTACGCCAGATATTAATATCTTAAATAAGACTAGAAATGATCGCTGATCCAAACTGGAGTGACGTATGGACTAACTGTAAATACCACGCTTTTATAAAATAATCTGTCGTCAGTTTTAAGGACTTTTAACTTGGTAAGTTGGTTGGTTATATATTGTTTAACGTCCCGCTCGAGAATCTTTCACTCTTATGGAGACGCCATCATTGCTGGTGAAGGGCTCCAAAATCTAGGCTTATGCTTGGCGTCTAAGGCCTTTGGGCGTGTGTGTGTGTCTAAATTGTGCCACACTTGCTGTGACCCAGTACCTCGGTTTATGCGGTCTCATCTTGAGGAACGCCCCTATTTAGTCGCTCCTTACCACAAGCAAAGGATACGTAGACGTATTCTAACTCGGAATCCCACGGGACTCCTGATTTTATAAGTGCAACATGAAGCAAGAGGCCCATGAGATACGGGGAGGGGTCTTTATCGTGCCACACCTGCTGTGACACGGGGCCTCGGTTTTTGCGGTCTCATTCGCCCCATTCATTTGCCTCATACGACAAGCAAGTCGGTACTGAGGATCTATTCTAACCCGGATCCCCACGTGACCCGTATTCCCGCCATATTATTTCGGTAGGCTTTTAAGTTCGTAGAATGTTACTACAAGCATTTACTGAAAACACATCTGTGACAGCTGTATGAAAAAGAGAAATCCAAGATCGCCTCCGTTTGTAACATTTATCACGCATCCCCTACAATAACCTGGCTATACCCCCATCACACAGACAGACACACAGACAGAACGCATCCCCTACAATAACGTGGCGATACCACCATCACACAGACAGACACACAGACAGAACGCATCCCCTACAATAACATGGCGATACCACCATCACACAGACAGACACACAGACAGAACGCATCCCCTACAATAACGTGGCGATACCCCCATCACACAGACAGACACACAGACAGAACGCATCCCCTACAATAACATGGCGATACCCCCATCACACAGACAGAACGCATCCCCTACAATAACATGGCGATACCCCCATCACACAGACAGAACGCATTCCCTACAATAACGTGGTGATACCCCCATCACACAGACAGACACACAGACAGAACGCATCCCCTACAATAACATGGCGATACCACCATCACACAGACAGACACACAGACAGAACGCATTCCCTACAATAACGTGGCGATACCCACATCACACAGACAGACACACAGACAGACACACAGACAGAACGCATCCCCTACAATAACATGGCGATACCACCATCACACAGACAGAACGCATCCCCTACAATAACGTGGCGATACCCCCATCACACAGACAGACACACAGACAGAACGCATCCCCTACAATAACATGGCGATACCACCATCACACAGACAGACACACAGACAGAACGCATCCCCTACAATAACATGGCGATACCCCCATCACACAGACAGACACACAGACAGAACGCATCTCCTACAATAACGTGGCGATACCCCCATCACACAGACAGAACGCATCCCCTACAATAACATGGCGATACCCCCATCACACAGACAAACACACAGACAGAACGCATCCCCTACAATAACGTGGCGATACCCCCATCACACAGACAGACACACAGACAGAACGCATCCCCTACAATAACATGGCGATATCCCCATCACACAGACAGACATACAGACAGAACGCATCCCCTACAATAACATGGCGATACCCCATCACATAGACAGACAGACACAAACATAAACACACATGGCGTTTCAATATCCCCCGACACCGTCCCTTCAAGATCCGCCCCCACTTGTTCGATTGCCGACGAGCTCTACTTTATTCCAGTGTTTGATTTTGTACTGTGTTAATGATGCCTAGTTTACACAGAAGTGGATGGAGTAAGTAGTTTCCCCTCATTAAGACAGCTTCTGATAAAGTTCTGTAAATGTGAGATCAAAATCAGAAGGATTGAGAATGACATCTGCACTGACCAAATTAAAAAAAAAAACAGTAAAAAAAAAGTAAGCTGTTAATCACATTGTTCATGGTCAATGGTATTGTGACTCATTGAAATATTACAGGTAGATGAAAACGTGAAAATAACGAACAGTGATCAATCTCATAACTTCTATGACGATATTTTACAGACCTAATAACAGGACGCATCAAACATGATATAATTCTCTACAAATCACGTGTCATTATGACAAGCAGAAAGTGAATTGAAAAATAATTTGTTCATTCGACATCAAAATAATAATTCCGAAGCAGTACAATTCCTTTCTATAGATGAGATGCCTTCTTTGTTCACTGTGCTACAATTTTTTTCTACCTCCTTTTGAAGAGTTCCAATCTTCAATAGGTTCCTGGTTTTTGTTCCAGGAGCTGTGCTGTTATTGTTGCTTGCGATTCTCGTCCGAGATCAACGTCAAAGACAGCTTAACGGTCCGCTTGGAACATCGTGTTTAAGGTTTAGATATTCAATACTTCAATGTGTGACCTCCCTGCATACAGTTAGAAAGAATCGGGTTCCCTCTCACAGCGACATACATATATACGTTATATACAGTTATATGTTTACTTTCGGAAGGTCGGTGGTCTCTTCACGGGTACGTGGTATCTGGGTTCTCTCCTCCACACCCCCCCCCCCCCCCCCGAAAATGGACGGCACCAGATAACTGAAAAATTGTTATTAAGTGGCGGAAAACAATAAACATTCAATCAATACAATTATATGATAAATTACTAATCTTCGAATAGCTTCAAAGTATGGGACAGAACTAGAATGTCACACAATATAGGCCATTATACCTGTGATAACCTGTATCAATGTGGAGCTTACTGATGCTCTCAGTGCGGCGGAGTTAACTATACAGCTACAAGAAAAGCACAACGTAGGGTCAAAGACGGAAGCTCTGTGGTCAACGCGTGCCGGTTCGACAGAATTGAGAATCCGACGCGGTCCTCGTGAATTTATATTTATTTCTTAAACAAACCACGAATGATTTAATGTCACAGCATAACACATTAATTTATTTTTCGAATTAAACAACCCATAACATAAATGTCACAGCTGAAATATTTAGATTACGCAACAGCAAAAAATGATACTTTTTTCTGCCGTGAGTTTATTACAGAATGCAGTCTATACACGATGTGTTATAACTTGACTTATAAATGTGATATTGCAGTATAAAAGTAAAGGATGTCTACCGACACTGCGGATATAAGTCTAGGCTGTTTAACGCGATAAATTTGTGATTTGTCCATAAATTTGTTTCTAAACAATCTCCTTACCTGTGTGTTAGGGCGAAGTGTCCTATCTTTCGTCAGCTGACACAACCGCCGTGTGCTATCTGGCACTGCAGTTACATCATTACCGGCGCGGCCCCCGTAAACAATCTCCGTAGACCGTTCAGGAAGTGGAACATTTTCCCCGGGGTCGTGAACTTGTTCATCGTATTTCTTTCTTTCTCTTTTTTTGTTGTTGTTCTGCGACAGTTCATTTACAGAAGACCCTGGGCTTCTTTGTTTGTTTGGTGTAGATTTATTGTGACCAGCTGTTGTTAGGACCCACTAATGAACATCTCAAAACCAAGCACATCTTACACATAGTGAAGTAGTGGTCTGTGTTGCTTCTATTAGTCTTACACACGGAGAGGTTTTTAACATGTTTGAATTATTATTATCTTTTTTTTTTATTATTTTACTTCACGAAGCCCTTTGCAGTATAATGACCGAAACACATTATTAATATTTCACTTCTGTCCTACACATTTAATATTTTATTTATGTTCTACACATTTAATATTTCACTTCTGTCCTACACATTTAATATTTTATTTATGTTCTACACATTTAATATTTCACTTCTGTCCTACACATTTAATATTTTATTTATGTTCTACACATTTAATATTTCACTTCTGTCCTACACATTTAATATTTTATTTATGTTCTACACATTTAATATTTCACTTCTGTCCTACACATTTAATATTTTATTTATGTTCTACACATTTAATATTTCACTTCTGTCCTACACATTTAATATTTTATTTATGTTCTACACATTTAATATTTTATTTATGTTCTACACATTTAATATTTTATTTATGTTCTACACATTTAATATTCATTTATGTCCCACACATTTAATATTCATTTATGTCCCACACATTTAATATTTTATTTATGTTCTAAACATTTAATATTTTACAGGTTTTTACACATTTGATATTTTATATATCTTACTTACATCCTCGTGTAATGTTTGTGTAAAATGTGCATACCTTTCGCAATAAAAATTACAAATTGGGGGTTGTTTTTAATTTTTGTCTTTTGTTTGTTTGTTTATTTATTTTTTTTTATTTTTTTTTTGGTGTCCCCCCCCCCCTGTTTTTTGTTTAATTTTTGCTTTTGTTTTTTGTATTTTTTTTTAATATTATTATGTACACACCAACTTCCAGTACATGGAACCATTTGTTTTAAGTCGATTTATAGCAGACTTCAAAATATACTTTGAATACTTTAGCACGTGCGGTACGTGCAAGATAAAAAAAAAAATGAAGCCAACAAACCGTGATCAATATTATAAATATCATTAAAAAAATACCAAACACAGGGTAGGGCAAACACGGACCGTTAGACACGCCAGGGTACGATGAGGTGCCTAGGATGAGTAAGTGTCCCTGTTGACTGATCATACCCGCCGTGAGCCCTATTATCCTGATCAGTTACCTTGGCGGCGTCAAAATAAGTAATGACTGCTCCCTCCAACTGGCATTTAGAAGGGAGAGTCAAGGGCTTTTCGGATATGAGCTTAAAATCAGAGGTCGATCCCGTGTTGCGACAGGCGTTGGTTCGTTCAAGAACCCTCACTGTTACAGGACTAGGGCTGTGGTACTTCATTTACAGCGGGCGAGGTTTCAATATGAGTGAACAATTCTCGACATGATGTCAAACAGACAACAGATCGTTGGTTCTAACTACTCGTCTGAATTTCTTAAATAATGCAATATTTTGAAACTGACAGTAACTGTGATTTTGGCGCATTAAAAATGTTGCTTTTTTGGCGGATAAAAAACATTCACTAATGATAAAAGCAGCAAAAATTTCCATTCATAACAATATGACGTGCGTCAAATGAAATTCCTCCAAAAATAAAGGGGCAGGTAAACCTAGTAGCGTACAAACCCAGGAACATAAACACGAGACTTCAACTGAAAAATTGTTGAGTGTGGCGAAAAACAACAAATAAACAAACAAACAAATATATTCCCATGGTCGTAGGAGCTTATAAACAAGAGAATTTAAACCCAGAGGCATTGTTTCCAAAAGGGAAGCGTTCAACCAAAACATGAACGTGTTATAATTCACACAGAACACACGTATGACGGCCCGGTGCTCCCATATTTTATTCCGAGTCAACCAAGTGTGTTGTTACAACTTATTGCACGTATAACCTATTTATAAACCATTTATGAATTATCTATTGCGAAATTTTCACTTCCTGTTTTTGTATTTCCTGCTTTAACATTATACCCATGGTACGAAATCAGGTTACCGCCCATCACCCCCGAGTTCGACGTTGGGTTTCCTACCACCCCCCCCCCCCCCCCCGAGTTCGAGTCCCCCCTCTCCCTCCCACCCCCGAGTTTGAAGTCGGGTCACCCCCCCCCCCCCCCCCCCCCCCCGAGTTCAAAGTTATGTCCCCCCTCCCCGAGTTGCAATCAAAAAGAGAGAGTTTCAACTCTTATGGTAGCAACATGTCACCAGTCGGTCTTGTCTTACTGCGCATGTGCCAGTTTTCATACGACAGGTGTGATTAGTTGGATTATCATACACGGGAGTAAGAAACAACATTGAAATATTTACCCAGCTAACTCGGGTATATACCGAGGCCGCCCTCTGAAACTCCTCTCCAATTCGAGCGGCATGTTCTGGCCTTCGCTATTGTTTGATGTAGACCATCATATAAAACGTTTCTGAAGTAGGTTTGGATATTCTTTTATAACTATTGTTTTTTCTAAATTATTTTTTTCTTCTTCTTCCAATTTTGCCCGTATACATAACCACGTGAGACTCAATAGCACACGTTTGGGTGCTGTTAAAACGCGGAACGGAAATACTGAATGTTGCTAAAATAACAACAAATAATCCGGCAAACAGGTCCATTTTGAATTAAAATATAAATAAAAATAGGAATTTGTTTACAAGCGGTGAAACAATTTTATTTTAAAATTCTGTATCATAAATTAATCAAGGTAAGTTAAATATGTAAAAGTTTTAAAGCGTTTTACACGAATCTTGCAAGGTAAGTTAAATATATAAAAGTTTTAAAGCGTTTTACACGAATCTTGCAAGGTAAGTTAAATATATAAAAGTTTTAAAGCGTTTTACTCGAATCTTGTAACTTCAGCGTTGACAGGTGTTAGCGACAAGGGAGTAGAGAATGAATTTACCCCCCCCCCCCCCTTAAAAAAAGCCTTTAACGCACATATTTACACATAACACAGTGTGTAAGTACATTCTTCATGAACCTTAGGATATATTTAGCATTCAGTGCTGCAGTCATACATGGTATGTAGAAAACAGCCATTATTCAGGGTCTTATCAAGTCAACTAGTTAAACATTTGGTGTTTGATTTATTTTTTAAACTAATAGAAAAAAAAGTGAATTCCTTTCACTAGGGTCAGAAACTTTATCTTAGTATTCATTGATTCTGTTTCAATTTGCAGGGTGGGGGTTGTATCTCTTCAAATTCAACAGAAATCCGTAGGATATCGGTACTTGTACGATCTTTCAGTTTACATAAATCGATCCGAAATGAGCCAAACCTTTCATACACACCGAACTTGTTCGCTTTAAGATACATATTGTATATATCATACCAGGTGAAGACCTAAAACAACATTCAATTTCAGTTATCTATGGTTGGGAAAATTTGTTCAGAGAATTATTTGGTATTTTTCAATGTTGTTTTCGGGGGTAAAAACCTCTTATCTATTGGGTTCATCAGATAGTTTCTTTGGTGGCAGCTAGACAAAAACTAATAAAATTTCATAGGTTAAAGTATAATGCAATTCTATTTCAGTATATTTGTTTTATAACTATAATATATATATATATATATATATATATATATATATATATATATTTTTTTTTACAGCCGGTGCTTTCACAATCGGTGAGAGAAGAGCGAGCTTCAGAAAATGGTCAATGCCGGGAAAACGGGGTGTTACTCATATATGCTTACTTAATAATTTTCATCATAAGTTAAAATGATTTTTAAAAACGACACGTGTCAGTGTGACCTATACGAAACAGTGGACTCCGAGGATGACGTCACATTCTCTCTGTTACCTCTGCTCCCCTTGTTCATAATAAGCCCTTTTATTTTACAAAATGCTGACCTCCACATAAAATATTTTTCGTCTTCTGTGGTGCATTTTAGAAACACCCGCATTTATTGGTTGAATTGGTAGCGGACAGTATACCAAGTTCTTTTCTAAGTGATCTAAAAAAAAAAAAAAATGTTTGAATGTGCGCCGTGAGCCACCTTCGCGAAAGAGCATTGACATAGTGACATGCTGAGTAGTTTATCTACTACCAACGTCTCAAAAATTAAAATAAAATCTTGTATGAACTGAAAACCCCTTTTGGATGTCTGTAGATACAGTATAACGGGTTTGTTCTGCGGTTGGAAATTTTTGCGATTTGATCCGTAAATGGTAGCAAATTATATTCTGCGTTTCCAATTTCTTCAGTTGCATTACATCTATATCTACCGGTATGCATGTATATATATTTTGCGATTGTAATTTTTCGCGGATTTTCTTATCCGCAAAAAAATGACAACCGCATAAAATATTTGTTATATTGATTGATTGTTAATTGTTTTCCCCTACACTCAACAATTTTTCAGTTATCTGGTGGCGTCCAGTTTTTATTGGTGGAGGAGAGAAACCAGACACAATGTACCTCGGAAGAGACCACCGACCTTCCAAAAGTAAAATGTAAATAAATAAATAAATAATAGAAATAAAGAATCAACACCACGTTCTAAAATTTTCATTACCCTTTGTACATTATTATTCAATATGCACAGCAAAGATAGATATATAGATATACATAGATAGATATAGATAGATATATAGATATAGATAGATAGATATATAGATATAGATAGATATATAGATAGATAGATATAGAAAGATAGATATAGATATATGCTCAAATAAAATAAATATGACATTTTATGTTGTGTGAGGACTTAACGTGCATCGACGATCATGTCAAGGTATATGATACACTATGAACTGTTAACTCTATAGTGATCCAGGAATTTCATAGGTGTATGAAATATGTACCGTGCGTAAGCTGCCCTTAGATAGCCCTTAAAACAGGCGAGGGACTCATCTCGCAAACACAGAGAACATTCTGAAGTATTTAAAAAAAAAAAAAACACCAAACAACTGTAAAATGATGTTACATGTCGATGGTTATCTACCCTTATTTCATCATAAGCGAGTCATCGTAGCAAATCTGACTCACACCGTCATTGGCATTAATCGTTAACGTTACGGAACACCGTCATTGGCATTAATCGTTAACGTTACGGAACACCGTCATTGGCATTAATCGTTAACGTTACGGAACACCGTCATTGGCATTAATCGTTAACGTTACGGAACACCGTCATTGGCATTAATCGTTAACGTTACGGAACACCGTCATTGGCATTAATCGTTAACGTTACGGAACACCGTCATTGGCATTAATCGTTAACGTTACGGAACACCGTCATTGGCATTAATCGTTAACGTTACGGAACACCGGCTGTAGACCTAACTACGTTTTCACATCACGGTATATCGATGACTAGGTCATGACTACTTCAACATTAATTAGGCTCTTTTTGCTTTAAGTCACTGCCTGCTACTATAGCCCTGATTAGATCACTCTTCCGTTCTAAATTGCAGATAAAAATTCCCTAAAACGAAACAGATCTTGACTGTCTCATTAAAAATATAGATATATAATTTCAAAGTGTATTGAGCTATTCGGAATTTTAATGTACAAAGGTAAACCATTTTATTTCATAAAAAGAAGTGTTCAGCTGGTCCCTAATTTTAACACACTTTGAAAACTTGAAAAAAGTGCATAATTATTTAAAGTGGTCTTATTGTGTATTGGCAGAGCACCAACACTCGCGCAATCCTGGTGAAAATTTAAACATATTGAGTATCAGAATATCACAACACACAGGCGTAGACGATCACTGCAGTCAAACAAAACTCTGTCAGAAGAATCTGTCGGTACTCTCCTGTGTTTGGAGGTACATATACACCCATGACTCCCCAACTCCCAAACGCTGCTGTGCTGCTCGTGTAACATGGTGTCTTACGCTCTTTTACTTTCATTGTATATCCTTGATGTGAAAGGTCTGTTGAAAAAAAATGGATAAAATTTCAGCAAAAATATTTTCGGTATTCTGATTTTTTAAAAAAAAAGTTCATAAAGTATCCACGGTTGTGTTCACAAGGACTGACCTAGTGATTTAGTCTGCAGTGAAGGTTGTAGAAATGGACGCCAAACAGACAAGTGACTAATACAGGTGTCCCAAAGTGTTCTTTCCATTCACATGACCCCAAAATTGTTTTCAAACAATTCTGTTTGCTTTACATCCGCCATAGAATTTATTTAATTGCTTTTTGCACAAACTAATAACTCTCTCTCTCTCTCTTTCTCTCTCTCCAAGGTACTCACCCCTCAAAAAAGATGGCAATTTTATAACTAAGGCCAACTAAACAGGTCAACAAAATGCCAGCTTGACTCGCTTTCCTAGAAATAAAAAGCACGAGACACATATGATCAATTAGAAAAATGCGTAGTCAGCGCCACTTGCAGCGAAAACAAAATGTGACCAAAAATACTGCAGTAAGAAAAATGCTTTGAAGAAACGAATGGAATTGATTTCTAAAACATGTTTAAGTCCTATGACTATTAACTGATAACACGACACTTTGAATTAACGAGTCAACTGTAAAAGTAAACTAAAGTTGACTCACACTAGAGCGGTTCCTCCAAAGATCAGTGTAGATCCCCAATACATAGGATTGTCTATGACGTTAAAAGGGAAGTCTGTCACTTTGGCATCCATCAAAATCCCAAAATAGTCACCTACAATAAACAAGGATTCCAAAATAGCTACATAAAACATACAACAAAGGATTCCAAAAATAACCACCTACAAAAAACTGTTCCAAAATAGTCATGTACAACAAATTAGAATTCCAAAATAGCCACTACCACAAACATGGATTCCCAAAAATAGTCACTTTCAACAAGCAAAGATTCCAAAATAGTCAACGATAACAAACGAGGATTAAAAAAATAGTCACCGATAACAAACGAGGATTCAAATAATAGTCATATACAAGAAACAAAGATTCTAAAACGCCTGCCGTGACACTGCACTACTTCCCATTCTTTGTTTTATGTGTTGTATTGTGCATGCGTGTATAAATTTGCGCTTTATTTCAGTTATGCATTGTCAAAACAACAATACAATAATGGTAATGAATATTGCCGACCAAGATGTATGTTGTATCATGTATGTTGTATCATGTGTATGTTTTATCATGTATGTTGTATCATGTGTATGTCGTATCATGTATGTTGTATCAGGTATGTTGTATCATATGTATGTCGTATCATGTGTATGTCGTATCACGTGTATGTTGTATCATGTGTATGTTGTATCATGTGTATGTCGTATCATGTGTATGTCGTATTATATGTATGTTGTATTATATGTATGTTGTATCATGTATGTTGTATCATATGTATGTTGTATCATGTATGTTGTATCATGTATGTTGTATCATGTATGTCGTATCATATGTATGTCGTATCATGTGCATGTTGTATCGGGTATGTCGTATCATATGTATGTTTTATCATGTGTGTTGTATCATGTATGTTGTATCATATGTATGTTGTATCATATGTATGTTGTATCATGTATGTTGTATCATGTATGTTGTATCATGTGTATGTCGTATCATGTGTATGTCGTATCATGTGTATGTTGTATCATGTGTATGTTTTATCATGTGTGTTGTATCATGTATGTTGTATCATATGTATGTTGTATCATGTATGTTGTATCATGTGTATGTTGTATCATGTGTATGTCGTATTATATGTATGTTGTATTATATGTATGTTGTATTATATGTATGTCGTATCATATGTATGTTGTATCATGTATGTTGTATCATGTATGTTGTATCATATGTATGTTGTATCATATGTATGTTGTATCATATGTATGTTGTATCATATGTATGTTGTATCATATGTATGTTGTATCATATGTATGTTGTATCATGTGTGTTGTATCATGTATGTTGTATCATGTGTGTTGTATCCTATGTATGCTGTATCGTGTGTATGTTGTATCATGTATGTTGTATCATATGTATGTTGTATCATGTGTGTTGTATCATGTATGTTGTATCATGTATGTTGTATCATACACCATGAAGAAGATAAATTTAATTAAAATCACACCATTTCACACGCTCACCTACTATCCCTCCACAAAGGATCGAACTAGGTCACCCTAGTATGACCTTAGAGATTATCCAATCAGGGTGGATTTTTTGGAAACGCATCGGAAAAGATACGTAGTTCCGATAGAATTAGACTATTTACAAGGCAATCTGATTGGATAATATCTAAGGTCATGTTGATGTGACCCACAACGCGTAGAAGGTGAGCGGATCAAGGATTTAATTTTGATTACATTGGGAAAGGATGAGGTTCTTGTCCTGTAGCGAAAGTTTTGGCAAAAGTTTGAAAACTGCATTATAGAAATACTCCCGCAAAGGCAACTTATTAGAAATAAATTACAAATACTGCAATATGTACTACCAAATAATCAGTGATATATTTCCTCGCCAACACTGACCTATAAAAACTTCTGATAAACAAAACATATCCCTGATTAAATCTGGTCACAAAGTTTAAACATGTCATTATTAGCCGGTTACATAACTTATCTTCAAGGGATTTTCTTCCACAATTAGAAAAGTTATGGAATAAAATTTTGAGAAGATTGATAGATTGATTGTTTACTGTTTTTCGCCGCACTCAACAATTTTTCAGTTATCTGGTGGCGTCCAGTTTTTATTGGTGGAGGAGAGAACCCAGATACTATGTACCCGGGAAGCAGCAATAAGAGTATCAGCTGACTAGGAAATGGCACTGATGCACTACACTTACCAAGAAATGTTCCAAAAAATCCCAATGCCCAGTAGCTAGAGAATACGAGGACGGAACCAATCAGAATGCAGCCGTATCCAAGGAACAAGTACTGGTTGTCGTACAAATAAGGCCACTCTGGCTGGCTGTCACAGGCAAGTTTAAACCTACGTATTAACAATGTTACTCTATCAGTCTCATAGGCAAACTTGATGTTACATATTAAAATAAAGGTCTTACGAAGGGTGTATCCAGTCAATAGGGGATGCTTACTCCTCATGTGATGCACCGGGTCCCACCTCTAGTGTATCTAGGGGTCCGTGTTTGCCTTACTTTGAATTTGTATTCTTTGTAGGATTCAGTCCCACCCGCCGTGAATCCTATATCTTGATAAACAGTACTAATAACAGTTGAAAGTGGTACTCACCACCAGTCTCTGAAGAACCCCAGTCCAACAATAGTACAGGCCAGTAACACGCATGCTCTCCTTGGGCCCCCGAGTACACTGGAGAGGGCATGGGTTTTATACTCCCATCTCGCTACCTATCACAACACGAAACTGACATGAGAATTAAGGTTGTGAACCGTAAAATAATAAGTTAAAACAGCAGGGCAGATTGTATCATGACAGACTGGACAAAATACTCGCCTCCTTTATATATTTTATAATTCTAAATGACTTCTGATGTAGTATATATCAATTTTAGAAAATTTTGATTTTACATGAATTAAAACAATATTAACAATAGTGTGTGACATCTTACGTCATCAGCATATAAAGCGATATGAATTTATTCCTTATATAACGCGATACCTTTCATTCATCCTATAACGCGATACTAATTTATTCATCAAAGAGTTTAATATCAATCTATTCATCATATAATATGATATTAATTCATACTTCATTTAATGTGATACCAATTTATAAACTGGCAGAATTTATTCAAAACCTTTTACATGAGAGAAAAAAAAAATAGTTCGCTGTGGCCTTCAACTCGACATTTAGATTTTATCTATTAACAATAATCATTTTCATTCATATGTCGATTTGATAGATCCTAGTGAACTCGAAATAAAAGTCACCACAGAGTAAACATCTGCCACTTAGATATTTTATTGAATATAGACATTAACGGCAAGCTAACAACTCAACTTTATGACAAACGAGATGATTTCATCTTCTCCATCGTCAATTTCCCATATCTATGCAACATCATTCCTGCATAAAGTGTTTAAATATCTCAACTGATTTGATATGGAAGAGCTTTTTCTACGTATGATAAGTTTTTAAACAAGGCAGGCTATTCACAAACAAGTTGATATTACAGGGGTTCATTAGTCTTGTTTAAAGTCAGCATTTCGCAAATTACATGATCTTTATAACGATCTAGTTTGCCAGTACAACACATATCAAATGCTGTATGCGATGTTTCATACCAATTGTTAGAAGGTCCTTGACACCCACATAGTGATTGCTCCGTTTACCTGATCGGGATGTAGGGCTCACGGCAGGTGTGACCGGTCGACAGGGAATGCTCACACCTCCTAGACACCTGATCCCACCTCTGGTATATCCAGGGTTCCGTGTTTGCCCAACTATCTGATTTGTATAAAGTATTCCATATAGGATTTATGAGATTTATCACTGTTCGTTATCGTCACCTTTTCATACATTATTTAACCCGCCACCAATTAATACATTGATGAATGTCAAACAACCAATCAAATTGTGTGTTTTTACTAAAATTAACTAGTAGGAAAAAACTTACTTCTACATACCACATTCCAAAACAGAGGGTTAAAGAGAATGGTGGCCACACAGATCCATAGGTTTTTGTCATCAAATTCAACAACAATCTCCTTCAATTGTTCAGTCCCCATCATTCTGAAGAAAGAGGATAAATATCGATTGATTGATACGTACAATGTAAACAAATAATTGGTTCTCATTACGGTACACAAGTGATTGGTTCTCATTACGGTACACAACTGACTGGTCACAATGTAAAACACAAATAATAAAAAGTTTGATGCACCAGGTGCGCATTTCGACAAATAATGTCTCTTCAGTGATGCTCAAGTTAAACATGTTGGAAATCCGAAATATGAACAAACTTGAAAGAGTTGAAAAAACCAAAAATACCAACTAGTGAAGCCAAATCCGGCAAAGGATCAGAGCTATACATGAGGGAGATAGTATACAAATGATTAATCATAATGTTAAAAGTCATGATGATTATACACACAAATCACGTGACAGATCTCATATTGTATGAATCCCGTCGTAGTAGCTTGGTGGTAGAGCGCTTTGTAACCGGACGATCGTGAGTTCAAGCCCCGTTCGTGCCATGGCCGCGTCAAACTTACGACATAAACATAGGTAGTGATTGTCTCCTTCGCCAAACGTTCGGTATTTAGAAGTGAGAATCACGGGTCTTTCGGATATGACCTTAAGAACGGAGGCACAATTCGCGGTAGGCGTTGGTACGTTAAAGAATCCTCACTGCTACAGCCGTTAGCGCTAAGCATAGGTCTAAATTTGTGGTTCTTCACCTACAGCTGGTGACATCTCAATATGAGTGAAAAATTCTCGACGGGACGTAAAACAAACTGCTGCATGGAGCCTGACAAAGTGGATGAAATAAACAAGAATTTCCACCTTGTGAGACACCTTTTCATATGAAATGTTAGACATTTAAAGTTTTAATCTGTAATTACTCATTTACTGATATCTCCTGTATCGTTTGTTTGTTTTACCTCCCTTCGAGAATTTTTCACTCATATTGAGACGTCACCAGCTGTAGGTGAAGTACCAAGAATTTAGACCTATGCTTAGCGCTCAGGGCCGTAGCAGTGAGGTTTCTTTAACGTGCCAACGCCTACCGTGACACGGGACCTTTGTTTTTAAGGTCATATCCGAAAGACCCGTGATTCTCACTTCTAAATGCCGAGCGTTTGGCGAAGGAGCAATCACTACCTATTTTTCGTCTTAGGTTTGACGCGGCCATGGCACGAGCGGGGCTCGAACTCACGACCCCCCCCCCCCCCCCCCCCCCCCCCCCCCCCCCCCGGTTACGAAGCGAACGCTCTAACCACTGAGCTACCGCGACCGGTCCTGTATCGTAAAACCTCAAATGACATCAAACTATAATAGGAAGAGTAGGTCACGTCGCCCGTAGATAAAACAAATAGTTTGGAAAGTACAACAAACATTTTTAAATCCCAGACAAGCTTTCTGATAATCGCTTGTATTGAAGGAAAAAAAACCATTGCAGCAAAGCGTTGCAATATTTGATCTGTTCCATTTGTATTTTATAATTTTTATTTGTATTGTTTAATTTTCCATTTGTATTCTAGATTTGTCATTTGCATTGTGTAATTATTTTTCATTGGTATCGTATCCAAGTGATTGTTTATTTGGTCTGCTACGGAGGATTTCATTGATTAACGAGAATTGCTCACTGATTCATGTTGCGTGTAGATTGATCATGACGAAGGGATATCAGCATACTGGTATTCGAGGACTGTTCGATCGATCGATTGATTGATTGATTGTTTATATATTGTTTAACATCCCGCTCGAGAATTTTTCACTCACATGGAGACGTCACCATTGCCGGTGAAGGGCTGCAAAATTTTGACCTATGCTCGGCGCTTATGGCCTTTAAGCAGGGGGGGGGGGGGGGGGATCTATATCGTGCCACACCTGCTATGACACAGGACCTCGGGTTTTGCGGTCGCAAACGAAGGACCGCCCCATTTAGTCGCCTATTACGACAAGCAAGGGGTACTGAGGACCTAATCTAACCCGAATCCCCACGGGCTGTTCGATATGTAATGTGTATTATACTACAGCGATAACGCTTTACACGATTTTGTGAATGATGATACTCTTGAATAGCTCTATTCAATACCTTTCCAACGGTATAAACACGAGCTTTCAGCTCCACATAGTTTTACACTTTTAGTCATTTCATTAGAGCCAGTCGTTGGCCACTGTTGTAAATATGGTTGGAAAGCAGGTTAAAAATATTGAAGAAATTAGAGCTTATATGAAAGTTCGTACAAAACTCGGTCATTCGGTAATGCAGATTTTTCCTGAATTGGGCGAAATTTATGGGTCTGATAAGGTATCTTATGAGACAGTTCGTAAGTCCGTCAAAGTTACAGCAAAATCTGGGCAACCTGTGACTGTAACAGGCAAGGCAAAAGTCAGGGGGAAAATTTATTGTTGTTTTCCGCCACACTCAACAATTCTTTAGTTATCTGGTGGCGGACAGAACCCAGTTATAATGTACCCGGGAAGAGACCACCGACCTTCCGAAAGTAAACTGGCAAACTTTCTCACATATATCGGCGCGAGCGAGATTCGAACCCGCGCCGACTACAGGTGAGAGGCCTTGTGATTTTGATCGCGATGCTCTAACCACTCGGCCACGGAGGCCCTGGGAAATAATTGAAAGTGATAACAGGTACACGATACGTGATATTGTCAAAACTGTTGGCATATCGCTATTGCGGGTACATTTCATTTTGAAGCGCATTTTAAAAGTACGAAATATTTCTGCCAGATGGATACCGCATATATTAACTGATGACTAAAACGGGTACGAGTACAGACACCTACGCAATTGCTCAAAATGTTTCCCAAATTCAATCAAAGACAATTTGCAGACATTGTTACTGGTGACGAAACATGGGTTCACAATTTTGAACCAATAAGAAAACTTGGAAACAAAATATGGCTAACTAAATACGGTAGAAGTCCTGTAGTTGCCAAAAGAACCACCACAAAGAAGGGCTCTTTATTGCATATTCTTCTCATGTAATGTCATGTTTGTCTATTCATGATAATGCTCCATCACCTACATCTTAGCTCCGAGAAGGTTAACGTCTTGCCACACCGACCATACTCTCCAGATCTAGCTTTCCTTTTTCCAAAAGTTTTAAAAAGTTCTTATCTGGTCATCGTTACAAGTCCCCACAAGCCCTTGACTCAGCCATCAATCAGTGCCACAGAGGTCTACCTAAATCAGCGTATCGTGACCCATTTCAGAGATGAGTGTTTGTTTGTTTTACAGATACATTCACATGTTAATTTTAACTATTCATTTAGAAGCCCCTTCTGTTCTCGCTATTAATAAATTTTGATGCACATGTGATTGCGACATTGATCTCTGCGTTACGAGCGGGGTCTGTAATCCGATTACGTATAAAAGAAATAGTCACTAACCTTCAGCCTGAAAACCGAAATGTCCGGAGACTTTAAATTAACCATGTAAAATTCACTATATCCTGTGTATGTACTTAACGTCAACTCCCCGCTAGTGGAAATTTACATCCAGGGATTGATCAAGGCCACGCTACTGATTTCTCAACAGGAAATCCACTATCATCATTCATTGTGTGAATCAGGTAGATAACGGTCTATATCTCCCATCTCTCTCTCTCCAAAAAAAAAACCGCGTGCGGATTAAGGAGTGGACACACGTGTTAATAATATAAAGGCGACACAAACGGTTTATTTTCAGTGTTTAACAGATGTAGCCATCGCTTTAATTGTTTATCCCAGGTCTCTTTCAAACTGTGTGGAGAAAATTGAAAGAGTGCAAGTCGTTCACAAAACGTTTAAAGGGGAACTATACGGAAATGTGTATCCTCACAGTGAACTTCTGTCATCACACCGCAGGTCAAATCATGAAATTGTTCAAAACTGTCCTCACTTTACAAATTCTCTCTCTCTCTCTCTCTCTCTCTCTCTCTCTCTCTCTCTCTCTCTCTCTCTCAAACGAAGAGTTTAAGTCTTACATGAAAGGAATATACTATCAATAATAAAACAAATTCACATCCTAAATGTTTCATGTCGTGGAGGTAGAGACAAAAGACGAGGCTCTACCGATAGGGGATTGTTTCTCTTTTAGGTAATATGTTTTGCCCCCTCCCCCATCACCTCCACCTCAACCCACCACAAAAATGACGACAGAAATCAATGATATATTTATTTATTCTATCTCTAGTATACGTATATCATTTTATTATGCAAGCTGTCATCGGAATTTGTACGTCGTCTATATGTTCCTTATTCCCTAGATAGACCCCTCACCCATGTATTCGTTCCTCCAGGATCCGCCTACCACAAGCTTTGTAATAAGGTGAGGCGAAGCAGCGGACTCGTAATGACTACAGATAACCAGTATCTCACTAATTACTACAGATAACCAGTATCTCTCTAATTACTACAGATAACCAGCATCTCACTAATTACTACAGACAACCAGTATCTCTCTAATTACTACAGATAACCAGTATCTCTCTAATTACTACAGATAACCAGTATCTCTCTAATTACTAGATAGCCATTATCTCTCTAATTACTAGATAACCAGTATCTCTCTAATTACTACAGAAAACCAGTATGTCACTAATTACTACAGATAACCAGTATCTCTCTAATTACTACAGATAACCAGTATCTCTCTAATTACTACATATAACCAGTATCTCTCTAATTACTACAGATAACCAGTATCTCTCTAATTACTACAGATAACCAGTATCTCACTAATTACTACAGATAACCAGTATTTCTCTAATTACTACAGATAACCAGTATCTCTCTAATTACTACAGATAACCAGTATCTCACTAATTACTACAGATAACCAGTATCTCTCTAATTACTACAGATAACCAGTATATCTCTAATTACTACAGATAGCCAGTATCTCTCTAATTACTACAGATAACCAGTATGTCACTAATTACTACAGATAACCAGTATATCTCTAATTACTACAGATAGCCAGTATCTCTCTAATTACTACAGATAACCAGTATGTCACTAATTACTACAGATAACCAGTATCTCTCTAATGACTATAGATAACCAGGATATCACCAATTACTACAGATAACCAGTATGTCACTAATTACTACAGATAACCAGTATCTCTCTAATTACTACAGATAACCAGTATTTCTCTAATTACTACAGATAACCAGTATCTCTCTAATTACTACAGATAACCAGTATCTCTCTAATTACTACAGCTAACCAGTATCTCTCTAATTACTACAGATAACCAGCATTTCTCTAATTACTACAGATAGCCAGTATTTCTCTAATTACTACAGATAACCAGTATGTCACTAATTACTACAGATAACCAGTATCTCACTAATTACTACAGATAACCAGTATCTCTCTAATTACTACAGATAACCAGCATTTCTCTAATTACTACAGATAACCAGTATCTCTCTAATTACTACAGATAACCAGTATCTCACTAATTACTACAGATAAGCAGTATTTCTCTAATTACTACAGATAACCAGTATCTCTCTAATTACTACAGATAACCAGTATCTCTCTAATTACTACAGTTAACCAGTATATCTCTAATTACTACAGATAGCCAGTATCTCTCTAATTACTACAGATAACCAGTATGTCACTAATTACTACAGATAACCAGTATCTCTCTAATTACTACAGATAACCAGTATGTCACTAATTACTACAGATAACCAGTATCTCTCTAATTACTACAGATAACCAGTATCTCTCTAATTACTACAGCTAACCAGTATCTCTCTAATTACTACAGCTAACCAGTATCTCTCTAATTACTACAGATAACCAGCATTTCTCTAATTACTACAGATAGCCAGTATTTCTCTAATTACTACAGATAACCAGTATGTCACTAATTAGTACAGATAACCAGTATCTCACTAATTACTACAGATAACCAGTATCTCTCTAATTACTACAGCTAACCAGTATCTCTCTAATTACTACAGATAACCAGCATTTCTCTAATTACTACAGATAACCAGTATCTCTCTAATTACTACAGATAACCAGTATCTCACTAATTACTACAGATAAGCAGTATTTCTCTAATTACTACAGATAACCAGTATCTCTCTAATTACTACAGATAACCAGTATCTCTCTAATTACTACAGTTAACCAGTATATCTCTAATTACTACAGATAGCCAGTATCTCTCTAATTACTACAGATAACCAGTATGTCACTAATTACTACAGATAACCAGTATGTCTCTAATTACTACAGATAGCCAGTATCTCTCTAATTACTACAGATAACCAGTATCTCTCTAATTACTACAGATAACCAGTATCTCACTAATTACTACAGATAACCAGTATCTCTCTAATTACTACAGATAACCAGTATCTCTCTAATTACTACAGCTAACCAGTATCTCTCTAATTACTACAGCTAACCAGTATCTCTCTAATTACTACAGATAACCAGCATTTCTCTAATTACTACAGATAACCAGTATTTCTCTAATTACTACAGATAACCAGTATGTCACTAATTACTACAGATAACCAGTATCTCTCTAATGACTATAGATAACCAGGATATCACTAATTACTACAGATAACCAGTATTTCTCTAATTACTACAGATAGCCAGTATATCTCTAATTACTACAGATAGCCAGTATCTCTCTAATTACTACAGATAACCAGTATGTCACTAATTACTACAGATAACCAGTATCTCTCTAATTACTACAGATAACCAGTATCTCACTAATTACTACAGATAACCAGTATCTCTCTAATTACTACAGATAACCAGTATCTCTCTAATTACTAGATAACCAGTATCTCTCTAATTACTACAGATAACCAGTATATCTCTAATTACTACAGATAGCCAGTATCTCTCTAATTACTACAGATAACCAGTATCTCTCTAATTACTACAGATAACCAGTATTTCTCTAATTACTACAGATAGCCAGTATATCTCTAATTACTACAGATAGCCAGTATCTCTCTAATTACTACAGATAACCAGTATCTCTCTAATTACTACAGATAACCAGTATGTCACTAATTACTACAGATAACCAGTATGTCACTAATTACTACAGATAGCCAGTATCTCTCTAATTACTACAGATAACCAGTATGTCACTAATTACTACAGATAGCCAGTATCTCTCTAATTACTACAGATAACCAGTATCTCTCTAATTACTACAGATAACCAGTATCTCTCTAATTACTACAGATAACCAGTATCTCACTAATTACTACAGATAGCCAGTATCTCTCTAATTACTACAGATAACCAGTATGTCACTAATTACTACAGATAGCCAGTATCTCTCTAATTACTACAGATAACCAGTATGTCACTAATTACTACAGATAACCAGTATCTCTCTAATTACTACAGATAACCAGTATCTCTCTAATTACTACAGATAGCCAGTATCTCTCTAATTACTACAGATAACCAGTATGTCACTAATTACTACAGCTAACCAGTATCTCTCTAATTACTACAGATAACCAGTATCTCTCTAATTACTACAGATAACCAGTATCTCTCTAATTACTACAGATAGCCAGTATCTCTCTAATTACTACAGATAACCAGTATCTCTCTAATTACTACAGATAACCAGTATCTCTCTAATTACTACAGATAACCAGTATGTCACTAATTACTACAGATAACCAGTATCTCTCTAATTACTACAGATAACCAGTATCTCTCTAATTACTACAGATAGCCAGTATCTCTCTAATTACTACAGCTAACCAGTATCTCTCTAATTACTACAGATAACCAGTATCTCTCTAATTACTACAGATAGCCAGTATCTCTCTAATTACTACAGATAACCAGTATCTCTCTAATTACTACAGATAACCAGTATCTCTCTAATTACTACAGATAACCAGTATCTCTCTAATTACAACAGATAACCAGTATGTCACTAATTACTACAGATAACCAGTATCTCTCTAATTACTACAGATAGCCAGTATCTCTCTAATTACTACAGATAACCAGTATGTCACTAATTACTACAGATAACCAGTATCTCACTAATTACTACAGATAACCAGTATGTCACTAATTACTACAGATAACCAGTATCTCTCTAATTACTACAGATAACCAGTATGTCACTAATTACTACAGATAACCAGTATCTCTCTAATGACTATAGATAACCAGGATATCACTAATTACTACAGATAACCAGTATGTCACTAATTACTACAGATAACCAGTATCTCTCTAATTACTACAGATAACCAGTATTTCTCTAATTACTACAGATAACCAGTATCTCTCTAATTACTACAGATAACCAGTATCTCTCTAATTACTACAGCTAACCAGTATCTCTCTAATTACTACAGATAACCAGCATTTCTCTAATTACTACAGATAGCCAGTATTTCTCTAATTACTACAGATAACCAGTATGTCACTAATTACCACAGATAACCAGTATCTCACTAATTACTACAGATAACCAGTATCTCTCTAATTACTACAGATAAGCAGCATTTCTCTAATTACTACAGATAACCAGTATCTCTCTAATTACTACAGATAACCAGTATCTCACTAATTACTACAGATAAGCAGTATTTCTCTAATTACTACAGATAACCAGTATCTCTCTAATTACTACAGATAACCAGTATCTCTCTAATTACTACAGTTAACCAGTATATCTCTAATTACTACAGATAGCCAGTATCTCTCTAATTACTACAGATAACCAGTATGTCACTAATTACTACAGATAACCAGTATCTCTCTAATTACTACAGATAACCAGTATGTCACTAATTACTACAGATAACCAGTATCTCTCTAATTACTACAGATAACCAGTATCTCTCTAATTACTACAGCTAACCAGTATCTCTCTAATTACTACAGCTAACCAGTATCTCTCTAATTACTACAGATAACCAGCATTTCTCTAATTACTACAGATAGCCAGTATTTCTCTAATTACTACAGATAACCAGTATGTCACTAATTAGTACAGATAACCAGTATCTCACTAATTACTACAGATAACCAGTATCTCTCTAATTACTACAGCTAACCAGTATCTCTCTAATTACTACAGATAACCAGCATTTCTCTAATTACTACAGATAACCAGTATCTCTCTAATTACTACAGATAACCAGTATCTCACTAATTACTACAGATAAGCAGTATTTCTCTAATTACTACAGATAACCAGTATCTCTCTAATTACTACAGATAACCAGTATCTCTCTAATTACTACAGTTAACCAGTATATCTCTAATTACTACAGATAGCCAGTATCTCTCTAATTACTACAGATAACCAGTATGTCACTAATTACTACAGATAACCAGTATGTCTCTAATTACTACAGATAGCCAGTATCTCTCTAATTACTACAGATAACCAGTATCTCTCTAATTACTACATATAACCAGTATCTCACTAATTACTACAGATAACCAGTATCTCTCTAATTACTACAGATAACCAGTATCTCTCTAATTACTACAGCTAACCAGTATCTCTCTAATTACTACAGCTAACCAGTATCTCTCTAATTACTACAGATAACCAGCATTTCTCTAATTACTACAGATAACCAGTATTTCTCTAATTACTACAGATAACCAGTATGTCACTAATTACTACAGATAACCAGTATCTCTCTAATGACTATAGATAACCAGGATATCACTAATTACTACAGATAACCAGTATTTCTCTAATTACTACAGATAGCCAGTATATCTCTAATTACTACAGATAGCCAGTATCTCTCTAATTACTACAGATAACCAGTATGTCACTAATTACTACAGATAACCAGTATCTCTCTAATTACTACAGATAACCAGTATCTCACTAATTACTACAGATAACCAGTATCTCTCTAATTACTACAGATAACCAGTATCTCTCTAATTACTAGATAACCAGTATCTCTCTAATTACTACAGATAACCAGTATATCTCTAATTACTACAGATAGCCAGTATCTCTCTAATTACTACAGATAACCAGTATCTCTCTAATTACTACAGATAACCAGTATTTCTCTAATTACTACAGATAGCCAGTATATCTCTAATTACTACAGATAGCCAGTATCTCTCTAATTACTACAGATAACCAGTATGTCACTAATTACTACAGATAACCAGTATGTCACTAATTACTACAGATAGCCAGTATCTCTCTAATTACTACAGATAACCAGTATGTCACTAATTACTACAGATAGCCAGTATCTCTCTAATTACTACAGATAACCAGTATCTCTCTAATTACTACAGATAACCAGTATCTCTCTAATTACTACAGATAACCAGTATCTCACTAATTACTACAGATAGCCAGTATCTCTCTAATTACTACAGATAACCAGTATGTCACTAATTACTACAGATAGCCAGTATCTCTCTAATTACTACAGATAACCAGTATCTCTCTAATTACTACAGATAACCAGTATCTCTCTAATTACTACAGATAACCAGTATCTCTCTAATTACTACAGATAGCCAGTATCTCTCTAATTACTACAGCTAACCAGTATCTCTCTAATTACTACAGATAACCAGTATCTCTCTAATTACTACAGATAGCCAGTATCTCTCTAATTACTACAGATAACCAGTATCTCTCTAATTACTACAGATAACCAGTATCTCTCTAATTACTACAGATAACCAGTATCTCTCTAATTACAACAGATAACCAGTATGTCACTAATTACTACAGATAACCAGTATCTCTCTAATTACTACAGATAGCCAGTATCTCTCTAATTACTACAGATAACCAGTATGTCACTAATTACTACAGATAACCAGTATCTCACTAATTACTACAGATAACCAGTATGTCACTAATTACTACAGATAACCAGTATCTCTCTAATTACTACAGATAACCAGTATGTCACTAATTACTACAGATAGCCAGTATCTCACTAATTACTACAGATAACCAGTATCTCTCTAATTACTACAGATAACCAGTATCTCTCTAATTACTAC
Organism: Ostrea denselamellosa; assembly: GCA_024699665.1. NCBI lineage: Eukaryota > Metazoa > Mollusca > Bivalvia > Ostreida > Ostreidae > Ostrea > Ostrea denselamellosa. Next base: position 2,981,224 of record JAMZEH010000075.1, on the reverse strand, counting down.
AGATAGCCAGTATTTCTCTAATTACTACAGATAGCCAGTATCTCTCTAATTACTACAGATAACCAGTATGTCACTAATTACTACAGATAACCAGTATCTCTCTAATTACTACAGATAACCAGTATCTCACTAATTACTACAGATGTAATACAGTATGTACCCCCTCCTTTTATTTTTAGTTCAGAAGACAGAATGCAAGGGAACTGTTCCTGTTTGTCAAGAAAAATCATATATCTCAATTTAAAAAAAACTTCATAAACGTGACCTTAAGACATATATATGAATATATTACGCGAGTGTTAACAAGGACAAATGTTACAAAAAATGATGAAAATGAATACTAATTTATGTTGTCATAGGGAAAATGAATACAATCTGCTATACGGCATGTAATTTATTCCCACAATTTCTCAATTAAGTTCATAACAGTGGAAATATTTGTATATAGTTATATGGGGATTCCCCGGAGGTGTGAAATATTTCAACTTTTAAACAAATTCCACATCATGGAGAATTTACAAGTCCCTTATTTTCTAGGATCGAGAAATTCTAATATTGCTTCACACCACACAACAGTGCCGTTTCCGGGTTTGGAAAAAAACTATATGGACTTATAGCATAGGTTAATAAGAATGCAAATTATGTAGGTCATGTGATATATACCTGTAGTCACGCGTCACGTAAACTGAGCACATGGCACCCTTTGGAGTTGGCGACTCTGTTAAATTGACGGTAAAGGGCACGCAGTTGTCACCAAAGTTGTTCCAAGAAGATTTTGTATTTTTCATGAAGTGAAAATAAGCAGCATTGACTTTAAAACAATGGCTTAGTTTAATTTCCAAAACCGTGACGTCACAGACGACAAGTAATATCTGATGCATTTATTGAAGTGATTACAACACGTAATTTCTATCGAACACGTATTTACTGGGTGTTTATTTATCCTGTCATCCAATTGGCTAAAGTAAATACAGAATACCTATTCTATTACCTGCCTCAAAGTAATATACTTAATTACATACAGGCATGTATTTAAGTCATGTTAATTTGTTTTGTACATTTAAAGATTTGAGGTAAAAGGAAAATTAATGAGTTTTCATATCATGTGTGCAACAAGAAAGCAATTTGACGCAAGCGTCAAAGATATCAGGCCAGAGAAGATACGCAAGCGTCAAAGGTATCAGGCCACAGAAGATATGATGAAGTCTTTTTTTACGATAACTTGTTTTTTATCAAATTGGACCATACTGACGATATGCATGTTGTGCGTCCCGACTACAGGATGAAGAGTGAATTGTGAAATCATACTTTAATTAAGATGTCTTTTAGTCAGGAAAATTAGTTAGTAAAGACAATTAAACGACTTTAATGAGCGTGTTACTTGTCTAGACTCGACTCCCCTTATCACCTTATGTCCCCTTAATATATTATCATTTGTGTGAATCCGCAAAAATAGTCTTGAATCCACAAACACTGCACACCCATTTTGTATTTCATGAGCGAATAGTGATAGAAATGAAATAAACTGAACCCGAAACAAACGCAGTACAAATTAACAATTTATCTAATTTATCTATTTGATTATACAAATCAAACCCTAAAGTTAACACATGCGTATAGTAATTTGTTTCTCATGCATCGCTTTAGTTCTAGTCAATACACGTAACTTGTAGAGATAGAAGAAACCATTTCACAGACGTTATCTGAGCAGCAAGAATTGTGGATGCCTTTTCAGTTCCTTTTCTTGAAATTTCATTTCGTATTTCTCAGTTTACTTTCAACAAGGCAATTACTTCATACGCGTTTACTTAGAACTCATTTCTTTGGATATGTAAGAAATACAAATTGTGAAAAAGAAATTCAAGTACTGATGTGTAGCCCTACAGCTTAGAATCCTGATCAAGGCATAGAGTATTGTCTTCAATGTATACAATTTTAAATGTAATTTTAATATATTTAGCATCAACTGTGTATTCATCTGATTCCACCCTCAGTATTTACAGATACATCATTTGTTTGAGGGTCCTCACCAGATAATGGCAACGGGAAATCCTTCACTGACCCAACCCCATCCTTTCTAATTTAGAAAACTTCCTCCTGCATTTTGGGCATAAAATATCGCCATTGCAGAGGAATGAACTGCACCTATTCTGCAGTATCTCCACGACAACAGAACTATTTTCCAGTGACGTTTTTGAAAAACAAACTCAGAAACTTTGCTCGGCATGGTGAATTTTTTTTTTCGTGACACTTGTATCGAGTAACACAGTGAATGATTCTTGTCCTCGAACAAATTGTGCTTACACTGAGGTATAGTTCCGGTTGATTGCTTTTAGTTACAGAGAATTTATGACCTGTATTCTCATAAATGTCTTTTATATCAAGAGCAAACATGCATTTAAGGAAGAAAATTGAACTAAAATACACAAGCCTGTATACAAAAAAAAAAAAAAAAATAAAATAAAATAATGTTTATACAGGCGAAAATTTTAAAAGTGTGCCAACAGATGGACTCGAACCAGGACATTAAAAATATTGATTGTGAGCGTTTGCGGTCTAACCATCTGAGCTATACTAACTATGTATATAAATTACATAAGCAGTTTTTGTATATTGTTTGTAAATCTCGACCCCAGGGCAGGGGTGCCCCTAAATAGTTCTATTTTAAATTATTCCTTAGATCAAAACCTATCAAAATACCCTAGTTTATATTAGGGACAGGCCTGCCCTGAAAGACTTCTAGACCAAAATTCATGCAAAGATAGGCGTTTTTACTCAGACAAAATGCAAATTTGAAAAATGTAGAAATATATACGGTAAAAATAACAAATGAACATTGATTTTTAAAAGTGAATTTTTCCGGAAAATCGTTCTCTCCTATAGGTCAATTCTTTTGATATCCGGAATACATCCTTTGTAAACTTTTTAGTTTTACTACAAACGTTATTAAAGTTTATCACATTTATTTCCGTTTTCATTTGTTGTTGTTATATAATGACATAACTTACAATTTTAAGATTAAAATTTCAATGGAGCTATCACGTTAATGTTCTTGTCTTTATTTCTTATCCACTCAAGGATTTATTTTTCAAACAATGGAAAGTCTTGACTTCGAAATGAAAATAATCACTTCCTTAAATAGAACCGGGAAAGTGGAAATTTTATTGATATTTGTGTAATAAAAATAAAACATTACACTCGTGTTTATGGACTATGAAATCTATTACATTCATTACCAAATTTTAATATTTCCTTCTCCAAGGCTCGGGAATTATTAAATCCGGCAATTCATTTCATATTTAAGTATTCGTTCAAGATCCTCTAAGCTAAACCAAAATATATACCAACCCACGCATCCATATCTTTTAACTGCATCAAGTGTCCTTCACGTGATAGACACCTGTCTACACAATGTCTGGTCTAGACTTGGCCTTGAGGGCTGTGATTTGGTAGGGGAGAGAGTCAGATCGGTCAACAGATACATTATGTTATAATGTGTAAAAAAGATGTATGTATCAAATTTAAACCACCACAGTTGAAAACGGCATAACAATGTCATGAGGGCTGTAATATTCAGTCGGAGAATATCCCCATCGGCATTATTTTGTAAAAATAGAAAACGAGAGAGAGAGAGGGGGGGGGGAGAGAGAGAGAGGGGGGAGGGGCAAATGCTTACTTCTTATGACAAGTGTTAGGGTTAAGACTGTTCCTTTCGTCCGGGCTTTATTTGTTGCCCGGGTTGTTACAAACATTACCCGATTGTTAATACCATTGCCCGGACCAGCGCCTTGCTTGAAAATATCGTACTGTCCGGGTCATGACGTAGTATCTTGAAAACTGAGGTTAAAAACAAAGCGTTGAAGATCTGTATCATTTAATAATACCGCTTAAAAAGTTCTTGATTTCTTTGAAGATGTACAGAAAACTTCGAATTCTTTCGATTTCGACATATATCGCCCCCCCCCCCCCCCCTGCTAATTTAGTTTTAAAAAATCAAGCCTAAGCAACTGAATTAATGTGCGACTGGAAGAGGGTGTTGTTAAACTAATATATCTTTTATTCTGTCTGAGAATTTAACAGTACGTTATTTAATGGAAGAAGATTCGCTGGCTTTATGTTCTAAATCAGCCTGTATTAAAATTCCGATTGGCAAGGATCCTGAAGACTGACAAAGCGCTAGTGGATGCCGAACCACATATAACCCAGCCCCTTCTTAATTACGTTAGATGTATTTCAAAGCATAACAAATATACATAAACAACTTGCAACTTGCCAATATTCTGCCAACTCACCTTTTCCAGATACCGGAAGCAAGTCAATGAAAACAAAATCGGGAGGAAATAATGCAGCATCATAAATCCCGATTTAATACGTGCAATGATTGGACCGTAAACAGTGGCGGGGCACAGAGATATATGCACACCTATTTCCCCTTGTTGACAGAGCGTAGTATAATATGATATATATCAAACTTCATGTAATCATAAATTAAATATCAGGTCATTGTATTTTATATAATACAGATGGGCGCGGATCCAGATTGTTTTCTAAGAAGAGGGGGGGGGGGGATTGTACCCTTTCTGCCCAAAAGGAGAGAGAGAGAGAGAATCTCAAAACGGTTAAAAATGATCAATTTTGTTTCAAATGTATGTGTGCACCCCCCACCCCCCTAATCACCTCCTATATCCGCCGCTGCATAGAAATATTAATATTCATAAAATAAGTTTAGAGTTTTGTGCGATACTTACACAACCAGTTTTCCTTGCCATTCTCCCGTAGATGTGAGAACAGTTTGTGATAGAAAACGCCCCAAATGTATGCGATTACATTCCCTGTACCCCCATTTTTTCCCAGATCTGCAATTGACTGCTCTCGTATAACTTTGGACACAACACAGATGATAGTTTTATATACGGTATCAAATACAACATGACTACATTGTAATAAAGTCAGAGCGCAAGTGTCCGCATTAACTACATAATTCTGCAGAGCCTGAGAAACCCAGAAATAGGAGCGACTCAGTTAAAGAAGTGGTATTAACCTTGCTCCCTATAAAATGAATACAACACCCTAAACATTGCATGACAGCCAGCCGTACGTGCAGGATGCCGTTGTTTATTATGTATACAATAATAACGTTAAACCATTCGTGAAAAATTGACAACTGACAATATATACCCGACATTTATGCAATAGCTCCCCAAATATACGTCAGGGCCGGCCAGGAAAAACTAGAGATAAAAAGATGGGAATTTCCCAAGAAAAACTATAGAAAATTGTGTCCGTTGCCAAGTGCCGCTGGATGCAGGGAGTTTGTAAACGGACCTCACAAAATAACAGTTTGCAAACATACTATACACCAAAACTTTATTTATGTTTATTAAACTCGTGCAGAACGGCGGCTAGAAGTGAAAATATACAGTTACAAACCCAGTGTTTTAGATACCTGTAAACGCTTTTCCAAACAATCATATATATAGCCGTCTTTGTCCACAACCGTTTTCCATCTGCCATGCATCTTAAGGCACCTCTCATCCACACTGGAGTTTGCTCCCATAATGGCCCCACCTGACCTGAGGGAATCCAGCCCTAGATTAACACTCTCGACCACTACAGATTTCAATAGAGTCAAAATATTGCACCTTGCAGCCGTGTAGCTAAGCTTTTTGTTTTTGTAAACAAGTTTGCACTTACAGAATGAATAGATGAACCGTTATTCAATAAGCGAGTTAAGCTAAGCAACGTGAAAAGAATTTTCCGGAAGAGCACTATGTCCTTGTAATTTTATGAATTTCTCCCATCTTGCGACAGCATTGAAATTAGCCTTATTGGTACTGTCACTTTTACTGGAAAGTATTATCCTCCCTAGATGTGGACATAGATCCTCCAGATAACTCCCAGCTTGTACATCGTGAAAGTATTATCCTCCCTAGATGTGGACATAGATCCCCCAGATAACTCCCAGCTTGTACATCGTGAAAGTATTATCCTCCCTAGATGTGGACATAGATCCCCCAGATAACTCCCAGTTTGTACATCGTGAAAGTATTATCCTCCCTAGATGTGGACATAGATCCCCCAGATAACTCCCAGCTTGTACATCGTGAAAGTATTATCCTCCCTAGATGTGGACATAGATCCCCCAGATAACTCCCAGCTTGTACATCGTGAAAGTATTATCCTCCCTAGATGTGGACATAGATCCTCCAGATAACTCCCAGCTTGTACATCGTGAAAGTATTATCCTCCCTAGATGTGGACATAGATCCCCCAGATAACTCCCAGCTTGTATATCGTGAAAGTATTATCCTCCCTAGATGTGGACATAGATCCCCCAGATAACTCCCAGCTTGTACATCGTGAAAGTATTATCCTCCCTAGATGTGGACATAGATCCTCCAGATAACTCCCAGCTTGTACATCGTGAAAGTATTATCCTCCCTAGATGTGGACATAGATCCCCCAGATAACTCCCAGCTTGTACATCGTGAAAGTATTATCCTCCCTAGATGTGGACATAGATCCTCCAGATAACTCCCAGCTTGTACATCGTGAAAGTATTATCCTCCCTAGATGTGGACATAGATCCCCCAGATAACTCCCAGCTTGTACATCGTGAAAGTATTATCCTCCCTAGATGTGGACATAGATCCCCCAGATAACTCCCAGTTTGTACATCGTGAAAGTATTATCCTCCCTAGATGTGGACATAGATCCCCCAGATAACTCCCAGCTTGTACATCGTGAAAGTATTATCCTCCCTAGATGTGGACATAGATCCCCCAGATAACTCCCAGGTTGTACATCGTGAAAGTATTATCCTCCCTAGATGTGGACATAGATCCCCCAGATAACTCCCAGCTTGTACATCGTGAAAGTATTATCCTCCCTAGATGTGGACATAGATCCTCCAGATAACTCCCAGCTTGTACATCGTGAAAGTATTATCCTCCCTAGATGTGGACATAGATCCCCCAGATAACTCCCAGCTTGTACATCGTGAAAGTATTATCCTCCCTAGATGTGGACATAGATCCCCCAGATAACTCCCAGCTTGTACATCGTGAAAGTATTATCCTCCCTAGATGTGGACATAGATCCCCCAGATAACTCCCAGCTTGTACATCGTGAAAGTATTATCCTCCCTAGATGTGGACATAGATCCTCCAGATAACTCCCAGGTTGTACATCATGAAAGTATTATCCTCCCTAGATGTGGACATAGATCCCCCAGATAACTCCCAGCTTGTACATCGTGAAAGTATTATCCTCCCTAGATGTGGACATAGATCCCCCAGATAACTCCCAGCTTGTACATCGTGAAAGTATTATCCTCCCTAGATGTGGACATAGATCCCCCAGATAACTCCCAGCTTGTACATCGTGAAAGTATTATCCTCCCTAGATGTGGACATAGATCCCCCAGATAACTCCCAGCTTGTACATCGTGAAAGTATTATCCTCCCTAGATGTGGACATAGATCCTCCAGATAACTCCCAGCTTGTACATCGTGAAAGTATTATCCTCCCTAGATGTGGACATAGATCCTCCAGATAACTCCAAGGTTGTACATCGTGAAAGTATTATCCTCCCTAGATGTGGACATAGATCCTCCAGATAACTCCAAGGTTGTACATCGTGAAAGTATTATCCTCCCTAGATGTGGACATAGATCCTCCAGATAACTCCCAGATTGTACATCGTGAAAGTATTATCCTCCCTAGATGTGGACATAGATCCTCCAGATAATTCCCAGCTTGTACATCGTGAAAGTATTATCCTCCCTAGATGTGGACATAGATCCCCCAGATAACTCCCAGGTTGTACATCGTGAAAGTATTATCCTCCCTAGATGTGGACATAGAAATTGATTCCAGAGGTGGTTAGGAAAATTGAAAAAGAAAAATGCAAATGTTCTTTAGTATTGCCGGAGTGGACATCCGCTCCTTTTTGACCAATGTTAATTGAAAATCAAGGGAATTTTCGGTGTTATATTAAAAATTATGCACGGTTAAAATATGTGCACTGCATTTGCAGAGGTAAAGGGAACAACGGTATGTTTGGAAAACAGGGAGTGTTATTTAACATGCTTTTTGTACATATAGAATTTTAATTAAATGTATATTTCAGGATTACAAAACAGAATCAGAAAATTGACGCATGACAAAATTCCCTTCGAGAATTTTTCACTCATATTGAGACGTCACCAGCTGTAGGTGAAGTACCACAAATTTAGACCTACGCTTAGCGCTCAGGGCCGTAGCAGTAAGGGTTCTTTGACGTGCCAACGCCTACCGTGACACGGGACCTCCGTTTTTAAGGCTATATCCGAAAGACCCGTGATTCTCACTTCTAAATGCCGAGCGTTTGGCGAAGGAGCAATCACTACCTATTTTTCGTCTTAGGTTTGACGCGGCCATGACACGAGCGGGACTCGAAATTACGACCTCCCGGTTACGAAGCGAACGCTCTAACCACTGAGCTACCGCGACCGGTAAATTCTTACCTCAATTCATAAACTGAAGTCCGTAATAGCTCCAAGTGACTGAAAATTGAAAACTCTAATTCGAAAACTGAAACTGTGGACTTTTCCGTAGAAAGACTTCCGATTTGGTAGGTGTGGCACTGTTTATTGTAAATCAAGTCCTCGGAAGACAGCATGGGTACCGCTGGATGCAGTCAGGACATAACGTTACGAGATACAATGTAGAAATGCTATTAAAAATCCTAGATTCCGTTGGAGTGAAAACAAGGAGTGGAGACGCATGAAACGAAAGCAATATCACAGCAAGTGACCTATGCTTGGCATATAGATTTAAGTTAAAACCACACGGATTTGCAATAAATGGTTGCATTGATGGTGTTCCGCGGAAGATTGCCTGGATGGAAGCGCGTGATACTAACAGCGACCCTAAAGTAATAGCGAACTATTGCATCAAAGCGGGAGAAGATCTTACAGAGAATACTCGCATGGACTTGCTGGAGACAAAAGTTTTCTTTATAGTACTCACATCAATGAATTGAATGGTTCTGGGGTTTCTGGATGGTGTTGCCTGGATTGGTTTCCTGACATCCATCCTGATTTATTTTGTGGTGATTTTCTGGACAAATCATTCATTCAGCATTGTTTCATGCACCTAATTCAGGTAATGGAGTAAGTTCGTATTTTATTTATTATTTATCTCAGACTTTAGAATATTTCAAGAAATAAACTTATTTTGTGACAGTCTTTGTTTGGTGATGCAAAACAATACGAAAATGCATTGTAAAAGTGAGTGGCCGCACAATTTTTAAAATAAAAATCTTAATAATAATTACCCCGTGGGGATCCGGCTAGTTAGAATAGATCCTCAGTACCCCTTGCTTGTCGTTTAACAGGCGACTAAATGGGGCGGTCCTTCGGATAAGACCGTAAAAACCGAGGCCCCGTGTCACAGCAGGTGTGACATGATAGAGATCCCTCCCTGCTCAAAGGCCATAATCGCCGAACATAAGCCTAAATTTTGCATCCCTTCACTGGCAATGGTGACGTCTTCATATGAGTGAAAAATTCTTGAGCGGGATGTTAAATATACAATCAATCAATCAAAAATATTAAAAAATACGTAATGCATTTTGCTATTTAAGGCAGCAGGAATGTTAAATGAAAATTAAGTGATTGATTAACTTCATTTGTTTTACAGAAAGATCTGGATGCCTTGCGGTTGATGTGAAATACCCTATACTGTAACATGCAGTAAAGGTGAAGATAACTAACAGTAATCAATCTCAAAACCAAACTACAGAATGGGACGGCACCGATCAGTACTTCTGTCTCATGTCACAGATTTTCGAGCGGAATACTGTTTTTGGAAATAATTATTTGAATACAAAAACTTTGAAGAATTTTACCCTGTTTTACGTATTAATAGAATAGTCGATACATATAGAGTCCTCCTTTCTTCGTTGTCTACATGAGGCGCCAGCCTGGCAATGTCTCACACTGGTTCACACTTTTATAGTCTCAGAAATGATGTCCTCCAATGGCGCATGCGCCAATGAACTTGACCTATGATTCCATACAGGTTGGGACCTGAACCAACATACACAAACAATCATGTTCAGTAACAAGGCATAAACAACAGTGGCTTTATAGGAGTACACACCATACCTTACTCACACATTTTATCGTGTAATTACACGGTCATGAATGACACACTTTAATAATAATGATTGGTTTTTATATCGCACTTTTTCCAGCATATGCTGCTCAAAGCGCTTCACAAGACATTATACATTATTACCCCAGCAGACCTTATAACATTCCAGAGCTTTCTCAGTGCAAGCTGCCGTTAAGGCAGCTAGAACACTAACATTCTAACAATATCTTTCATAGTCGATAGCCAGGTACCCCTTTTACGCTTGGGTGGACTGAGGAAATTCGTATAAATTGCCTTTCCCAAGAACACAACGTCGGTCCTGCCGAACCCACAACCTTTCGGTCTAACAGCCTAACCACTAGACCACAGACGCCACATTAAAGTACATACGCTTTATACACACAGATTACTAACAGTCTCGAAGACGACTCTCTTTAAAGCACTTAGCTTTAACACTCACAAAATACTACTACATGTATACACAAATGCAGTGTTGTATATTACTACTCGCAGGACAACAGGTTGCGACCAAAATAGCACGCCAAAAGATTGAAACACGTGTTTGTAAACATAAATGTGATAGAGCGTAATTTCACATGCTTTAAATATTTTATTCCAGGAATTTCATTTATTATTGTTTTCATTGCTTATTAAATTTTTACTGCTGACTCTGCAAGACGGGTTGTTCTTCTTCTTCACTGTAATTATGTTACTATTTATCAATTGGCCATTGTAGACTAGTCACATGATTACTGAATACTGAGATATAATTTACTGCACCACTGGACATTTACTCTAAAGAATTTATACACTTTAAACTTTATGGTTGTAAGGTGTTCATTCTCTCCTCTGAAAATCTTAAAAACAATTAATTTAAATCTTGTTGAATTATATATTAATATTAAGTTATATATCAATTATTTACAGCATTCGTGCAAAATTGCGCAGCTCATTCACTCACTCATATCCATCATTCAAACATTCACTCAGACAAGATAGTAGTGATGATAAAGAAATAGTCCATCCCAAGCTTAAAACAAAGCATCTAGGCTGCTTGGTAACAAAACAAAAGAATTTTTCCCTCCTAAAAATCATGTGACTAGACTAGAATGACCAATCTATAAAGCCGCCCGCGTGGCGCAGTGGTTAGAGCGTCGGGCTCAAAGATCTGATGATCCTTGAGTCGGGGGTTCGAATCCCACTGTGGTCTTTCGGATGAGACCGTATAAACCGAGGTCCCGTGTCGCAGTAGGTGTGGCACGATAAAGATCCCTCCCTGCTCAAAGGCCCTGAGTGCCGAGCATAGGCCTAAATTCGCAGCCCTGTCACCGGTAATGGTGACAGCCGCCGGATAGCTGAAAAATTGCTCAGGCGGCTATAAACAAACAAACAAACAAAAAAACCAATCTATAAATAGTAACACGAGGAATGAAAATAACAAGACAAACACAGTAAATAAATAAACTGAAGTGAAGCAATTTTTTTTTTTCAATAAATGAAATTCCTGAAATAAAATATTTAAAGCATGTAAAATTACACTCTATTACATAAATATTTAAATTCAACGTAATAAGCATAAAAACGATGGGTGTTTTAGAACTAATGAATGAAATGAAGATAAAATTAAGAAATGATAAACCTCACCTTAGAAAAGCTGGACCAGGTTCACCCCAGAGTCAGCAAGTGTTGAAAAATGATGTCTCGGCATTTAAATTTTAAACTGCTTAACAGTTTACCTATTTAGTTTAAACCATATTTTATTCATAATCAACAAGCATTTAAACATATACATAATATTCATAATGGATTCGGAAACAAGTTTGATAACTTATATTAATCCGTCACCTGATAGTATTGGTAAAGTAAAGAATCCTTGTTGGATGGTACATAATAATAATAACAGAAGAAAATGATACATACATTAGGATTTTAGAGTGCAACAGTAGAATGTTAATAAGAGAGAGAGAGAGAGAGAGAGAAAAGAAACAGGAGAAACAAGACGCTTGCTACATATATAATAAGAGTATAATATTATATTATCCATGGAGGAAGTAGTGAGTAATAGGGAATACTGGTTATACAAATCTCTTGGTAGCTACTATGTATTTCTGAACTGATTTGAAAATCTCAATGTTGTCTGTATTGGAAAGATTAGGATCACCAAATAGTAATAATTTAGTATTGATGTGATAGGGAAGAGAGAAAATAAATCTATTTCGTGGTCTCACATAATAAGGGCAATGCAGAAAAAAGTGATCTGAAGATTCAATCCCACCACAATTACAGTTAGGGCTATTAACAATATTTCGAGAAAATAAGTCACTGTTAAGTGCACTGCAACCAAGTCGTAATCTAGTGTGGAGTACATCTTCCCTGCGCTTACCAGTCAAAAACTGTTGAGTTTTTTTTTTTATGATATTAGAGCGTAGAAAATGTTTCAAATTTAATATTGATGAATTTTGTTTGATGATATCAGGTAATTCGTTCCAAAGTTGTATGGTTGATGGTACAAATGAGTTGCGGTAATGTTCTGTTCTGCATTTGACTTGTTTGATGTGATTGCTTTGCCTGGTGGAGTGATTGTGTATGTCTTGGTTTTGTAGAGAGATATTGAGGTGTTTGATCGTATACCATTTTGTGAAATTGTATTATTTTATGTATCTGCCTTCTATTCTTTAAAGTTTCCCAACCTGTTTCTTGATAAAGACTTTGAATATTTACGAGTTTCGTAGAACCAGTTACAATACGAGCAGCTTCGATGTTGATTTTTTCAATTTTGTTGACCAGATCGTAAGATATGTTATTCCATATAATATCACCGTATTCAAGAAGTGGTCTAACATAAGAGAAATACAATTTTTCAAGCGATTTTCTATCGATAGTAAATTTTAATTTTCTTAATATATGGAGACGTTGAGATGCTTTTGTAAGTATTGATTGGACGTGTAGATCCCAGTGACCTTTGTTAGAAAAGTGAATTCCAAGATGTTTATGACTTTCCACGTTTTTTATACTTTGACCGTCCATGTAGAGAGGTGGGTGGGTTGTAGGAATTCGCTTGTTGCTGAAGAGTAAGCACTCGGTTTTTGAGGAGTTAAAGTCTACAAGCCACTGATTTGCCCACACACTTATTTTGTTAAGATCATTATTTAAGATTTCACTGGCTATGAGGGCATTTTCTACTACTACGAATAAGGTTGTATCGTCAGCGAACAATTTGATCACATATTCGATCTCACAGACAATATCATTTATGTAAATGACAAATAGCACGGGACCAAGAATGGATCCCTGGGGCACACCGGCCTTGATACTACCCCAAGTGGATGACGTAGAGTTGATTGCTACTCTTTGTTCTCTATTTGATAGATAGTTTTTAAACCAATTGAGCAAATTTCCAACTATACCCGCTTTTCTTAATTTGAACAAGAGACCCTCATGCCATACCCTGTCAAAGGCTTTACTAATATCACAAAAGACCGCTCTCACTTCTTTCCCAGCATCGAGCGACTTATTGTAGAGTCTCCAAGGATAAAACCAGATTGATTAGAGCAGAAGAAATTGTTGTGGGTTAGATATGAGTTTACACGATTAAAGATACATCTCTCCATTACTTTTCCAGTAATGGAAATAAGGGATATAGGTCTGTAATTAGACACATTGTTCTTGTCCCCTTTTTTAAATATCGGTGTGACATTAGCTCTCTTCCATTCCATCGGAAAGATACCTTTTTTCAGGGACATGTTGAAAAGTTTACACAACGGTAGTTTCAATATAGAAGCCGCTTCTTTCAGAAGACGAGGACTAAGGAGATCTGGGCCCGTAGCTTTAGAAGTATCTAAGGAGAGGAGTACTGTTTCAATTTCACTCGCCTCAAGGATTAAGTCGGAGAGTATATCGTTGGAATAGCCTTGGGAATCCGTACTTGGTAATGTAGCTCCTTGATCATCAATGGATGACTGATCTAGGAAATAATTATTGAATATTTCGGCCTTTTCCTTGTCACTCTCATAGACTTTACCTTTAAATAGAAGAGGAGTATTTGAAAATGATTTTTTACAGTTTAGATTTGTTAACTTATTTACTATTTTCCACCATTTTTTTTTGGGGGGGGGGGTCGTTACAATTATTGATATCTGCTGAAAGTTTGTTCTAATAATCTTCCCTAACTTTCCGAACAAGACTGACACACTGATTCCGGATATTCCGATATTTTCCCAATCGGTGTCTTTCTTTGTACGTTTAGCTCGGTTGTGCAGACGACGTCGTTTACGAATACGTTTTCTTACAGTATTGTTAATCTATTGTGGGTCGGATTGCCGTACGGTCACCGTTTTGTTGGGGATTGACAATTTAGCACAGTCAACTATAGTTTTATTAAGATTACAAACGCTTTTGTTTATGTCGGATTCGTCTAGTAAACTATCCCAATCGATATTTGCTAGATTTTGTCTATAAGAAATATAGTCTCCATCACTGAATAGCCATATATTTCGTTTAAAACAATGCGAAATTACGGAGGGTTGAATAAGAATACCGTATATAGGGCAATGTTATCGAATATACTGGTCCAGAAAACAGTCACCGACCGATGACCTTTCCACGATTGAATGATCACTTACAAGTATAATGTCAAGAAGTGAGGACGATGTTCGGTGAAGTATGTAGGTCTTTAATGATTTGAAACATGTTATAAGTTCGTATGATGTTCAGTAAATGATCAGCATGTGTATTGGGTGACAGTAAGTTGGCATTGAAGTCCCCAACAATAATAATTTTACTGATTTTTGTATTATATGCTTGGTCTATGGAAAATTCAATGTCGTCCCAAAGACTAACAGGAAAATTCGGAGGGCGGTAAAATGTTCCGTATAAATAGATTTGGTCACGAATTGCCAATTCAAGCCAGACGCACTCGACCGTATCTGGTTCCAGATCCGATCGACGTTTCGCGAGTATGTGATCTTTAACGTACACGGCTACGCCCCCGCCTGTTTTGTGTTTTCTACAGTGACAGAACGGTGCTTGGAAATTTTTAAAGGTAATATCCGAAGCCAATTCATCGTTATTTAACCAAGTCTCAGTAAATGACAGTACACAATGATTGTGGAGTTCGCTTTCTAATACATTTAGCTTGGGCTTTAGACTTTGAACATTTAAGTGTACAAATGATAATCTAGTCGAATCCTCAATACTTAGTGAAGTGGAAGAAGATGATGCAGATGAACATTCAGTAGTATTGCGTGTTGGGGCGCCCGAATTTATTTCAATATCTCCAGAAAGTTTTAGAATTTGCACAGGTAGATATTTAAGCAAGTTTATATGTTTAGTGGTTCGGGTATGTGTAAAGGTCGGGCATGTTTCATGATTTGAAATATTATTGTTTTGTACACTTTGATAGTACTCCTTGGGTTCAGAAAAAAGAATAATCAACAAGATAATTGGAACACCACCTATTTTGTGTTTTAAGATCAAATTAATACCAATGATTTCAAGGACGCTTAAGCATGAAATTGGACAAGTAGCTATTGAATAGCAAGTTCCCACCCTGGCTCTGTATTGTGCCGTTTCAGTACCCATGTCTTAAGTTATACCTCTACAAAACAACTGAAGACTGAAAGCAAGAACATGGGTATAAGGAGTCAGGTTTGTGGCAAGCGATTTGAGAAAATATAACAGATGAACTATAAAAAGCAAGCATGGAGATGAACCACACAAAAAAAAGAAAGAAAAATACATGTGTATACGCAAAAAATCATAACAAGCATAATAAGTAATGCACATGGCTGCAGTGCTAGAAAATGTTTGTGATAACATGGTAGCATGGTAATATATTTGTTTACATTGTGTACAAATTAATGTTACAAATACAAGGAACAGGGCAAGTTGAAACACTGTAGAGAATCCTCACATGATGTGACCAAATGGGATGAGGTCCGACTCCTGTTTGATTGAGAAAACTTTGTCATTTAAGTCACGGATTCCGATCTTTCCATTGGAGGACCAGACTTGTTTGATACGACGGTTTCGACTGAGCTGCCTCGCATTGTACATGAGTTTGTCCCGGTATTTGGTAAGATCCTCGTTGACAGATATTTGACGAGTGTCGGGATGGTTTTTGAACTTCTTCCAGTTCTTAATGAGTCTGAATTTGAGATCAACACTTTTCAGTCTGGCAATGATCTGTCTGGATCCAGTTCCACTATTATTGGGCTTACCAACTCTATGAGAGACATCAATATCATTTGGTTGGAGGGGGATCCCCGCTTTGTCGCTTCTATGAGAAGTGTGGAAGTGTTCTCGTCTGGTTGTTCGGGTATCCCGGATACTCTTACCAGTGATCTTCTCCCGTATTGTTCTAACTCGTCCAGCTGGTGAAACAGATTTTTATTTTCTTCCTCCAAGTTGTTAATCCTGTTGTGAAGAGGTTCCACAGCTCTGGCTACTTCTGATTCGACTAGTTGTGAAATTTCATCTTGAAGCGCTTGTTTGACAGCAGCTGCAATCTTTAGAACATCCTCTTGTCCGAGTACAACCTGTGGGTGTGTATACGCCGGACTCTGTAGACCAGGGTGTCCAGGTATAAATTGGGGGTGTGGATGACCGTATGGCATTTGCTGAACTGGTGTAGACATGTGTGGAATAGGATGGGTTTGAGACAGGTTAGGATTACTTGGATTACTTGGACTAATTGACAAAGATCCCTCCCTTTGTTTTTTAGGGGAGCGTGAAGATTCCAAGTTAGATTGGGACATTGCACTCAAGTTTCTTTTATTATTATCGTTGTTACTGTCACCCATTTCTACAAGTTCTTATCGGTTACTATATATTTAGTATCACAAAGGAACACCCAGTGCGTGTGGGTACACTGGTCACACTTCAATGGAGCTCTCGATTTACACAGTTCACAATTCACATACACTTATACAGTTCATATAATTGTAACACAAAGTAAGTTTAAACAATATGGTATATCACATTATCAGTCTACGTAGATATGTCATACTCTGTAGTTAAGGCGAAGCTGGGAGCTGGTAGCGTAAAAGTTCATTGCTAACTGATTGGTGAGTGAATCTCATGGCCGCTCAAAACATACATCTAGTAAGTTCGAAGAGTAAACTACATTGGCAGATAAAATTCATACATTTTTTTCAATACTTCTCTCACATTTAATGTCCCCAACTCCTACACTGTCCCATCACTGCATACCACTACGCTGCACAATGCAATCACATATTTTTGTCGGAGCTGTACGACAGTGTGCACCACCCAACAAGGGCAATTAATTCCTATTTATTTGATAAAATCTCAAGAATGGTTCTGCCTGCTTCATCCTGCAAATTGGAAAGTAAAGAAGAGTTTGATGCTAAAGAAACAATACAAGAAACTTTCTTTTCCCAATCCTCTTTACAAGTAAATGGTACAGGTGTTGCAGACTTATTCAGGAAGAAGTCGCCAGTTTGATAGCGGACAGGTAATTTCCGCTGTCTGGTGGATCTCGTAGGAGGAACTTTTTTGGTCTCTTCTGCTTCAGTCTGGGATGGTGCTGCATCTGGAATTTTTTCCTGAGCAATCTCTGTATCACTAGCGGTAATGTTCTGAAAGGAAACATCATTAGTCTCCTGAGCAATCTTGGAATCATCAACAGTCACTGGACTGCTGTCTTCTCTACCCGACTAACTATGAATCCCCATAAAGAATCATCCTCTGAGTCGCTCTCCTCAGATTCTATCTTGATGAGTATCCTTAGGTTTCTCACTAACGTTGGCGTCTTCCACATCTTCCAAACTCGGTGATCCACATCTCAACATCACTAAAAATTCCAGGCCAGTGGAACCTATCTTTGATGAGCGATAGGGTTCTGTCTTTACCAGGGTGTCTCATGTCGTTATGCAGAGCTTCAATCACGGTTGATGCATGAGCAATGGGTAAAACCAGTTGATGCTTTTGAAACTTTGGGACTATTAAACTGTCTATAGAGCAATCCTTTCTTCAAATATAGTTTAGTCAATCCACCATCAGAAAAAGATTTCTCTATTTCATCCTTAGCCAAATTCCAAAGCTTTTTTAATGATTCGTCCATCTTTTGTTCTCTCAACATATCTTCAAGTGAAACATCTTGTAAAACATCTGGGACTTTGAGTGATTTGTAAGGCAACTGTTGTCGCTTTAGCTGGCTGTGAGTCTCAACTGCTGATGTGGTTTCAGTTGAACGTATCCATGATAGGTTCGGATCTTCTGGTTTTCTGACTCCATGGAAATTTCCAAGAATCAGTCATAGGAGGGCGAATCGAAACACCATGCGACAATTGTTCCAGTGAAGTATGGGGTATCCACATTGACCTCTGCTACTTCAGCATCCACACAACTATCATCTGCTAACATGCATCTTTGTATTCGACCAGTTTTTTGATCTTCAGTCACCAATTCTTTTCGAATAACTGCACCGCTGCATCCAGTATCACGTAAGACAGTTACAAGTTTGTCACCCACACATCCTTTCACAACTGGCATCACCATATCTCTCTCTGATTCGGAAAAGTCAAGTTCAACATCTGTTTGTTGAGTATCGACAGCTTAAACCTCTTTACGTCTTTGTCCACCATGATCATTTCCAGGATAGTATCCCCGCTTTCTTTTCCACTACTGCTCTTATTTCCTGATGCTTTCTTTGCTTGACATTCAAACGATCGACGTCCATATTTATCACAAACAAAACATTTCACTTTGTTGTTGGATTTGTTCTGCTGTAGTTTTTTATCACCACATGAGCTTTTTTCAAAACATGGATCCTGAGTAACGAATGAAGAACTTATTGTCCTAGCTTCAACGCACTGATCCGCATAACGTGCCATGTCTTGGATTGTAGGAGGAATTCTTTCTTTCAAGAATAGTGAAAGTTCCTTGGTACAACAGAACAGGAATTGTTCACATAAGAAAAGGTCCTTGAGTCCTTCATATGTTTTATTTGTCTCTGACAGTTCCACCCGACGTTCTACATAGCTATCCAGACGAGATGAAAACTGTATAAAAGTTTCACTCCCTTCGGGTTTAGGTGATCGGACTCGTTTACGAAAACCGTCTTCATTTATGTCCAATCTCTTATAAAGAGCTGTTTTCAGTGCATCAAAATCCAACGAATCTTCAGGTGGAAGTCTGGCGAAAACATCTAGAGCCTTTCCTTTGAGAAGTGCGCTTAAATGAGCTCCCCAGTTGTGTCTGTTCCATTTTTGGGAAGTTGCATAACGTTCAAAACGTTGTATATATGCATCTATGTTGTCGTGCGTATCATCGAACACTGGAAGTTTTGGTCCCTTAAAGGGCTGATGAGTTTCAAGATTGATTGACGTTGAGTCTAATACCTTCGCAGATCTCTGATGCAAGCGCTTGGAATTTTTGATCATGTTCCATTTCCTCGATCTTACGTCTGTGCTCTGCCATTGCGTACTGTTCTTTACGTTCTTCCATAAGAATCTGATGTTCATGTTCTCTTCTCGCCCTCTCACTGCTTTACTTCTCAATCTGAAGTTGAAGTTCTCTATCCTCACGAGCTTGTCTATCAAAGCGTTCCCGTTCTCTTTCATCTCTCAGTCGTGCCTGCTCATCTTTAATGAACTGTTGGAGAACTTCATCCTTCAAACCCATTTGTGTACCCAAGTCCAGAAGTTCCTTCATCTCCTTGACAGTAGATTGTTTGTTTATAGCCGCCTGAGCAATTTTTCAGCTATCCGGCGGCTGTCACCATTACCGGTGACAGGGCTGCAAATTTAGGCCTATGCTCGGCACTCAGGGCCTTTGAGCAGGGAGGGATCTTTATCGTGCCACACCTACTGCGACACGGGACCTCGGTTTATACGGTCTCATCCGAAAGACCGGCACCCACGTCCCACAGTGGGATTCGAACCCCCGACTCAAGGATCATCAGATCTTTGAGCCCGACGCTCTAACCACTGCGCCACGCGGGCGGCTCCTTGACAGTAGACATGGTGAGTGTATCTAATGAACCACCTTACCATCAATCTATCAGCTCACACGAATTATCTACCCACTACTTATCTCTTTAATCCTGACAACTTACCTCTCACTTAACTAATGTGAACCATAACTAAAACTTACCTCAGCATTCTAATCAGCAACATCAGAGTAACTACTAACACCTAACATCCTAGCATAATGACACTTAATCTTGGCAAATATTCACCAAAGAAGT
Source organism: Ostrea denselamellosa (assembly GCA_024699665.1). Classification (NCBI taxonomy): domain Eukaryota; kingdom Metazoa; phylum Mollusca; class Bivalvia; order Ostreida; family Ostreidae; genus Ostrea; species Ostrea denselamellosa. The sequence continues at coordinate 2,960,874 of JAMZEH010000075.1, read as the reverse complement.
GGTCTTGTATGAAATTAGAGAGAGAGAGTTTGCTATCCCACCACTGCCACCAATATGTAACATGGGACAAGCAAGGCTATCTCCAATCAGACAAGAACACCACTTTAAATAACAATTTATTTACAAAAGAAAGAAAAGATAGAAAAGAAACATTAATCTCACCTATCTCACTTCTATCACCCCACTAACACACATGAAGCAAATGAATATTTACAAAAGAAAAAAAAATTCTATCTCAATATATACACAGTTTTCGTTAGTTGCCACTGTTCATTGTTAAGTTCTAAGCATGTAGCTTTCCTAACATCAAGTTCTACAAGCCGAACACGATCGTCACTTAGCTGCGATCCCTGTTGTTCTGGTGTAGTACTTGGACAGTTGAGTACCCTCCTCTTATGTATGAACCAACGTTTCTGAGTTCATTTCCTCGTGGATTCCAGTTGATACGTGGTCACTAGTCCACCCTATTATAACCCACCATGATTCCTCTTTCGATAAAACAGCAGCAATACTTGACGCTACAATATGGCAACCATCATAAGTATAGGCAACTAACTATTGCTTCTTACTATGAAAATAAAGTTGTATATTTGAAAACATAACAAGTGTACATGAAAATGCTAACAAATATTTACAGAAATGGCGGATCATACATCACTTCCGGTCAATCACTTCCGCCCAGGTATAGAAAAACGAAGTTTAAATGTCACAAGAAAAATACAAAAACAGTGAAAACTATCTCCCTAACTCTCTACATAGAAATAACAATAAAGAGATTTAAAGTCTCACGTCACCGTCACGCCTGAACACATATACAGGTAAACGGTGAGTACTGGCCAAGTTCAATTATAAGAACGACCATGTATAAAATGTGAAATAAGCAAAATAATGCTGCAAATTATCTATAAATGCAAATATCCACTTACCACGGTCGTGTATCCGTGCCCTTGTCAAATAAAAGCAGCTAAAATGAGTTCAAATCGAACTTGTGTCAGCATATATCACTCCGACACAGCTATCGTCTTTCCATTGACGTAGCTCACCCGGGAATGAATACCCGCCGATAAAGTTTCGCTCGGGTGATTTGTTTCAAAGAATGATGGGAAAATTTTGGTCTGTTCGATTTAATAACAGGGCATATAAAAGGTGTGCTTGAGTACATTTGCATTAGTGATTGTTACAGACTGTAAACTGTTGGCCATAGAGATAGTCTTTAAACTTGTCACAAATCGCCCATTTCAGCAAGAATTCTCTTTTATGTGGAGGATATTTTTTTCCGATTTGTTGAGTCCCCGACTGGCATAATTAATGACTTGCTTATGTCCATTATGTTCCGGGTATAGAACTGTACCTAGGGAATCACCTGATGCAGCTCATAAGGCAAGGTGCTGTCAGTATATCCTAATATTGGTGATGAAACTAAGCGAGTCTTGAAAAAGTGGCACTTGGATGGAGCAACTTTAAGTGACGCCTCCTGTGTTTTGCTGAGCACAAGCTGTATGCTATGGCGATGTTGCTCAAACGTCTTGCCAAATATGATGACATCGTCTATAAATACGCAGCATACTTTCAAGGTAAGGTCAGCTAGGATGTTTTCCATCAATCTCTGATATGTCGCTGGTGAATATGTAAGTCCAAAGGCATACGGTTGTACTCATAAAAGTCTAATGATCCACCGGAAAATGCTGTACGCTCCTTATGACCTTCTAGACTCCACTTGAGGGTAGCCAGATTTCATGTCAATGACGGAAAAGAATTTATTTCCTGATATGTTACCTGGAATTTATACCTGTAGTGAACTGTTGTCTGTGTTCCGTAAAAATAGCACGATGAATAAACGAGAATTACAAAATCGCATTCATGAACTTGAACAATAACTCATGGAAGTAAACCAAAATTATTGAGAAAAATACTTTTATACCGGAAAACTGCAAAATTAGATTTCTGTGGTCGACCGAAATGTGAAAGTGATTTGGCAATTCATGATTGCATTGATGATCAGGTAGCGTTCGCAGCTCGTGAAAGGACAGATGCGCCAAACGTTGACCTTATTTTCACGCATTTAGAGGGCCAAGCTAAGGATGAGGTGAAATACAGAGTTGACATTCGCCGTGATCCAAACGCAATACTAAATTGTTTACGTATAGCTTTCGGAAACCCGGAAAGCGTCGTTACACAGCAGCAACGTTTCTTTGAGCGTCACCAGAATGAAAATGAAACCATCCGTGGATATTCATACGCATTGTTGGAACTATTCCAGAAAGTTATAAAGAAAGACGACAGTGTTTTCCCGGACAAACAGCGTATCCTATGTGAACAATTTGCTAACAGCCTGTGCAATCCGTTCATGCGAAAAGAAGCTAAGCGCATACTTAGAGGCAGACATGATCCCATCGAATTCTACACTCTGGGAGATGAAATAATTTGGTCCAGTGAAGAGGAAAGAGTGCCTAATTCGAACACGCAGTCAAAACATCAGGACTACAGACAGACGGAGACGATCAGCGAATTTAAATGTCCAGGCGCAGGATACCTCCACCACAGACGAGCTTTTGAAAGTCATCCAAGCGCAACAAAAGCAAATTGATTCGCTCACAAGTCTGATGAAGGATCGTCGTGTCGCAGATCTCTTTACGTTAATAGATGGCCAAGAAAAGGACTATTCGTTTTCACATCATATTATGTATCCATGGAACCATTCTTCCACCAGAAATTAAAACAGCACAGAGACTTGCAGAACTTACATAAATTCTATTACAATTTTTTTGTTGTTGCAATTTTCCAATACACCAACATTTCCATGTCGATATCTATACATCAAGCGGTGGCTTTGGGTCAATCAGATAACATCTTTTTGTCTTAGTATAGATTCCTTGTATCCTCTTGGTTTCAGTCTTACTGGAGGCCCGTTTCAACTGACACCGCCACTTGTTGGCGCTCCGAGGCGGGCGGGGAGCAAGGAATCCGAAATATAATTCATTTTACTATGGCTACTTAAAAAAAGTTGTTCTTCAACAGCTTTAGAGACCTCTCATAATGATGAGCAGATTAATTCTGTTAGTGAACACTGGCCCCGTTTCATCACACTTGAGGCCGAACTGTCGGAAAATCAAACAAAGCCTTTAACAAACGTTTCGCCTCTTGTTATGCAGAAAGGTCTACAAGAAATTATTGGAACTCAAAATCAGTCAAAAGGTTGAGCTCTGGAGCACTTCTTATAGAAGTTACAAAAAAGCAACATTCTGCTTTCTTGCTGGGCTTGAAAGACCTAGCTGGTAAGCAGCGGCTTTATTTTGGTCTTTTGAATCGTCTGTATAAACATCAGTTTTAAAATGTTTAGATTGCTTTATTTCAGATAACTTTGTTTGAAAATAGCGGAATTTGTTTCAGATTTTTTTATATTCAGAAAGTGAAGTGTCAACTTTGGGTTTTAGTAATTTCCATGGTGGTATTTCTGAACGTGATGGGTTTTTTTTTTTATGTCCAAATGTAAGTTAGAATCATGTAAATGTCTTTTGACTCGGAGACCAATTCATTTTATACATGTCTTTTTTTTCATACAAATCTTCTAACTGTGGATGGATTGTCATTATTAACTTTTAATTTAATAATGTATTATAAGTTTTATTCTACGTAGATCTAGAGGTGGTTCGTTTGCCTCAACATACAAACTATCTACAGGAGAGGTTCGAAAAGCTCCTGTGCACAGTAGAACTCCTTGATGGTGGATTGCATCAAGGGCTTTAATGTAGGATGTTCTTGCCTCTCCATATACTATACAGCCATAGTCTAGTTTAGACCGGATGAGAGCGATACAGATGTAGAAGAATATTCTTATCTGCTCCCCATTTTGTGTTTGCAACAACTTTTATTATGTCAAGGGCTTTTGTACATTTCTCTTTGAGCATTGCTATATGCGGAATAAAAGTGAGTTTTATTATCAAAAATGACACTTGATGTCTTTTACAACTTTAATTTGAGTACCATCTAATTCCAACTGCGCATCAACGTAGTGTTTCCGTTTAGAACAGAACTGCATACACGCCGTTTTAGTTCTGGAGAATTTAAAACCATTTACATCAATCCAGCTTTGGATTTCGTTTAGACATAACTGTAATTTACGCTCGATGGAATTCACATTTTTGCTTTACAACAGAGAACAAAGTCATCAACATATAGACTTCCATGAAAGTCGTTTTTAAGTAAGTTGATTGTTTGTTTTACGTCCCGTCGAGAATTTTTCACTCATATTGAGACGTCACCAGCTGTAAGTGAAGTACCACAAATTTAGACCTATGTTTAGCGCGCAGGGCCGTAGCAGTGAGGGTTCTTTAACGTGTCAACGCCTACCGTGACACGGGACCTCCGTTTTTAAGGTCATACCGAAAGACCCGTGATTCTCACTTCTAAATACCGAGCGTTTGGCAAAGAAGCAATCACTACCTAAGTTTACGTCTTAGGTTTGACGCGGCCATGGCACGAGCTTGGCTCGAACTCACGACCTCCCGGTTACGAAGCGAACGCTCTAACCACTGAGGTACCGCGACCGGTGTGTAAGACCCAGTAAACTGAAGTTCAGTAAGGGTATTTACAAAATGACTAAAACAAAACACTACGGGGCGCACCACGGGATATTTGGATAAGAAAAATACGAAAATAGATGCAAGATAAATGATTGTAATGTGACATACCATGCCTGAGCTGAGAGACTTGTCTTGTGGAAGACAATGAAATCAACATGTGTGAAAAAGAGACCATTCCTATGACAGTTCTATGTAATGAAACGGTTGGATATTGTATGATATTTTTATGTCAGAAAATAATCTCCAAAACCATGAAATATTGATCAAGCGAAAGATCTGTTAAGCAAGACTAAGCTCTTAATTAGATTGATCTGGAAAATTGTAATGTATAAAGAGTTTATCACTAATAATAAAACACGACTTTTACATTTTTATTAATGTTTTACCGATATGTAATAGAATCAAGTGTTAACCCTGCTGATCGCCTATTGTCTGTCTGTAAAAGTTTACCTGAACCACTGAGCCAATACCAAGCACACGTTCTTTAAAGCTTTCTTATTTCAGGTTTTATCTATCCTTGCAAAAAGAGATTATGAATTGGTAAATATAAATAAAAGAGGGGAAAAAAGAATAGAGTAGTTTTAAAAATTCTAAAACCACTTAAACATAACAAAACATTACTGAAAGCATTCATTTATAATGTATACGTAGATTGTAAATTGTTCAAATGATCCCACACAGGTAACTGACATTTAACTGTAATCACTTACTTATACTGTGGACATGGGGCCTCCGTGGCCAAGTGGTTAAAGCATTGCACTCAAAATCATAAGGCCTCTCACCTCTAGTCGGCACGGGCTCGAATCCCGCTCGCGCCGATATATGGTGGCGTCCATGTTTTGTTCGTGGAGGAGAGAACCCAGATACAATGTACCCGGGAAGAGACCACCGACCTTACGAAAGTAAAATGGCAAACTTTCTCACAAAAATTCTGTGATTTTGAGTGTGATGCTCTAACCTCTCAAGCCACTCATGTGTAAATTTGACTATTATTGTTTATTGCTTTCCGCCACACTCAGCAATTTTTCCGTTATCTGGTGGCATCCCGTTTTTATTGGTGGAAGAGAGAACCCAGATACAATGTACCCGGGAAGAGACCACCGATCTTCCGGCAAACTTTCTCACATATATCTGCGCGAGCGAAAATCGAACCCGCGCCGATTAGAGGTCTCTCATCCCTTTTAGGATTCTATCATTTTGTGGTTGTTTTTAAGGTTTTTTTTAGAGCACTTTTAGTCTTTGTCAATTTTTTCCCTGGTTGTTTATTAGTTGGTTTTGAAATGTTGGACACACTTGGTTTAGGATGAATGTGGGGCTTTAAGGGAAGCAGAAACAAACTGTTCTGGTGGCGCAGTATCAACATGATCTTTAACAGTTGAACGAGTCATTTTGTTTGGGATATTCATTTCTGGATTTGTTTGGCAAGCAATCTCTCTTGTAGATTTCTGTTTTAATACAGCTGCATATAAGATATTAGGATTTGAATACTATATAATGTCCTTGCATCAGGGTAGCTAAGATGCTTTTCAACTTTCAGTTTCTTTATTTCTTTTCTTGTAACCAAACACTGCATTGTTTTGACGAGGATGTGTTGTTTTCGCTGCAATTGCCACATTTAGGTTTTCCTTTGCAGATTTCTGCTGTAGTTTTCAGAACTACATCTGAAACATACTTTTCTGTTTTTGCAACGATCTGATGAATGGCCAAACTTTTGGCGATTAAAACAACGTAAAGGATTGGGTATAAATGTTTCTACTTTTAAGCAATAATATCCAATCTTAATTTTATCAGGTCGGTTGGGGGTGTCAAAATCAAGAATGTAGGTATTAGTTGGAATAAGATTCCCATTTGTCTTGATTTTAATGCGTTTTGTAAAGAGGATATCTTGAAGTTTCAACTCCTGTGTTAATTCTCTTTCCTCCAAATCACAAACGTCACATCCATTGTCTCTAATACTCTAATAACGTCCTTGCTCCGGTTTAATCTGGAGCTTTGAGTTCCGATGACCGTAATGCCGCCAAATTCAAGACGGATTGTAAAACCGATGTGGATATCCAAGCAGATTGATTGATTATTTAGTGTTTAGAGCCGCTTGAGCAATTTTTTCAGTTATCCTGCGGCTGACTCTATATAAATGAAAAGGCATGATATAAAAGTAGAAATGTATTTAAAACAAAAACTTATTTGCAAACATGTTAAAATATAGCACTAAAATATCACTATCACTGTGTATATAAAACCATCCTCACATAATTATAATTTCGTACGATCAACTTCAAAACTTTTGATAAAAACCAGTCTCACGAAGACATTCAAAGATTTTATTCAAATCAACATTTGTTTAAAGATCTCTCATAGATCGGTATCAAAATAATTATATCTAATAAGAGCTGTATCTCCACATTCTAATAAAATATGTTTGACTGTTAAAGGACATTGGCAGAAAATACACTCTGGTGGATCTTCCCTTTGTAGAAGAAACGAGTATGTCATCCGCGAATGTCCTATTCTACACAGAGTAATAACGACTTCGTCTCGACGTTTAAGATTTGCATTCAGCGCTTTATTAACAATAGGGTTGATATCATGTAGTTTGTTATTTATTTTTTCGTTCCAATCAGTTTGCCACAAGTGTATAACATATTCTCTAATTAAAGTTTTAAGGTCTGAGTAGGGAATTTTAAAATCTGTAATTGGTAATTGTAAAGCCCGTTTTGTGGCATTATCAACTTTCGTGTTACCACGTATGCCAATATGGCTTGGTATCCAACAAAGCACTATGTTATATCCTCGACTTTTCAGCAAAACATATTCTTTCAAAATGTTATAGATATAAGGATTGTCAATTTTATAGTTTTTGATTGCTTGAAGACAAGAGAGAGAATCGGAATAAATAACATGTTTCTTGTGTTCTGAAAGTTTTATAAAATTAATTGCTAATTTAAGAGCTTTTGCTTCAGCAGTAAAAATTGAACTGTTGTTCGGTAAACGTACTGAAAAAGTATCATTTCCATGGACAGCAGCGGAAGCAACTTTAGTTTTATCTTTTGATCCATCTGTGTAAATTTCACTCTGTGCTTAAAAACTGTGTTTCAATTCTTTAAATTTCTGAATGAATTCAAGTGAATTTGTGTCTGACTTTTTATCTTTCGATAAATCTAAATTAACAACAGGTTTTGATAGTTCCCAAAGTGGGATATTAGGAACTTGTAAGTCAGAAATAACATTTAAATCTATTTTAGAATCTTTAATATGTTTCTGAAGTCTCAATCCAAGTGGTTTAATAACTTTAGTCTTTTCATTATAGTTTGTTTGAAATTTCGGGTTGAATACAGTTATATGACGGATGTTTTGGATTGGAACGAAGTTTAATTATATACTGAAGACTCAATTTTATACGTCTGTTTTTAAGTGAAGGTTCATTTGCCTCTACATAGAGGCTATCTATAGGAGAGGTTGGAAAAGCTCCAAAACAGATACGTACACCTTGATTGTGAATTGTATCTAAGGCCTGGAGATACGATTAACTAGCAGATCCATAAACTATGCATCCATAATCTAACTTGGATGTAAGTAGAGACCTATAAGTTGAAGTAAAACTTTTTTGTCTGCACCCCAATGAGTATTGCCGACAACCTTTAAAATATCAGGTGCTTTAGAACATTTAGTTTTAAGCATCTTAATATGTGAGACAAAGGATAATTTACTATCAAAGATGACTCCTAAAAATTTAAATTCTTTTACTATTTTGATTGGAGTTCCATTTAATTTGAGTTCTGGATCATTATGATGTTTGCGTTTTTCACAAATATGAACGCCTGTTGTTCATGATTTCGAAAATTTAAAACCATTATTATCTGCCCAGTCTTGGATTTTATTTAAGCAAAGTTGTAGTTGCCTTTCTATACCTGCCATATTTTTTCAACGATATGGAATGCCGACGTCATCTAAAGGGTGTTAAGAAATTTCGTTCCGTTTTTAAATTTGAAAAATTAAATAGAAAAACGACATGTTTTTGTTTCAATTTTTACTGGTAATTCTATAGACTTTTTTCTCCATTATATCAGCAGTTATCCTTCCCTATGTGCACTCTCTTGTGTTATTTACGTCATGAAATAAATATGCCGAGTTCAGTGAAAAAGCAGACGTCCTGTACAAGTGTTGATACAATTAATGAACGAACTCAAGCTTTGGCTTTATTAGATGCAGGATTAAGTGTGAAGGATGTGGCTAAGCAGCTATGTAAAAGTGAGCGATGGGTAACAAAGTGGATGCGAAGGCGAGAGCAAAATAAACAACTATCCGATCAACCGAGATCCGACCGGCCTTCGAAGATAGTGGGGGTAGTGAAGAGAAAAGTGGAAAACATAAAATACAAACGAGGAAAATTAACAAGGAAATGCAGCAAGGAACTTAAGAACTCAGGCCTTAATGTGAGTCATGTAACTGTTTTTAATTATTTGCGAAAACTTAAAAAATGGAAGGCATTTAAACGACCGAGAAATCAACAATTGACGAAAACACAGAGGCAAAAGAGATTGAAATTTGCTCGTGATCACAATCATTTGACGGCTGAAGACTGGGAAAACTACATCTTTAGTGATGAATCTACTAAATATTTGTTTCATGTTCCGAACCGACAGGACGATGTTGTATGGGGGTCCCAGTCAGATGAGGTTCCAGATGTAAGCTGCGTCAAGTCGAGCGCTAAAGTCATGGTATGGGGTGCGATGGGAGTACATGGATTATCCAAACTTCACATTGTTCCAGCCGGCAAAACTATTAATGCTGATTATTATGTGAACAATATCCTTCAAAAAGAACTAAAACCTGCTCTAAATCGACAGAAAAATAGTGGTAGGATCGACGAACGAGTTACTTCAATATCCAGGACACGCCACAATTGTTCAAGATGGAGCAACCCCTCACACTGCCCTGCTAACACAGAATTGGTGTGAAAATAATCTACCAAACTTTATTACCAAAGTAGAATGGCCAGGCAATTCCCCAGACCTAAATTGCATCGAAAATCTATGGAGTATTCTGGACAGCGAGGCCTACAAGGATCCGCGCCCAACGACAATGTGCCAATTACGACGCCGACTTCACAGTGCATGGAGGGAAATACCTCAGAAACATTTGATTTCTTTGATTCATTCAATGCAAAATAGAATTAAAAATTAAAAAACAAAGGTGGACTGTCTGGGTATTAAAAAGATATAAACTTGTATATGAGTTGTTTATAAATAATTTTAGGCATGCTGTAAATCATGGAACGAACTTTCTTAACACCCTTTACAAACAAACAACCTTCGACATCATTTCTAAGTACCTGAGCTAAACTATTAATATTTATACTGAATAATGTTACTGATAAAATACTTCCTTGTGGAACACCATTTTCTTGGCTGCACAAGTTGGAGTATGTGGAACCCAAGCGAACCTTAAATTGACGTTCTTTCAAAAAGTTTGATATAAATATTGGTAAATTACCATCTAATCCCATATTGTGGAGATCTTTTAAAATCCCATATCTCCATGTTGTATCATATGCTTTTTCTAAATCCAGGAAAATTGATACAGCATGTTCATTATTAATAAAAGCATCACGAATAAATGTTTCAAGTTTGAAAAGATGGTCTAATGTACTTCTCTGGCCTCTGAAGCCGCACTGAATGTCAGCAAGTAGGTGTTTTGAATCCAGAAACCAGACAAGCCTGTCATTAATCATTCTTTCCATGGTTTTACATATACAACTTGTTAGAGCTATTGGGCGATAATTGGATGGATCACTGTGATCTTTCCCCGGTTTTGGAATTGGAATAATAATGATAGCTTCTTTCCAAGATTTTGAAAAATTGCCCGTTTCCCAAATTTTATCAAATATTGAGAGAAGACATTTAAGACTGCTTTCTGGAAGATGTTTAAGCATTTGATAGTGTATTTCGTCTGGACCTACAGCAGCGTCATGCGATTTTGACAAAGAACGTTTTAATTCATCGGTGGAGAATGGTTTATTGTAATTTTTTAAATTATCCGAAGTAAAATTCAGATATTTTCTTTCTTCTCTAATTTTCACATCAATAAATTTTGCAGACATATGTTCTGTTAACGCGTTTTTAGATATAGCATTTGCAATGCTATTAGATATGTCTGTAATATCAGTAATTGTGGCATTATTTACTTTCAAATGGTGGAATTGTTTATTTGTGTTTTTGCCTTTAATCCTTTTAATTGCGTTTCAGACTTTATTAATAGGGGTGTGTGAATTTAATTTGGAAACACAGTTTCTCCTTGAATTTTTCCTGCTTGTGTTACAGGTTCTACGGGGGTTTGCTTTAAATTTCCTATACTTATCTAAATTTATGTTGGACGGGGATAAATTAAAACGTTTTTCAGCCTTTTTTCTGTTTTTTATCGCCTCATTACAGGCATCATTAAACCATGGCTTTTTAATTTTCTTTGGATTTGTCGAGGTTTTTGGAATAGCTTTCTCGCTATTCTCAAAAATAATATTTGTAAATTTTAAAATTGGATCATTTTCGTTGATTATTATGCTTTCTTTTAGTGTATCAATATAAAGTTTTTTGAATAGATTCCAATCTGCTTTATGTAGCTTCCAATTTTGGTTTTGGTTATTATTGGAAGGAATAATATCTTCAATTAAAATGGGGAAATAGTTACTGCCACATAGGTCGTCGTGGACAGTCCATGGCAGGTCAAAAGCCAAAGTAGGGTTTGTTAATGAGATGTCAATAGATGTATAAGAACCATTTCCACGATAAAGATAAGTATTGGAACCATCATTTAAGATACAAAGATTATTTTGATTTGCAAAATCCCCTAGCTTTTTGCCTTTATCAGTTAAATTATCACTACCCCATAAGGGATTATGCCCATTAAAATCTCCCATAATGATACAAGGAGAAGGAAGTTGATTGATTAAATTGTTTAATTCTTGTAATTCTAATTTGTATTGTGGGGGAATATAAATTGAACACAGTGTAATGGTTTTATGAAGAGAAGCACGAACTGCTGTAGCCTGTAAATTAGTTTTAAGTTTAAGTTCACTGTGTAAGATATTGTGTCTTACATGTCAAAACAAGAATCAATGTAAGTTACTTTCAATGACTGATTTAAAAAATGGAAAAAGGAACTAATCATTTTAAAAAGACATTTCTTTTTACAAAATGCGAAAATGAAGTCCACTTTAGTCAGTTTCCTAAAACTTATCTTACAATACACTGTTAAATTAAAAGCTAATATTGACAATCCTACATTTAAATGCGTTTTCCATCCACAGTTGGAAGATTTCTATGCCAAAAATAAGACGTGCATAAAATCAATTGGTCTCCGAGTTAAAAACATTTACATGATTCTAACTTACCTTTGAACATCATAAAACCCTCACCACTTTCTTAAACCTACCAAAGAGTGTCTTCTGCGAATCTTTAACATGATGTACGAAAATCGTAACTTCCCATCTTCCTGGTCACAGGCAACAATTATTCCTATTCCAAAACCTGGTAAGGATCACTCAGATCCTAATAATTACAGACCAATAGCCTTAACAAGCTGCGTATGTAAAACCATGGAACGGATGATCAACGAACGCTTAGTATGGTTTCTTGAGACTAATAACATTTAACTGATATACAATGTGGCTTCAGGAAAAATCGAAGAACGGTCGACCAGTTAATACGACATGAAACCTATATTCGAGATGCCTTGATTTTTGATTTAGAAAAGGCATAGGATACCACATGGAAATACGGTATCTTAAAAGATCTCCATAATATAAGTCTTAAAGGCCATTTACCAAACTTCATTAAGAAATTTTTAAGTAATAGGCATTTCAATGTTCGCATAGGATCTACATTTTCAGACAATTTCGAACAAGAAATGGGCGTACCACAAGGAAGTATTTTATCAGTTACATTATTTTGTATAAAAATAAACAGTCTCGCTGAAGAACTTAAAAACGACTTTCATGGAAGTCTATATGTCGATGATTTTGTTCTCTGTTATAAATAAACAAATATGAATTCCATCGAGCGTAAATTACAGTTATGTCTAAATAAAATCCAAAACTGGGCTGAAGTAAATGGTTTTAAATTCTCCAGAACTAAAACGGGGTGCATGCATTTCTGTTCTAAACGGAAACACCACGATGATCCACAGTTGGAATTAGATGGTACTCCAATTAAAGTTGTAAAAGAGATTAAGTTCTTAGGTGTCATTTTTGATAATAAACTCTCTTTTATTCCGCATGTAGCAAAAGCCCTCGATATAATAAAAGTTGTTGCAAATACAAAATAGGGAGCAGATAAGAATACTCTTCTACATCTGTATCGCTTTCTCATCCGGTCTAAACTAGATTATGGCTTTATAGTATATGGAGCGGCAAGAACATCCTACATTAAAGTCTTTGATGCAATCCACCATCAAGGACTTCGACTGGGCACAGGAGCTTTTCGAACCTATCCTGTAGATAGTTTGTATGTTGAGGCAAACGAACCACCTCTAGATCTACGTAGAATAAAACTTATCTTACAATACGTTGTTAAATTAAAAGCTAACACTGACAATCCTGCATTTAACTGAGTTTTCCACCCACAGTTTGAACAGTTGTATGAAAAAATTAAGACATGTATAAAACCAATTGGTTTCCGGTTAAAAAACATTTACATGATTCTGACTTACCTATGGACATCATAAAACCCTCATCACGTTCAGAAATACCACCATAGAAATTACTAAAACCAAACGTTGACACTTCACTTTCTGAATTTAAAAAATCTGAAACAAATTCCGCTATTTTCAAACAAAAGTTATCCGAACTAAAACAATTTAAACATTCTACAACAGATGGTTCGAAAGACTAAAATAAAGTTGCTGCTGCTGCAGTAATCAACAACAACGTTTTCTCAGCACGACTCCCAAATGAAGCAACAGTTTATACCGCTGAAGCAAAGGCTATCCAACTTGCGTTAGAGTACATTAAAATTTCTAAGGACAAATACTTCACTATATTCTCAGACTCCCTATCTTGTCTACAGTCTATAAGTAATATGCATATTGATCACCCATATATTTTAGACATTTTAAACCAGTATTATCTTCTAACTAAACAAAATAAAATAGTTGAGTTCTGCTGCATTCCTAGTCATATTGGTATCCATGGTAATAACAAAGCAGACAAAGAGGCAAAGAATGCACTACAAAACAATATGGTACATTTTAAAATTCCTTACACAAATTTGAAATAGAACATAAAACTATATGTAAATGATCTTTTGCAAATATATTGGGATTTCTGTGACAGAAGTAAACTGTATTCTATTCAAAACAAAGTAAACAAATCGTGTAATATCGTAACGAAACGCCAGGACGAAGTTATTATTTCAAGAATACGCATTGAGCATTCAAAATTGACACACTCTTATTTATTAAACAGAGAACTTCAACCTGAATGTGTATCTTGTGACTGTCCAGGCGCGGATCCAGCTTTTTTTTTTACCAGGGGGGGTCCAAAAGACTGAAAGTCTGGCGAAGCCCCAGGAGACTCCGGGATTCTCACATTTTCACAGATAGTAGACTTTGCGAAATTTATACCCAAAATTGAAATATAAGAATATGTTGGCATTTATAAAAATGAATAAATACGTAGTGGATGTTTGCCGTTTATTAAAAAAAAAAAACGTTACCAGTTCTAGCCACGAGGAGGCCTCCATATTACAGAACCTTTTTAATTTTTTTTTATCTTATCTTTGTCATTATTTTGTTTTTATTTTATTTTTTCACTTTTGGGGGTTCAATTCGGGGGTGGGGAATACTTTTCCCCATTACAATCAAGACGCATGATGATATGCTTCATCACAAAATAGACAGAATCAAGTATATAATAACAAACAATTAGTTCAAACACTTCTCAAGTGACGGAAGTCAAGTGGCCTGTAATCCACAATATGTAGAATTCAATAATGGACGAAAGATGGCCATAGTATGGCCATCTTTCGTCCATGATAGTGTATAAAACAAACTTAACTGAAGAGATTGGACATGAACAGTCTTCGGTTTCCTTGCCTTATAAACGTTTGTACTATTTCCTTTGGGTTGATTTCCAAAGAGTGATGCAAGTGCATCAGTGCGAGCCCAGTTAGCCTCTCCTCGTGCATTGTGCTACGCATATAGCTTTTTATCCGCCGAGGCCCAGAGAATGATCTCTCTGCTTCACACGTTGTTATTGGCAATACACATCCAATGTGAAGCAACGTCTTCACACTTGGGAATACATCTTCATCAATAAAATTGAAGAGACTCTGCAAATTGCAGAGGTTGTCGGAGGTCTCCCTGCTAAGTTTTCCACAGTGCCGTTTCCAATCCGTCAACTCCTTCTCCAGGTCCCCTACAGAGAGACAAGGCAAATCATCTTCCCAAAACTGTAGCTCTGAAGCCAGTCTAGACAACCCATCGTCAGAAAGACAGGTGATATTTTCAGGCAACAAAGAGCATACCGAATATGCCACTTGGTCTTGTTTTGGAAATCTAGAGTCCAGTTCCTGGAGAAAATAATCTAGAAATGGAATGGCCACGGCTAACTTATAATATTCCTTTGGGTTGTCTCTAGGTATGTTTGCTCTGTGTTGTTGCTTGTTGCAAGTCCTTGGAACCATCACAGTAATATCTAATTCCCCTACAATTCTCTTTGCATCCTCAAAACAAGTTTCAAATTCGGCATCAATCTCTTCGCGAATTTCCTTCACTCTTTCCACATGTTCAGTAATTAATTTGTTTGCAGTGCAAACGTCGTTGTCCCTTTTCTGAAGTTTCACGGTAAGTGGTTTGATAGTATCGAGGACATATCTGGCAAACACAAAGGTGACCAAAGTGGAAAATGCAATCATTGATGTAAGCAACCCCTGTGCTGTCACCTTAGTTTGTCTGTCCCAAGACCAGTCTTCATCGCTCTTCTCGTTAAGGCTTGGGTTAAGTATATACTGAAGACACTTAACTATGTATGTGTATAGATTGTAGAATACATCAAAGCAAACATGGCGCTCTACCCACCTGGTCTTGCAAAGCCCAACAATTTTTTTTCGGGAAGACTCCGAACCTTCACTCTCTAGTACGCTTTCAAAAAAGCCCTGTCTTTTAGGAGACACATCAAAGAATATGAACACTGAATTGAGAATATCTATCATATTTCTTACCGCTGGTAATTGGCATGCAGACGCAATGCTTAGATTTAACACGTGGCTCCGGCAGTGTGTGTAGACAGCCAATTTGTTAACAGACTTTATCCGTCCCTGACAACCTAGTTTCTCTGAAGCCATTGCTGAAGCACCGTCGTAGGCTTGTCCGCGGATGTTCTCGATCGGAACCCCAATTCTTTGGAGGATCTCTAACAGCTTGTTTGCAATGGCTTTACCAGTGGTCCTTTCTATATTTGCAAAGTCAATGAATTCCTCCTTGACAACGGCTGGGCTATCTCTGGTATCCAGAAACCTAAGACACAAAACAAGCACTTCTTTGTTTGTAAATTTGTCGGTCACCTCGAGGATCTGCTATGATGGAATAAAACCCCTTCCCATGTAAACCTTCCAAAATTTTTCTGATGATGTGATCTCGTACTATTTGTATGATCTCGTTCTGAATTGTTTTGCTTGTGTATGAGGCATTCTTTTTCATTGACAGTAAATGAGAGGAGAGAAGTTCGTTGTGCTTTGCTAGGAGGTTTAGTATCGCAAGAAAATTGCCTTTATTCGAGGAGTCATTCGTGGCGTCATCTCTGTGCCCTCTAAGGGGAATGTTCTGTTTCCCACAGAAAATGACTGCATCCACAATTGATTCGAGGATATGGATGTTGTGGTCGTAAATTTCCTGATTTTGCTTAGTTAGCCTGTATGGAAGGGACGATGATGGCATTTCCAATGATGTCAATGTTGTTTGATACTCAACTTTGGCATTCTTGTGATGCTCTGAATTATGGTGCTTCAGAAGGGAAGACTTCTTTCCAAGGGCCTTCTTGTAAGCGGTAAAAGGTTGTGTCACGAACGTATGTTGATGTTGAATACTCAGCTAAGGAAACATGACACAAAACTTGCAGAGACCACCATTCAGAAGTTTGCTGAAACTTAGCCACGCAAACTGTCTCATCCATGAAGGCTGAAATGAAAGATTTTTCATTTTTTCTGAATTACTCTTTGTCATTGTGCGACCAGTTTGTAATTTGCCAATGGCATCCGGCAAGGGTTGATTCTTGGTGTAGTTGATTTTTTCAGCTGATGACATCAAGCTGAGTTTGACAATACCATTTACTATTTTCCCAAGATCAAACGTATCAGTTGGATCTTCTATATTTTCGCCCTTTACGTTTTCCTCCTCTTTCTGCGCATCTGTCTCTTTAAAGGTCTTTTCATCAGAATGAACATTTGCCTCCATATTTTCAGAGTGGGAGTGACAGTCCATAGACGTCTTCTTACTCTCTCTTGCTTTTTTCTTGGGGGGTTCGTTTGTATCATCACATTTTGTGGATAAAATTGGGAAACATACAACAAAGTGATTGGGTGCCCAATTGTCTTTGTTGCAGTTTTCAGTGTGTGACCACATGAGATATATAGCTGATCCTGTAATTTTGTCATCTAACGTAGTAGAAAGTGGCCTTATTTCTTGGTGGAGCACATTTCTGTCTATGGCGGCGTTTTGGAATGACGGGTAAATACTGTAAATTGGGTGATTTAAAGCATTCGCAGCGGCAAATATATGAATGAGAGAACTATAATTCCCACTCTTGACCGATTTGAGTGTCTCATTCTGAATCGATTTCAAATAATTCTGCGGTACTAAAGCATCGTCAGAGATTGAGGACTCTAATACGTACTGTACGCTGGGGGGATGGGAGCACATGCCATCATACGTTGCCTGTGACAAATACTTTTTGGAATTTTTGACAATCTCAAAGACTATCATGACACGGAGCTCAATGTGCCTATCTTCGTGACCAAATAGGGCTTTCGAGAGCGCTCTGTAGAGGCAGTTCCCATCCCCATAGACCCGGACAGGGGATATACCTGCTGGACCGTCATTTGGGTAGAGCTTCTCGGCAATTGTGTCACGTAGAACATTTTGATTCGATATTTTAGCTCTCTCTGCGTTGCAATGTGTGTAATCTGTTTTGAATTGTAAAGCTTGCCACCCCTTACTTGCTGATTTCAACAGAGATGCATGCAAGAGACTAAAATCTCTGTCCCCCATCATCAGCAAATTATCAGTAATAATTTCTATGGTCAAATGATTATCTCAAACAATGACTGTTTTAACAGCAGGAAAAGTATAAAGTATTACAAATTAACCCCCAAACCAACACGGAGCGACATCACTACAATTACATGCACGCCTTTTTCCGATTCCCCAGATCTACGTCACGAAATATGCGGCTAGCATGTAATATAAAATCCTAAATGCTTTGAGGGAGCTCGTGAAATTCCGAAAAGATTTTTTATTTTGTTGCTTAGAGCCGCTTGAGCAATTTTCCAGCCAGCCTAAGGAAATAATGATATGTATAGATTCTATTTAATTTTGGTCAGAATAGATTCTCCACACCCCCTTGTGTTTCATAAGAGGCGACTAAATGGGGCGGTCCTTCGAATGAGACCGAGGCTCCGTGTCACAGCAGGTGTGGCACGATAAAGATCCCTCCCTGCTCAATGGCCCTGAGCGCCGAGCATAGGCCTAAATTTTGCAACCCTTCACCGGTAATGGCGACGTCTCCATATAAGTGAAAAATTCTTGAGCGGGACGTAAAACCGTAAATAATCAATCAATCAATTATAACAGAGCTAAAGTTAATTTTTACTAACTGTAATGTTGGTTTTGTTTCCCCGACGGCCCGAGTGAGCCTACTCTTTTTCGAAGATCAGGGAAACGATCTTCTTCGCGTCATGGGGTTGTGATCCTTGACACGGGACACCCTTTAACGTCCCATCCGACGGGCTTATTCCGAAAAGATTTCTGTGTGTAGATTTAAAGCGCATTTGCTTTGCTGTTTGTTTATAGCCGCCTGAGCAATTTTTCAGCTCTGCGGCGGATGTCACCATTACCATTGACGGGACTGCATTTAGATCTATACTTAGCACTCAAGGATTTTAGCACTGACAGTTCTTTTTCGTGTCACGCCTACTGCGATACGGGACCTCGGTTTATATGGTCTCTCATTTGAAAGACATTAATTGAATGAATGATTGACTATTGTTTTACGTTCATTCTTTACATATTATGTGGCTAATACTTACGATAAAATGTAAAATCTTTGCAAATTCCCCCCTCTAGATCCGCGCTTGCTGTCCATTGACTATACAACACATTCTTTTGGAATGTAGTGATTTTACACCCAAACGAAATAGACTTTTTAATAACGTGCAATCAATGTATCAACTTTTTACAAATATTGACTATCATCTTCTTATAAAATATTTACAAGAATGCGACTTTTACAGAAAAATTTGATCGTTTACAATATAACCTATTCATATACACAAAATGATATGTATTTTTACCTGTTTACGATTTTTAACTTTTAAGTCCGTCGGATGGGACGTTAAAGGGTGCCCCGTGTCAAGGATTACAACCCCCTTGGCACGTAAAAGATCGTTTCCTTGATTTTCGAAAACGAGTAGGCTCACTGAGGGCCGTCAGGGAAACTTCAGCTTTCATAACCAACCATATTTCAGTTGTTTAATCGCCGTAAAATGGCTGAAATATTGCCAACACGGCGTAAAACCCTAATCAATCAATCAAACAGATTTTGTGCAGGGCCATGAGTACTTGATTTCATTACATTTTCATGCAGCCATTGCAGAAGAGAAGTCGAAAAAGCGCCAGCTAATCAGTACTTGAAATTGCATAGGAAGCAAGAATGTATGCAATCTGCACTAAAATCCCCGCAGACAGCTTAGAATTTCAAGGTAACAGTCACTTGGTCAATGTCATGGAATGTACAAAATTGCATCTTCTGTCATGATATATGTGTTTACATAACATATCCCTATATTTTATACTCAAAGAAAAAGTTAAGCTTACACAAACTTCCTAACCGGACAGACAGAGTGGACAGACAATGGACAGAGAGACAGACGGAGTGGACAGAGAGACAGAGAGAGCGGACAGACGGAGTGGACAGAGAGAGTGGACAGAGACGACAGACAGAGTGGACAGAGAGACACACAGAGTGGACAGACAGAGTGGCAGACGGAGTGGACAGAGAGACAGAGTGGACAGACGGAGTGGACAGAGAGACAGACAGAGTGGACAGACAGAGTGGACTGAGAGAATGGACAGAGAGACAGAGTGGACAGAGACGACAGACAGAGTGGACAGACAGAGTGGACAGAGAGACAGACAGAGTGGACTGAGAGAATGGACAGAGAGACAGAGTGGACAGAGACGACAGACGGAGTGGACAGACAGAGTGGACAGAGAGAATGGACAGAGAGACAGACAGAGTGGACAGATAGACAGAGAGACAGACAAGAGTGGACAGAGAGAGAGAGAGAGAGAGTGGACACAGAGAGAGACAGAGTGGACAGAGAGAGAGACAGAGTGGACAGAGAGACAGACAGAGTGGACAGAGACAGAGAGAGTGGGTGGACAGAGAGACACACAGAGTGGACAGATAGACAGAGAGACAGACAGAGTGGACAGAGAGAGATAGAGTGGACAGAGAGAGAAACAGAGTGGACAGAGAGACAGACAGAGTGGACAGAGAGACACACAGAGTGGACAGACGGAGTGGACAGAGAGACAGACAGAGTAGACAGACGGAGTGGACAGAGAGAGTGGACAGAGAGACAGACGGAGTGGACAGACAGAGTGGACAGAGAGACAGAGTGGACAGAGAGACAGACAGAGTAGACAGACAGAGTGGATAGACAGAGTGGACAGAGAGACAAACAGAGTGGACAGAGAGACAGACGGAGTGGACAGACAGACAGAGAGAGTGGACAGGAAGACAGATAGAGTGGACAGAGACGACAGACAGAGTGGACAGACGGAGTGGACAGAGAGACAGGGTGGACAGAGAGACAGACGGAGTGGACAGAGAGACAAAGTGGACAGAGACGACAGACAGAGTGGACAGAGAGAGTGTACGGAGAGACAGACAGAGTGGCAGACGGAGTGGTCAGAGAGACAGACAGAGTGGACAGAGAGACAGACGGAGTGGACAGAGAGAGTGGAGAGAGAGACAGACAGAGTGGACAGAGAGACAGACAGAGTGGACTGAGAGACAGAGTGGACAGAGACGACAGACAGAGTGGACTGAGAGACAGACAGAGTGGACTGAGAGAATGGACAGAGAGACAGAGTGGACAGAGACGACAGACGGAGTGGACAGAGAGACAGAGTGGACAGAGAGAATGGACAGACAAAGTGGACAGAGAGACAGACAGAGTGGACAGAGAGACAGAGAGAGAGACAGAGTGGACACAGAGAGAGACAGAGTGGACAGAGAGACAGACAGAGTGGACAGACGGAGTGGACAGAGAGACAGACGGAGTGGACAGAGAGAGTGGAGAGAGAGACAGACAGAGAGACAGACAGAATGGACAGAGAGACAGAGACGACAGACAGAGTGGACTGAGAGAATGGACAGAGAGACAGAGTGGACAGAGACGACAGACGGAGTGGACAGACAGAGTGGACAGAGAGACAGAGTGGACAGAGAGAATGGACAGACAAAGTGGACAGAGAGACAGACAGAGTGGACAGAGAGACAGACAGAGTGGACAGAGAGAGAGAGACAGAGTGGACAGAGAGACAGACAGAGTGGACAGAGACAGAGAGAGTGGGTGGACAGAGAGACAGACAGAGTGGACAGATAGACAGAGAGACAGACAGAGAGAGAGTGGACAGAGAGAGAGACAGAGTGGACAGACGGAGTGGACAGAGACAGAGAGAGTGGACAGAGAGACAGAGTGGGCAGACAGAGTGGACAGAGAGACAGACAGAGTGTACAAACAGAGTGGACAGAGACGACAGAGTAGACTGATGGTCATGGTGAATCCTATATACATCTGAAACTTTGTGGGAGAACATATAATAAGTTGATTGATTGATTAAATATTGTTTTACGTCCCGCTCGAGAATCTTTCACTCATAAGGAGACGTCAGCATTGCCGGTGAAGGGCTGCAAATTTAGTCCTATGCTCGACGCTTATGGCCTTTGAGCAGGGAGGGATCTTTTACGTGCCACACCTGCTGTGACACGGGACCTCGGTTTTTGCGGTCTCATCCGAAGGACCGCTCCATCTAGTCGCCTCTTACGACAAGCAAGGAGTACTGGATATCTATTCTATCAACCCGAATCCCCACGGGATTATATAATAAGAAAGTATTACCTAATGCAACCTCCTGCGATGACGTTTTGGAAATGATACTGTTGGGGTCCCAGTATCATTGTCAGACACCTCTAAGGATTTGATGGTGGAACTCCCTTTTCCTGATACCTTTTCTGTACTTTCACTCCCGTACAAAACATACACAACACAATCCCCAGCAGTCAGTTTCACAAAAAATACTTAAGGAAAATCCTTATCTTTTGAGCAGAAATAAAATATGTTTAGTAAATCAAGTATGCAGTCATAATCTTTTAGTGACCACTGTAATCATATTATCCAAAATAAATGGTGCATGTTTTCCAAATTTCATTAAATACGAGTGTAAATGTTACGGAAATTCCTTATGTATTTAATGTCCCCGCTCAGCCACGAAAATGCGATTATAATGTATAAATTCGTAAAACACTATGCCTATGGCAATGGCCTTGAGCCCAGCTGTACTTAATCTGACATTTTACATTGAAGCAGAACCATGACCTTGACCTTTGACTTATGATATCTTTTAAAGCTCAAAGACAGACAGACAGGCAGGCAAATAGAAAAAGAGACAAGCCAAAATCAATATATATGAAGGGAAAGCATAAATTAATCAATTAGTCACAATTTTTTTTTGAAAACGAATTATAATCTGAATATAACATGTATGCATATCACAAAACAGATACCGTAATCTTTCCTTCTCCTGGCCCTTTGAAATCAGATGACTGAGGGACTGGTTTTGGGAACAAAAATTTGTCCTCTGGCGCCTTCATAAAAGACGTTGAATTAGGCAGTGGTGTAACATCAAGCTGAGATAAGTCCTCAGGAAAAGGACCTAACTGAACAATGTCATCTAGGAAAAGGCCCCCACTGAACAATGTCATCTAGGAAAAGGCCCCCACTGAACAATGTCAGATGACTGGAGACTCCGCTGGACAAGTTGATCTTCATTAAGATCAGGTAGATAAGTGTCCGTGTCAAAAAGCTTCCCCGCATCACAATGTGTTTTGTATCATGTTCACAAGAATTTCGCATAAGTTTACAAATGGACGACGGACAAACATTGACAGACAGACAACCGACACATCGCTATAACTTGTCACTTGAGACTTCAGCTCAGGTGACGTATAATAGAAAATAGATGCCCCCAAATCTTTGGTTCCGGCGGAGCATATGTAAATTCTGATACAGAGATCTTACTTTATCAGTCTATCTGAGTAAATATGGTGGGATTCACTCCATAATCTATTTTCAAGTGGGAGCTAAATTTATAAGTACATGTACCATGCGTTTGCTATTTAAGAATTGCGGGCTGGGCAAGTGCCCTCTTCTACCCACCCCTTTCCAGGCCCAGTAAATGATGATTGATTGATTGATTATTTATTGCTTTCCGCCACACTCAACAATTTTTCAGTTATCTGATGGCGTCCAGGTTTTGTTGGTGGAGGAGAGAACCCAGATACAAATGTACCTGGGAAGAGACCACCGACCTTCCGCAAGTTTTTGCTCACATAACGCCGCGGCCGAGATTCGAACACGCGCCGACAGAGGTGAGAGGCTTTGTGATTTTGAGCCCGATGCTCTAACCACTCGGCCACGGAGGCCCCAGTAAATGATGATGTTGTATATATATATATATATATATATATATATATATATATTGATTTTTGGTATTTTTTACGCAACACTCAAAATTTTTCAGTTATCTGGTGGCGGCCAGTTTTTATTGGTGGAGGAGAGAACCCAGATACAATGTACCCGCGAAGAGACCACCGACCTTCCGAGAGTAAACTGGCAAACTTTCTCACATATATCGGCGCGAGCGAGATTCGAACCCGTGCCGACTAGAGGTGAGAGGCCTTGTGATTTCGAGCGCGATGCTTTAACCACTCGGCCACGGAGGCCTCGAGCTATATATATATATATATATATATATATATATATATAGTAACGGGCACTATACGACGTATTCCTTCCCATGCCGTAACTGTGACAATGAGACGTGATAACAATTTCACGACTAAAGACCTACTTTTTCATCTTTCATCTTTTCCAGCTTTTCGTCTGGCCATTCCTGTCGTGCAGAAACCTGTAGATTTCCTCAGTTGTAGGCATGATGTCGTCCTGACAAACGCCATTTTTTTCGCAGTTGGAGTGTCGAGCCCGTTGATACAAGTGATCATAAAAACATTGTGAATGTAATCGTGATATGATGCTTTTACTAATTATAACATTACAACAATATTCATACAGTTTAATTAACAACGTTGTGCCAAGTCTGCTGCGCTGCTTTAAATGTCAGCGATTTGGTCATGGCCAAGCAAATTGCAAAGGCTCCGAATCCTGCTTCTGATGTGGTGAGGAGGGGCATGATGGAAAAAGCTGTCAAAACGAACACAAATGTAAAAATTGCAAAGGTGACCATATGGCGTCCTCTAAACAGTGTCCAATCTGGATGAAAGAAAAACAAACTCAGAAGGTTAAAGCAGAAAAACGCGTAACCACGAGGCGAAAAAACTTGTCAATATGTACAGTGTTCCTAAACCAAATCTGCCATCATAAGCAACAGTTTTAAAATCATCCTCAATGAAGGATATGTCGACACAAGTCTGTGAGCATGACAGACTTCTGCAAAAATAAAATCTGTTTGAAGTAGTAGAATGATCTTTAAGCTATAGGCTTTCTTGTTCACATTTTCTTACATAGAAAACTTTACTATGTACTCAGGTGAGTAATATAGGCCCACTTGGGCCTCTTGTTTGGTTTGTTGTGTGACCTGCATAGCAGGGAGACACTTAGGGATCACTTCCTGTCGTCCATATGTCCGTCAATCCATCCGTGTCTGTCACACTTTTGAAAAAGTCACCTGCAGGTGACAGATATGTTCCTTGAATACTCTTGTCTACATATTTCATCATGAACGTTGCCCTTTCTCGAACTTCCTCAGTATAAAGGGAAAAAGGTTGGGGCAGCCATGATTTTCTAATTTTCAGGAATTTTAATTTCTTCCTGAAGGCACATATAGAGTTTCTGCTTGAAACAAATATTTATTTCTATTAGCTAAGTTGTAATATTTCCACAACCTTATTCTAATTTTTACGCGTAGAAATAAAATTTGTTCAAGATCACAAGTTTCTTGATGTTATCTGCTTGTCGTAAAAATTGTAGTGTTGGGCTTAGCGCTCAGGGCCGTAGCAGTGAGGGTTCTTTAACGTGCCAATTCCTACCGTGACACGGGACCTCTGTTTTTAAGGTCATATCCGAAAGACCCGTGATTCTCACTTCTGAATGCCGAGTGTTTGGCGAAGGAGCAATCACTACCTATTTTTTGTCTTAGGTTTGACGCGGTCATGGCACGAGCGGGGCTCGAACTCGCGACCTCCCGGTTACGAAGAGAACGCTCTAACCACTGAGCTACTGCGACCGGTTGACAAGAGATTGAAAATACGCTTTGCAGACAGCGATAAACACCAACTCCCAGTTGCACATGCATGTGGGTTGGAAATTCATCTGTGAAGAGGATATTCTGATCCTGATAATTTTAGGTATGATATGGTTAAAGCCGTGCAATAGGGTGGAGGATTCTACATAGCATAAGGAATATGGATTCATTTTATGTGTGCTAGCAAGGTTTGTGAATCTAGAACACTCTTACTTCTAGCTTAGTTGATGATAAACTATTGAGAGTGTTTTAACATTTGCTTGTTTATTTTACTTGATAAAAGCAACTTGATTGACCAGGGACTTGATAACGTCGAAAGGCCAGTGAACGTAGCAACTATGCGCACTTCTTACGTACATCATAGGACTGAGCATTCATGGCTTGTTGTTATACATGTATTTCAGTTGTATATATCGTGTGCATGAACAGCACAATTTCTTTAGAGAAGTAAGACCTAGCGAATATTTCTGTCATGATTACCGTTTTGAGCTTATGATATTTAACATTATCCTTGAGAAAAAGAAATGTTTTATGGTTTACTCTTTGGAAGTATTTTTTTCCAAGGGACATTTATTACACATCAAAAATGACACATACTTGTCCCTTTTTTAAATCATTTTAAAGATGATCAATATTGACACATCGTTTTCCCCTTTTTTTTTTATAATTTTAAAAATGATACTGTATTATTTCTCAAAACTCAAAATGCATGTGTGATGATAATGTTAGTATGCTTGAAATTTCTATCCTTAGGATGCCTGACCTGAGCAGAATCCTCAAGTGAGCAATAGTCATGGCTTATCATTAATTCATTATTAACCAATAAGTGAGCAATAGTCATGGCTTATCATTAATTCATTATTAACCAATAAGTGAGCAATAGTCATGGCTTATCATTAATTCATTATTAACCAATAAGTGAGCAATAGTCATGGCTTATCGTTAATTCATTATTAACCAATAAGTGAGCAATAGTCATGGCTTATCATTAATTCATTATTAACCAATAAGTGAGCAATAGTCATGGCTTATCATTAATTCATTATTAACCAATAAGTGAGCAATAGTCATGGCTTATCATTAATTCATTATTAACCAATAAGTGAGCAATAGTCATGGCTTATCATTAATTCATTATTAACCAATAAGTGAGCAATAGTCATGGCTTATCATTAATTCATTATTAACCAATAAGTGAGCAATAGCCATGGCTTATCGTTAATTCATTATTCCATGAACTCTATGGCATGTTGTACTTCATTGCATTCCTTTTGACAAGACCTTCCCACTGACTCTTCAAGGGGTGGATGGGGTGGTGTCAAAGGTCAGAAAGTAGAATTTTTATGCTCCCATAGAAAATTCAGGGGACACGTATAGTTGCTGTTATGTCTGTCCATCCATCTGAACTTGTATCTACTACACTGTTCAAAAGAATTTGATTAAACTTCACACAGTTGTCACTCTGGATGTTGACTTTTGGACAAAGTTCACTTAAGTTCGTCTCTAAAAGGTCAAGGTCACTCAGAAAGAACGAATTTAAATACTAAAAAGGGATTATATTTAGTGTATTTTCAACAGGCCGCATTATACCTAACACCAAGAGGTTTAGTTCATGCCTCTTCAAGGTCATTTCGGAGAGGTAAAGGTCACCAGTAGAATAGGATTTACAATACTTAATATAACTGGCTTATTATTTGACAAATTTTTTAACAAGAAATGATCATACTTAACATGAATGTTTCATGGTATTCTACCTTTTAGATCAAAGCACTAATGGACTAATTCTAGCTACAGTCAATCTCAAGGTCATAGCTGAATGGTCAAGGTCACTTGAGAAATATAACCAAAAATATCAATAAAGGTGCATTTTTTTCAAATTCTTTCCTTATTAGAATCATCATCAAAACTGAGGATAGATGTTTTTAAGTAAAGACCACTCAAGGTCATATCTCAAAGGTCAAAGTAATGTGGAAGTACAGCACAGTGCAGTTTGGGGAGCATCCATGAGTTTTATTCTGTCTCGGTACAGATAGCTAACGCATGTATTGATGATTCATCATAGAAGTTTATTCAATAGCATGGTGAAAAGCTGTAACAAAAATAAATGAAAAATAAATGTGATGTACAATGCAAAAAATTAATAATTATAATAAAAAAGAAAAATTACACATAATACTGTTTAACTTTATCTGTAAATGGGCGTTATATAAATGATAGTACTTTACAAATAAGTCAAAATAGTATAAATGAACACATAACCAAAAAGCCACCCAAAACCCTAAAGTACAACGTTTGAATTAACACTGTGAAAAAACATTTACAAGAAAATAATGCCTCCTTTTATAGCCGAAACTGTGCGAGAATATCATAATTTATCTAATAAACAAAAAGGCTCAATATAAACAAAAAAAAACTTACATTGTGGGCAAAGTAAAACCACTGGCTGTACAGGTAACTGAGAGAGCGGCGAGTAAGTTGAAAAATCCCGTGCAACATGCACCGGATGTAGTAACATGTGAACAAAAGAAAACCAAACCGTACCGGGTAAAATATTTCCGGCTACAAGACGGCACACTCCTCGCCTGATATTAACAATATCACTAATTTTTGAAAACTGTTAATTTACATACAAGATCGAGGTAGAAAAAACAGTCCATGAACAGTCACTTAGAGATAAACAGTCACTTCATAATTAATCACTGTTCCAGAATTACAATGAGTTCGGTAACTGGTCGCACATAGGTTTTAGGTTCACTGTTCACAATAACACGCACCAACACTTTACGTACAAGTTCGTCATCACTTGGCAAAGTTTTAGTTATGATACCCATAGGCCAAGAATTGCGAGAAAGTTCTTTATCGCAGATCAACACTACATCTCCAAGCGATAGGTTTCTTTGGGATGAATTCCATTTACGGCGCATCTGAAGAGTGTTCAAATACTCATTTTCCACCGTTTCCAGAAAATGGATGCTACATGCTGTACTCTCCTCCACTGTGTCTGAAATAACTCGTTCTTGTTTTCATAACCAGTAAGTACAACATTATCCCTAATGCTGGTTTTCTGGGTAAGTAGAGTTGAAGGAGAAAGCACAAGCGGATTTTCAGGGTCTGTAGAAACTGGCACCAAAGGTCTTGAGTTGATGATGGATGAAGCTTCTGCTAAAAATGTAGTGAGAACTTCACGAGTTAAACTCCTGGAGCCATAATCAAGAAGTATCGCATCCAGTATGCGTCTCGTAATCCCGATCATGCGTTCCCAAACCCCTCCCATGTGAGAGGAATGGGGAGGGTTGAAAATCCAGGTCATCCTATGTTCGTTAAGAAAATTGCGTAGGTGTTTTTCTTCTACATTGATGACATTAACCTTGAGCTCCTTCGCAGCACCAATGAAGTTTGTTCCTCTGTCTGATCGTAAGATTTGAACAGGTCCACGAATGGCCATAAACCGACGAAGTGCATTGATGAATGAGGAAGATGTCATTTCCTCCACAACTTCGATGTGTACAGCCCTGGTAATAAGACAAGTAAATAAAGCAGCCCATCTTTTGCTGCTCGCTGCTCCACCTCTGGTACGTCTTGTAATGATGTTCCATGGTCCAAATATATCGACACCGACTGTAGAGAAGGGGGGTTGTCCAGGTATAAGACGATCTTCGGGCAAGTCAGACATTTTCTGATGTTCTGGTTGTTTACGAAGTTTCCTGCAGATGACGCATTTGTGAAGAACAGATGAAACAAGTCTTTTACCTCCGACTATCCAAAATCCAGAGGAACGAATATGACCTTCTGTTATGTGACTTCCTTGGTGTCTGACATCCTCGTGAAGTTTTCTAACAAGTAGAATGGTAACATGATGTTTTGCTGGCAAACTCATGGGATTCTTGAACTGAGGGTCGGAGTTGAGTTTCTTCAAACGACCACCAACATGTAAAATTCCTTCATTGTCGATGAATGGGTCAAGTTTCTGAATAGAACTGCTTTTTGACAAGGGTTTACAGTCTCTTATATTTTCAATTTCTTCTGAGTAGAATTTCTTTTGAATGTCTCTAATAATAACTGTTTCAGCATCGTGAAGAAGTTGCACATCACTCAGCTTGTTTTTTCGACAGTTCTGAATAAATCCATAAACTTTTGCGACTACGGCCACTTGGAGAATCTGGTGAGGAGTTCATTGTCCAGACCCACAGCTGTTTTTGTTTCAATGTCAGTTTTGTTACAACGGATCTCCTTGTCCTCTTCAGGGCTTACTAACGGAAACTGCTCACCAGAGGATACAATCTCTGCATTTTCTAGATTTGTAAGCCACACACACTTTTCCATTTCAGTCGGTAGAATTCCTCTTGTGCTCACATCTGCTGGGTTCATTTCACTGCGGATGTAATACCATTGAGATGAACTGCTAAGACTGTGGATATGAGCCATACGGTTTGCTACATAGACAAGGAATCGTTTCTTCTCATTGTTGATGTATCCAAGGACGATGCGACTGTCACTAAAAAACTTGATATCGTCTATTTCCACTTTCAACTGTTCTTTGGCTATTTGTGCTATATCTACTGCGAGTACTGCAGCACAAAGTTCTAATCTAGGGATTGTATGCCCGCTGGTAGGTGCTACTTTCGCTTTTCCTAGAACAAATCCTTGAGAAGAAGAACCATCTGAATATTGTGTCCTTAAGTAACAAACAGCAGCTATGGCTAATTCCGAAGCATCACAGTAAACTAGCAAGTCCATACTCAGTGATTCAACTAAATTGGGAACCATCACACGAGGAATGCGTAAATTCTCCAAATCAGGTAAATTGTTTTTCCACTTTTCCCATTCTTTCAGTAGATGGTCAGGTAACGGTTCATCCCAGTCAGAGGTGTTTGAGACCACTTTCCGCAAGATGATTTTACCTTGAATGATGACAGGGGCAAGAAATCCGAGTGGATCGTAAATACTGTTTATAACTGAAAGTACACCTCTTCTTGTAGATGGTTTTTCTTCAGCAGATATTTTGAATCGAATAGTGTCTGTTTGAAGATCCCACAAAAGACCAAGACTACTTTGGGTTAGAACGTCCTTTTCAAAGTTGAGATCTACGATTTTCTTGGACAAGTCATTCGAGTCAAAAGCTTCCATTACTTTCTTGTCATTCGAGGCGAATTTATGAAGTCGCAGTCCACCATACTCTTTCATGGCATCTTTAGTCTTCTGTAGAATGTTTACAGCTTCTCGAGTTGTCGAACAAGATTTTAAACCGTCATCGACATAAAAGTCATTCACAATAAAGTCTCTCACTTCCTGTCCATGACTTTCAGCGGCCAATTCACCAATCTTGCGTAAACCATACATTGCAACATATGGGGACGAGCGGTTGCCAAACACATGAACTTTCATGCGGTAAGTAATTAGCGGTTTTTCAATGTCATTGTCTCTGTGCCACATGAAGCGCAGGAAATCCCGATGATCTTCATCCACTAGAAAAGAGTGAAACATGCTTTGGATGTCGGCAACTACAGCAACATTTTCCTTCCTGAATCTAATAAGAATTCCCAAAAGGTTGTTTATGAAGTCAGGTCCCTGTAACAATTGTTCGTTCAATGACACACCCTTAAATTCAGCTGAAGAATCGAAAACACCACGAATTTGATCTGGTTTACGTGGATGGTAGACTCCGAAGAGTGGGAGATACCAATGTTCTTTATCAGGTGGTATGAACGGAGCTAACTCGGCATGATCACAATCAAATATTTTCTGCATAAATGCAATAAAGTGTTCTTTTTTGGTGTTGCTTTTTCTTAGAGAGACATCAAGACATTTGGCTCGAAATAAAGCTTGTGAGTAGTTGTCTGGAAGTTTCTGACAGTTTTGCCGGAAGGGCAATGGCGCAGTCCATTTTCCTTCAGTGGAATCTAGGCGAAACTTGTTGTCCATGATATCCAGAAATGTGCGGTCTTCTATCGACAGACACACCTTGTTGTCATCTGTTGTTTTTTCAAAGACATTTGTAATTCCGATTACAGTCTTGTTTGAGTTGATAACAGTATTTTTGATATTCAACACCTGTGTACATGGTTCCAACATTGTAGATCGGCCATTCTTGTCTATGTAAGTTTTGTTGACCTGTAATGGTGGAACGTGTTTTCCCGACAAACAAACATCTTCAATAATTGTCCATCCTAAAGGAGATTGCTGCGCGAAAGGAAACTGTGACGGTCCTAGTCGCTGATCAATGACGTGATGGGCTTCAGGAAGATCCCTTCCAATTAACAAGAGGATTTCCAAAGACGGATCCAACGGATGTATGTCTCGAGCAATATCCTGCATGTGTGGATAATGAAGAGCAATATCCGGAGTTGGAATCTCTGCTTGACTGTTTGGAATATTGTCGCATTCCAACACAGGTGGTAACGTTAATTGCCGATCGTCATTAATGGATTCCACGATAAGGTTGTCAGCGATGCGTCCTCGCATTGCAACCTTGCCCGAGCACGACTGTAAGGTATAGTCCACAGCTGCAGCTTTGATGCACAAGGAGTCGAGCAGGTAACTTTTACCAAGAGTTCTGTTGCTTTGGTCGTCCAGCATTGCATAAGTGAGAATCGATGCTTGAGGTTGACCTTGAACAGATACACGCACAGGTACGATCCTTGCACATGACTTTCCACTGAATTTACAATGAACATCGGTACATCTAGAAGTAACGGACTGTCTCACAATTCCAGGAGGTATATTTTCCTCCTCGCCATGGTTTCTTGGTACGTGATGGTAACTAGCATCCTCATGAAGAGCGGTACAATGGTAAGTACTTTTACATACATCGCACAAAATTTTCGCTTTACAACGATTTGCAAAGTGATCTGATGTTTCACAGCAGCGAAAACAAATGTTGTGATCACGTAAGATCTGTTTACGTTCATCGGCGCTTTTGGTTCTGAAAGCTTTACACTTGTTTATGGAATGTTTGGTTCCTTTATGAATTACACACTGATGTCCAACATTTGATGTTTCAGATAAAATGTCAGTTTTGTGAGAGAACACAGTTTTGACTTTCGTTTCTTTGCGGTCAAAGTGAGTTTGCTTGGAAGAATCAAACATCAAGCCAGGGTCATTTCTGATAATGCTCATTGCACCAATGAATGATACGAATTCACTGAAAGGAGGGAAGGATGTTGAGTGTTCTTTTTTGTAGCTTACGACGCGGTTTATCCACTTCTCCTGGAGGTAACGAGGTAGTTGCTGAATGATAGGTTTCAATCCAAGGGATGAATCAAGGTAAGAAAACATCACACTGTACTCTGGAATGCTTTTTACGGATTGAATTTCACAAAGTAGATCATGTAATTCATACAATTTCTTGGGATCTTTCAGATTTGTAAAAGTTTGTAATCTAGATTTCAGTGATGATTCAAGCAGTTCTGTGCTCCAAATCTTTCATCCATGCGTTTCCATATGTGTGATAAGCATTTTTTCGGATCGTTCGCACAAGAAGCCCTTAGGCTCATAATCAATCTCTGAGCTTCAGAATTCTTGACTGTACAATTGGTTAAAAGAGTCATTTCTTCAAATGGCGAACAGCTGATTTCTGACATCATTGTTTTGAATTGTGTTTTCAAAACTATGTATCTGTCTGGTTTGTCATCAAATCTTTGTTGTTGGAAAGTTTCTAACAATAAATTTTTCTTCAGAAGAAAATTGGCCGAATATGTTTATGAAAAGTTCGGCAAATTCAAAGCAGCGCCACTAGGTTGTGGTGGCAACTGTGACGATGCCAGTGCCTCACAATTGTAGAATTCAGGATCTTGCTCACTCGGATCAATGTTGTCGACAAAGTTTTTTGTTTTCTGCCTACTGGATATACTTGGAATAATAAGTTTTGTTCTTGAATCTTCGTGTTTTAAGTTTTCTTCTTCTTGTTCAACTTCGAATTCTAATTTCATGTTTGCTAGATCCAGTTCTTCTTGTCTATGTAGGAGGTCCAATTCTGTATCTAAATCTTCCTGTTGTTGTTCACTTTGTGCTTTGTAAATTTTTTCCTCCAAAGCTAACTTTGATTTCTGTTTTTTGATTTGTGCTGATTGTTTTGCTATTTCTAAACGTGTTTTTGCTTCTTTAGCTTGCAGAGAACGTACGGACCGTCGACTTAAAGAAGTAGATGTAGAAAGAGTTTCTAAATTTACAAAATCAATATCATCTTGCAGTTTCACTAGAGCACTTTGCACTTTTTTGTTTACATTCTCAAATTCTTCCTGCACGGACTTTACTTTGTCAAGGCTGTGTTTTGTGTATGTGCTATAAAGGTATTCACAGAATTCTTCAAATATGTCTTTATAACATTTGTGACATTTTTCAAGTTGATTTTTCAAAGATCTCAAGGCATTGATGTCTTTGGAACAAGAAGCTATTTCTAATAATACACTCTTGATGTCTTCAATACAACGTGAGATTACGACGCCATACCTTTCAATTTTGTTGGTATATTGTTCTTGTGCTTTTGGCGGGAGTGTACGTATTCGTCGTATTGTTTCACCTTCTGTTGTAGAATTTCCATTCAGGTACTGAGCCATGGTTGTATTTTCTTAAATCTTTTCACTATTCTGTCTCGGTACAGATAGCTAACGCATGTATTGATGATTCATCATAGAAGTTTATTCAATAACATGGTGAAAAGCTGTAACAAAAATAAATGAAAAATAAATGTGATGTACAATGCAAAAAATTAATAATTATAATAAAAAAGAAAAATTACACATAATACTGTTTAACTTTATCTGTAAATGGGCGTTATATAAATGATAGTACTTTACAAATAAGTCAAAATAGTATAAATGAACACATAACCAAAAAGCCACCCAAAACCCTAAAGTACAACGTTTGAATTAACACTGTGAAAATACATTTACAAGAAAATAATGCCTCCTTTTATAGCCGAAACTGTGCGAGAATATCATAATTTATCTAATAAACAAAAAGGCTCAATATAAACAAAAAAAAACTTACATTGTGGGCAAAGTAAAACCACTGGCTGTACAGGTAACTGAGAGAGCAGCGAGTAAGTTGAAAAATCCCGTGCAACATGCACCGGATGGAGTAACATGTGAACAAAAGAAAACCAAACCGTACCGGGTAAAAAATTTCCGGCTACAAGACGGCACAAGTTTAGTTATTTTGTTGTTCATTTTTTAACTTTACTGCCAACTAGAAACATCAGTGTTTCACAAATACATCTTGTTCTCATAATTGCCCTATGTACTGGATTGTGGTTACCCTTGACCTGAGGATGTGTCATGACCCAGATTCAAGGGTTAGGTTCTTCCTCCAAAGGATGGCATTTGTCCAATCTTATGACAATTGTAGTGTCATGTTTGAGTGGGTTTCGCGTTATTTTTTTTCTATACAGAAATAGACTTTGCTTCATCAGGATAACGAAAGAGAACAACTACAATATCCAAATTAAACAAAGAAATCTCATAAAAATCCTCTAAGAAAGTCCTATTTATAACCCCTCGAACAAAGATGGGGGGGGGGGGGATCACCCTGTCTGTCCATCAGTTCAATTGTGTCTGGACGGTAACTTCTTACTCGTATGTTGGATCTTGCTAATACTTCATACAGTTGTTTTCCATGAGCCAAGGATGTGTCATAACCTTGACCAAGGACTTGTGACTAAGGTCAAGGTCATAGTGGACTTGGATGTGAACGTCACCTTATTCACAGGTTGCCATATGGGGTATTAGTCCTTTAGAAGAGTTTTCGTTTATGTTAGTTAACCTATACTATATTGTTTGCACTTTGTAAGCTATTTTGAAACCTGCGTCGCATTGGAATAGATATAGATCACTTTGTCTGGCATCTGTCTGGTTGCTCATCGGTCTGGTTGCTCATCGGTCTGGTTGTTCATTAGTCATGTTTGTTTGCCTCACATGAATAACCATAATACTGTGATGACAAGTCACATCTTCATAAAACTTCATAGAGCATTAGTCATGACGAGATAAAGCGTCTGATCAAGGTCAATGTGACATCCACTACTCTAAGACTTTAGTTTTAACTGTAAGATGTTGCAGCAACCTTCATTCGTTAATGACCAAAAGAAATGATGTATACATGCAGTTCTTTCGTATGCCTGCTAAGATGCGAGGTGACACAATGTGTCCCGTGGGGACATACATGTAACAAGCACCATTGTTGGGGGTCAAATCGATGGTAATTCATTCACACATTTAAGCAGCTTTATTTATATCACCAAGAAAATGTCCGAGTTGCACAACACATATACAGCATATTTTTCTATAACATAAGCCTACCATCGCTTTGAATTTGAATTTCAGTTCTCTCCTTCGATTTCATACATGTAGCTTAAAATACGCATTAACTTGGTGGAATTAATGTTTTTATAAAGAAGTGAGAATTGAATTTATGTACAATTTCACCGCCTCTGCAGAACAGTCTGGCATCTCCAATTGTTCTCTTTCATGACAATCTGACGAAGTTCTTCCAAATTTGGCTTACAATGAGTCTTTTGAATAATTCCTAGTTCCTCCTTGCAGACATCAAAATCATCGGCATCTACAGAACGAAGTTTGTCGTCTGTACAAAACATTTCTGGAGAATTGTAAAGCAGGTAAGGTTTTCCGACAACACCAGCAAAATTCTTTTCGTACTGCAATGGATGACCATCCCATACAGACTGGACATTGTCCAGACTCTCCTGGAATTTTATTGTTCACAAAATTGGGAGGATCACATGAGCACATTTCCATAGATAATGCTTCTGTTGAATTTCCAATAAATACAATTGTGTTAACATGTGAAATACATCAATCCAGTACTGTACACTCTTTACGCAATAGTCCCCAAAACCACTCAATACGTTGGTTATGGTTAGAACTTCCATATAGGAAACTTTTCTCGGCAGCGAATACATCCGTGTGGTCTCTTCGCATAAATATTTGAAGCTGTTCACTATACCTAATTTCTTTATCAGCCCTTATTTTAACGGGACATCCGCCAACGGTTTCGACAGCTTCTAAGAAATATCCAGCAATAACTTGTGGGTTGTCATTTGTTATTCCAGCCTCTAACCATATGGCGTGACGAGAAAAACCGTCGATACAGCCGTGAATTGCTATCCCGAAGGGTTTCAGTTTGTCATATCCATCTACATGCCAAACGTAATTTGGACCTTTGTTAGTGTACAATCTTCGTCTTAATCCGTTTCTTTTCCTTAAACACTCTCCCTCCGGATCTTGTATAGAAAGAAGACATCGAATATCTTCCTGAGAAACGGTAAATCCTGTCATAATAGCTTTTCAGTACAACCACCTGTATCCATGCACTTGATCACATGACTCAAGTGTTTCCTCAATGAAAAGAGCTACATCCCCTACGTCTGAACAGTCAAAAAGTAGCTGTTGTCCTTTTTAACGTTCGTTCACTAACAAAGACTCGATGAGTTTGCGAAAAGATCTGTGCAATTTCCGAAAAAGTGAAACCCATCTTGAAATATCCCTTGATCAATTTTTCCTCTGTCATTCATCGTGACATTCATTAAAACTATGCGCGGATACGTTGTCGTACATGTGCAAGGTTTTTTTTTTTTACCACGTTTCTTCTACGTGTAATAACAAGAAATAAAAATTGTACAAACGATTTTCTAAATCGTACAAACGATTTTGTTTAAATCGTTCAAACTATTTTTTAAATCGTACAAACGATTTAACAAATCGTTCAAACGATTTAAAAAATCGTACAAACGATTTTTTAAAATTTTCTCTACATTGTCAATATGTCACGAATACGCCGTCGTATGAACGCCACCAGATAACTGAAAAAATGTTGAGTGTGGTGGAAAACAACAATCAATCAATCAATACAATGCTTAACTAAGTTATTTCTATTGATCAGCAAAAATCTGAATATCAGTTGTCGAGTTACATGAGAGATACAGAGCTCACAATTCTTTGTTATGTTAAACACAGTTAAACAGTTCCTAGCGTTTGTCACATCTCATTTTGTTTTAAACACCATATTTTCTATTGAGCAAACTCTATATAAACATGGAAATACACGAGCCTTGTTTACATAACAAAGGATTGTGAGTTCTGTATCTCATTTGATTCATATTTTGGTTGACCATTAGAAATAACCTAGTTAGGAATTGTAAACATATTTTGTGTTCGCGTAATTTCACGAGAAGAGTCACTCGCCAAATAAAATTGTACGCTT
The DNA here is from genome assembly GCA_024699665.1 of Ostrea denselamellosa. Lineage (NCBI taxonomy): Eukaryota > Metazoa > Mollusca > Bivalvia > Ostreida > Ostreidae > Ostrea > Ostrea denselamellosa. The sequence goes on along the minus strand of JAMZEH010000075.1, from coordinate 2,923,258 downwards.
TTATTTTAATGTTGTTTACATACAAATAATACCCATCAACAGAGTACTCGTGAATTTATGTTCTCGCGATTTGACGTGTACGAGTAATTTCGCGATATTAAGTACTCGCGTAAAATAAGGAATCTACAGTATGTAGGGCACGATCTAGCTACAATCAGTAATTCATAATGAAAAAAATAGGTGGGTGTGGTTAAAAAAATAGGTGGGTTTGGTTAAAGTACAAGATGTTTAGCTAGACCCGATTCTCTTATATCCTGAAATTTTCTAGTAATACTGAAAATAGTGGGGAGGGTCCAAGAAGCTGGTATATGTATTCACAGTCTTCTGTGATTTATGTTCCCATTGGACATACCAAATATTAATAATGATATGGTATTTGCCAGTAAAAAGGGGATACTTAAACAATTCAGACTCCTTGAATTAAACATTACTGACTTAATACATATTCTATATTTCTATCATATACACCAGCCAAGCAATGAAGTTTCCAAACATGACTTGCAAAGCACACAGGTCCTAAATTTAGGGCCTTATCGGTCACCTGAGTATTTGCCAAAAGCATAACTAGTACCACAGCCTATGGAATCTAGAAAAAAACTTGCCTGCAATACACTCAAGGTGATTGTTACATTTACAAAAGAAATATGTAAGGGTTACTTCCCTTTGAAAACCAATGTTCTACAATCACTTTACGTTACGATTATTTTCCACAAGTTTCTGTCTATACATGTATGATAAATGTACAGTACTTTTCCTCAGCTTTTAAGTGGACATTCACTTTGATGTAGCATATATTTATAAATATCTTCAAACCTTCCGCTCTGTACAACGATTAGCGGGCCCGCTACAATTAGAACGGCGTCTCACGGTGGGTGGATTTACAGGGAGTGTAATACATACTTAAACATTTATTGTCTAGGTCTTGGTAACGCTTAGACACTTTATCTCTATATTTATCGTCCCGTGAGGACCCGGGTAGATAGAATAGGTCCTTAGTACCCTTTGCTTGTGGTAAGAGGCGACTAAATGGGGCAGTCCTTCAGATGAGGTCTCGTGTCACGGCAGGTGTGGCACGATACAGATCTCTCCCTGCTTAAAGGTCATAGGCGCCGAGCATAGGCCTAAATTTTGCAGCCCTTCACCGGTAATGGTGACGTCTCCATATGATTGAAATATTTTCGAGCGGGACGTAAAACAATATATAATCAATCAATCAATCTATATTTATCAGATGACATTTATATAATCCCAATAAAATGTGCACACCTATTAAAAACTTAAACTAGTTTATTTGATTAAAACGCCTAATTTTAAATACATGTATTCACTGGCGTTGTACATTAAAGTAATAAAACAGATGATATGTATAAAAGGTAATAGTAGAAGCATAAGATAGGTAAGTAAATAAAACATACAAGTACATACATCCTACAAAACTGAATCAATGTCTAGTAAGATACTAAAATGTTTTTTTTTTCTTTTTAATTGTATATTAAAAGTTTCTAAATAAATGAGTTTTCAATTTCGCCTTAAAACTGTTCAGTGATTTCGACTGTTTTATCTCTAGAGGTAGATCGTTCCAAAGTCGAGGACCAACCGTTCCGAAGCTTCTGTCACTGAACGTCTTGCGTCTATTAAAAGAAACGTTGATTGATTGATTATTTATTGTTTATAGCCGCTTGAGCAATTTGAGATATTTACTTATACTTTTAATTCTGAGAAAATTGATCATTGCTATGCGGCATTTTCTTTTGATGTGTTCCTTAAAATTTAGAGTTTCATCGAAATATGCTCCTAAGTATCGTATACAATGTTCCGATTTAATTTTGTCGTCATTTATGTTTATAAGTTTCGTGTTGCATATGTCCAGTTGCTTCCTACTGCCAAATATTATGAATTTTGTTTTTGATGTGTTCATTTTCAGTCTATTTGAATTCATCCAGTCATTAATGATGCCTGCACAGTACTGGTTACCTAATCAAGATAAACGCCTCGCGGCGTGTGTGACCTGTCAACAAGGTATGCTTACTCCTCCTAGTCACATCATCCAACCTTTGGTATGCCCAGGGGTCCGTGATTGCCCATCTCACTGATTTCTATTTTTTTTTATAGGAATTGCAAAGTTGATTGTGTTCATTACTTTAGCATTTTCATTCAAGACTGAAACACATCCAACGGTCGTTGAAACCAATACAATCTGTCATAGGGTCAAATGCTGTCTAGCGTGGTTCATGTCAAATGTTGGACAGTTCTATACACATTGATGTGGACTATGGATATTACTCCGTTAACCTGAAATGGTGACGTCTCTATATGAATGAAATATCGTGTAGAGGGGACGTTAAACAATATACAACAACCGTTTGCCTGATTAAGATAAAGGGCTCTCGGTGGGCGTGACCTGTCACAGCATCCCTCCTCACGTGATCCCACCTTTGGTACGTCAAAAGACACGTGTTTTCCCGACTCGTAATTTTGTATCATTTATAGGAATTACGAAACTGATCACTGTTCGTTAAAACCACCTGTTCATCCAATAACAGTACAAATCTATAATACATCTATGTAACTGCAGACCTTCATGTACTTAGATAGGATTGATTGATTGTTTTGTTGTTTTCCGCCACACTCAACAATATTTCAGTTATCTGGGGGCGTCCAGATTTTATTGGTGGAGGAGAGAACCCAGACTCAATGCAATTAATGATGCCACGTGAAATGCTCAAAGTACTTCTAGGGGAAAGGATGTCCTATTTGCTTTTTATTTTAGACGAAAATATGTTTCGTTTAATTAAATGATATATGGTGTGAGTAAATATCTATTTGTGGATGTCTACATTATCAGTGTGCTTTTTATATTAGTTTGCAGTGTCATCAATAACATGACAGACATCAAATTCCCACCAAATATACCCAACGGGAATCTGGGTGAAAATAACTTCTCAGTACTCGTTGCTTGTTTTAAGAAGCTATTAAATTTGCAGCTCTTCAACGACAATGGTGACGTCTCTTTACGAGTGGGGGGCCTCCGTGGCCGAGTGGTTAGAGCATCGGGCTCAAAATCACAAAGCCTCTCACCTCTGTCGGCGCGTGTTCGAATCTCGGCCGCGGCGTTATGTGAGCAAGTTTGCCAGTTTACTTGCGGAAGGTCGGTGGTTTCTTCCCAGCTACATTGTATCTGGGTTCTCTCCTCCACCAACAAAAACTGGACGCCACCAGATAACTGAAAAATTGTTGAGTGTGGCGGAAAGCAATAAATAATCAACCAATCAATCAATCAATCAATCTTTACGAGTGAAAAATGCTCGAGAAGGAAGATAAACAATATACAACCAAGCAACCCACCAAATATAAAGCTAGATTTATGTTTTGAGAAGTCAAGCAAATACTTCCTTAAATTATTTCAGTAAATCTGTACATGCATTTCATTAAGATGCTCTTTCCTTGGCAGTTTATGTCGATACGTATCAAGATTTCTATAATTCAACACCAGTGAGACGAAGTATTGTGGCGGATGTAAATGTACCAGGTCTGCAGAAACTGTCGACTTCCCCTATACTTAATTGTTTATACAATACAAAATAACATTAGGAAATTATCAAAAAATTTTCTCGTCAATTTCGATACTATGACGTGGACAAAATATTATAGTGATGTCCGAAATTTTCCACACGGACTAGAAGCAGTGACGTCACTGTACTATTCTAATCACCTGGACGAACCTTAAAAAAATCAAAACCGTATTATCTTACAGAAAAACAAAATAATATTCGCTTTGATTACTAGATTGGTTTGAATTATAAATGACCATATAATAATTTTTCTAATGTCCAAAGGATCGCATGTTCACGCTAGAATTCAGCTTATTTATATCTGGCTGTTGAAGCCCGTCATCATCATGATGCCGAAGACCCCTAGGAATCCAAAGTTTGCCATGGTGATATGCAAGGTAATTGATGAACGACCAATTTCCGGTACAATTCCCAAAACTTAGCTCGTTTGGTGTTTTTCTTTTTTTCTTTTCTTTTTTCTTTTTGCTATGTCTATTTTCCAATAAATTATGATCTTGAAAATTTGAAGACAAAAATAACCGACGTGAGAAATAACTATGTCGTAATGCCCTTTTCAAAATTTTTTAAAACCCGTATATAATGCTGTATACTCCACCAATACAACATACACAAGTGTACAAGAAGTTGTAAAAGAAGTTTATCTTAATCAATACAAACAATGGTAAGTAACTTATTACAAGAAAAAATAATTGAAAGTTATAATGTAGGAGAATTTAACAAGACGTATTCCCGTACTTTGTTAATCAAGCTTGGTACGTGATTCATAATGTTATCAAGTACATGTCAAAGATATTGCTGTTTCCAATTTTGTTTTAAAGCACTGAAAAGGAGTTACCTACATATAATGGCAGTGACGTCACATAACAATGACTTATCTACTGAGTAGATTTCAGTTTGTTTCTTGTTTACTGAGTTTACTGTTCGTTGTTTTGTTTCCTTTCTCTCATATCAAACAGTGACCTTCATTTGCTAAATGCAGATATAGAATTGCGAAGATAACAAAAGATTTATAAGACTTGTCTGTTGAGTAAATATAGCACTGCTACATCAGGGATGAACGTGTGAAGATAACGAGCCATGTCATAATTCCAATAAACAAATTCAATAGAAGAACAAACACCAGATCAGGTGCCTAAATTCTGCAGCTATTCACCGGCAATAGTGATATCTCTATACGAGTGAAAAACAATATACAACCAAGCAACCCACCAAATATAAAGCTAGGTTTATGTTTTGAGAAGTCAAGCAAATACTTCCTTAAATTATTTCAGTAAATCTGTACATTCATTTCATTAAGATGCTCTTTCCTTGGCAGTTTATGTCGATACGTATCAAGATTTCTATAATTCAACACCAGTGAGACGAAGTATTGTGGCGGATGTGAATGTACCAGGTCTCCAAAAACAAACACTGTCGATTTCCCCTATACTTAACTGTTTATACAATACAAAATAACATTAAGAAATTATCAAAAAAAATTTTCTTCTCAATTTCGATCCTATACCGTGGACAATAAATTCTAAATTGTTTGGATTGATTGTTTAAGGTTTTACGTCGACCTGGCGATATTTCGGCCATTATACGGCGGTGACGTAACTGAAAACCAATTAAAAATAAATAAAATAAAAATTATAGTGACGTTAGAAAATTTCCACAGGGACTAAGTTACAAGAAAAGACAGTGATATCAATATACCATTCTAATCACGTGACGAATCTAAAAGAAAATCAAAATCATAGCACTTTAAAGAATCTGAAATTTGAGAGTGATCACTCTTAGTTATCTTCAATTATCATATGGTGACCAAATCAAAAGAAGGAAGAGATTGTAATAAAAAAGATTAGAGTTAGTTTAAATTTAGAACATTAATGGCATACGAACATAAAAGAGATTAATTTTCGCTGTGATTACTGGATTGTTTCAAATTAAACAAAAAAACAACAACAAATAATGACGTTTCTAATGTCTAAAGAATCGCTTGTTTAAGCTACGTTCATTAAAGTACACGCTGACAGTTAATTCATTACCTTAACGTCTCAATATGAGTGAAAAATTCTCGACGGGACGTAAAACAAACAAACAAACAAACAAAACATTATCTTTCGCTGCGGAAGGCGATGTTGGCAGAGTTTCGGAGTCCACAGTGGACTTACTAATGTTTAGTTTGCAATACATCGGCATCTAATAGGATATTTATAGCCGAGACTTAAATGAGTAATACTATGTGATCATGCTTTCACGGAAAAGGAAAATTTTTGAGATTCGTTCTTAAATATGTTGAATCCATCAACGATAAAACTCATTCGATCCGACTGTAAAAGAAGTTTACCTTAATTAATATAGACAATGGTAAGTAACGTTATTACAATACAAGAGGGAAAAAAAGTTACAACGAAGGAGAATTTAACAAGCACTGATATACCCTTTTCATACATTGTTCATTAAACTTGGGAGGTATTTTATAATGTTATTATTACATCACGGGTAGTGCTGAAGCTTCCAGTTTCGTTTTAAAGCACAGGTAACTGCAAAGAAGTCTCCTACATTTGAATTGAACCTGACATCCTTACAACTCACGAGGACTTACTCAAGAATTTTTCACTCTAATGGAGACCTCAGCATTGCCTGTAAAGAGCTGCAAAATTTAGGCCTATGCTCGGCGCTCATGGCCTTTAAGCAGGGAGGGATCTTTATCATGCCACACCTGCTATGATACGGGACCTCGGTTTTTGCGGTCTCATCGGAAGGGCCGCCCCATTTAGTCGCTTCTTACGACAAACAAGGGGTACTAAGGACCTATTTGTAACCCGGGCCCCCACGGGGCCTTATAAATAGAATGCAAAATGTCAATGAAATGGAAAAGTGGAAATAACAAACTATGGTCCATCTCAGAAATCCCGTAAAGAATATGCAATGAATATCAGTATAACTGGCATATATAAAGGATTTAAGGAAATAAGGAGTACAATATCTTCTTTCATCGACACTCAGTTTACAACAGATGAAAAATGGAAAACATCAATTTTTTTTTATTATTTCAGATGCTTATATTTGCGAGTATTATCTTATGCCTCGCGGGGGGCGTGGCCAACAATCCAATCCAATCTCGGGAATCTCCAAGAGTTACCTTCTCCTTATCAACTCTATTGAACATTTCAAAGCTGATTGACGAAGCTAACCGATGCCCTAGCCAAACCGAAAACACGCTCTGTTCTTGGATGTGGGTACCTGATATAAACAATACCAGAATACCGAGAGTTATTTATAAGGCTGAAAAACGCACAGACTCTCCGTGTGAGAGAGATCACTTCAAAGAATGCAGAAGCGAAATGAAACAGTTTAACGTCATGTACCTTACCCAGAATTCCCAAGGAATTTATGACCTTTTGCCTCACGTCGAGCAACTTCCAGTTGCCATGTCTTGTGTCCAAAAAGAAATGGATTATGTCGTTAATGGTGTGGACGTAGATGACAGCCCATTCGATTAGAAATCTGACTTCTTGTATACCGTTAATCCTCTACACAAGTACATATCCGGACAGAGGATCGGGGTACTTTATGGGGGTGTAGTGTAGGATATAGTAGTTGACTACACTGTAACGATAGCTTGCATGATAAGACAACTAAACACAAGACACGGGGGAGGATCCAGAAACTTGTCAAAGGAGATAAAGATCGATTACCCACCGCAACATAACTACATCGAAAGAAGGGAGGGGATCAAACCACATAACTCTCCCAGCCAAATTCACCACTGAACCAACTACCTCTAGTAACCAGTGATATTTTACATATCGTGTTATTTTTGATTTCACGAATGAATAGTATAGGAACCTAACTTCATCACGACTTCAGACTCCGCTGCATTGCATGTGTTTATGATTCTATATTATTTGTTGTATGGATATAAACGATACTCAGTTGTATACAAACATACATATATCAAACTGTTGTTTCTCTGGTCATGCGTTATGATGTTTACAAAACATGTATTCCATTCATATGTTTGATAGTGTCTCCAGTATTATTTGTATCGATATCCTTATATGTGTGCGTTTATATATTTTTCTGTCAAATGACGTTGCGTTGTAGTTTAAATCACATAATCAGTTCACAATGGTAGGTAACCATGATTATCAATTTTGTATAGATACATTCCTCTTGTGTTTTGTAATCATATCTTGTTGTATGATTCGGCATTAAATATTTTCAATGCAAAGATTCTCGTTGATGCTTGTGCATCTCCAATAAGAGCAGTCCTTCTAGGTATGTGTTGACGATAGTAAATATCGGACTTTAAGGTACACAAAATTAACGATGTATTAAACACTGCAAAGACAATGCTTACAAATAGGAGGAAATTTATACTTGGGAAGGTGTAAATACTAGAGTACTATCGGGGTGTTTCTTCTTACCTCCCATGGAGAATTTCTCAGCTGTAGGTGATGCAGTACAAATTTAGACCTATGCTAAGGGCTCATTGCCGTTGCAATAAGGTTTTGTTTTAATTTGAAAATGTTTTAAATACGTTGAAATATATACACGTCCAAATATAGGTGAGAATTTCAACAAAACAGAGTCAGTCAAGGTGAACCTGCAACAATATCAATGGCGTTATGTCTATTAAATTAAAACAAATGTCACATTAAATAGCGAATTATTAATATTTCCCCGCGTTTCGATAGTATAGCGGGAAAATGTTGTATTCACTGTGTGTATTTAAAATTGGTATAGTCTATATTTAGTGGTATGGTCCATGGTTTGACCAATAGAATTGCAGAGTAAGGGGTTTTAAGGTTGGATTTTTGTAGGGTGGTCACTTCTAGCCGCCGAACTGCACGAGATAAGCGATATGGATGCGGAGTCCGTTCAGAGGCAAATTAACCAAACTTTACAGCACGCAAATAATGAAATTCTTAGCAGTTTTTCCGAGCTTTTGGATACAAGGCTGGCGGATGTTCAGAAAAATATTAACGATAACCAAAGAAGTATTGCGGAGCGTCAAGAATCTAAATTTGAAGAAGTTCTGTCTGACGGGTATAAGTTCAAAAAGAGGGGAAATGAAGAGCAACACAAGCACAACGTAAAAGTTATCAATAAGCTGAAGGACGCAAGTAAGGAACTGCAGGAGCACAAGCTGGAAGAAGCTCAACAGAGGATAGCAGAAGGTTTGGATATTGTGAAACATAGGCAAAAATTAATAAGGCTCGCAGATTCGTCTGAGGCAGGATGGCGAGCAGTAGATGAATATGTGAAGAACCCAATCGCTTCCGACTCGGAGGATGAGAAGAAAATCAGCAAGGCACAGGCGAGAGCAGAACGAAAAGTCAAGGACTCGAAGAGACGGCGTGAGAAGTATCGAGAGGCCGTGCGACCTTATCCAAAGCCAGATTTACCATCAACCTCGACGAGCACAGGAGTCTGGAGATCAGGGCATTGTTACCGCTGTAACAAGCGGGGACACTGGAGGAAAGATTGCACAGAAAAATTGGAAGAGAACCAAATAAGTGCATTTTTTGAAAATAATCATTTAATTGAACAGGTTATTAGAGGTAATCTTGGCAGAGTTATTGTAAATCATTCATGCGATAATCTTATTTCACCTGTTGGACGATTGAGAGAGAATGTAGGTCAGTGGCGTTCGATAGGAGCATGTAGCTTTGTTATTGATGTTTTGGAATTTGGCTATAAAATGCCTTTATTTTCTACACCTGGGCCTATTGAATTAAGTAACAACAAATCAGCTGTTAACAATGAGCATTTTGTGTCTTCAGAAATTGAAAAGTTGGTACAGAAAGGTTGTATTTTGGAAGTGAGTAAAAAACCTCGATTTGTAAACCCATTGACCGTAGCAGGTAACAAATTCAAACAAAGGCTGGTTTTAGATTGCAGGCATGTTAACCCACATTTATTCAAATTTAAGCATAAGTATGAGGATGCTAGTACTTCTAGATATTTATTTACATCGGGTGATTATCTTTTTGCATTTGATCTGAAAAGTGCTTATCATCATATAGTTATGCACGAGTTAGACAGGGAATATCTAGGATTTAAATGGCGTGACAAGTATTATGTTTTTCAGGCGCTTCCATTTGGACTTAGTAGTGCTGGTTATATATTTTCTAAAGTCATGAGGGAAGTTGTTAAATATTGGAGGTCTCAAGGTTACAAAATCGTTATGTATTTAGATGACGGAATAAGAGGGTCTTCAACTTTCAAGGATGCAAAGTTAGTTTGTGATATGATTCAATCAGATTTGAATATGCTCGGCTTTTTAGTAGCGAACGAAAAATGTCAGTGGGAGCCAGTGCAAAATTTGGTTTGGCTAGGGTTAGTATGGGATACAAAGCAAAATACTGTTACTTTGTCAGAGCGTCGAGTTGAGAAGTTGAAATGCACTATTATGTATCTACTGAAAGGCTACGAACTAGGTTATTTACTATTTGATGTTAGAAGTGTGGCATCAGTGTAAGGACAGATTATTTCGGCAAAGATTGCGTTTGGGACAATTGTTAGATTGAGGACAAGATATCTGTATTTTTGCATTCAGTCACGCTCCAGTTGGAATTCGTTTATTAGATTGCATCCAGAGGCTGTGTCTGAGCTTAAGTTTTGGATAGAAGAGGTAGATGGAATGAATAAAAAAGGGGCTCCGATAAGTCAGTTGACAGTTTCGGATGTAGACAGAATTAGAATTTATTGTGATGCTTCCGAATCGGGTTATGGAGGTCATTTGACTTTGTGTTCAGAGGGTGAACATACAGATTATGAAGCGTTCGGAATATGGAACGAGTGGGAATGTAGTCAGAGTTCTACATGGAGAGAGCTGGAGACTGTTAATAGGCTTTTGAAAAACTCAGTAGATATTATAGGCGGAAACTCAGTTGAGGTTTATTCAGATAATCAGAATGTCCAGCACATATTGAGTGTAGGGAGTAAGACTAAGGTGTTGCAGGATATTGCTATGTCTGTGCACGGTTTTTGTGAGGAGGAAAAGATAGATTTGATTTGTAAATGGATACCTCGCAAAGAAAATGAAAAAGCGGATGGTTTGAGCAAGATAAGTTGCTGCGATGATTGGTCAATCAAACAAAATGTTTATGATTATTTTGATCGACTTTGGGGTCCACACACTTGTGATAGATTTGCAACGAATTATAATGCTAAATGTTTGTTATTCAATTCTAAAACATGGTGTGCAGGCACGAGTGGTGTAGATGCTTTTGCACAGGTCTGGTCACTGGAGGTAAACTGGCTAGTGCCACCACCGATATTGATTCCGAAAGTGATTCGAAAAATTGAAATAGAAAAATGTAAATGCACTTTAGTTGTGCCAGAATGGACGTCCGCTCCCTTTTGGCCAATGTTGGTTAGGAAGGAAGGAAAATTTCAGTATTTTATCAAAAGTTATGCACTTTTAAAAAACTATTACTGCATTTGCAGAGGTAGAGGGAATAACGGAATATTTGGAAAACAGGGGATGTTATTTAACATGCTTTTCCTGTGTATAGAATTTTGATTATATAATCTTTTTCAGGATTAGGATTGCAAAACGCAATAAGAAAACTGGCACATGACAACGGAATTCAACCGGGCAGCTATCTCGAGGATCTATGTCCACAGCTGGGTACTTTGATACTTTCCAGTAAAAGTGATAATACGAACAAGACATATTTCAACGCATTTAAAAGATGGGAGAAGTTCATAAAGTCGCAAGGACATAGTGCTTTGCCGGCAAATCCTTTTCATGTAGCGTTATATCTTAACTCATTTATTAAATAATGGCTCTTCTGTTCATAGCGTAAGTGCTGCGGTGTACGCTATCAAATGGGCGCACGACTCTGTAGGTTTATCGGATCCAACCAAAAACACGTATGTAATTTCGATTCTAGAGGCTGCAAAAAGAAAATCGAGTCGGCTGGTACAGAAGGAGCCCATCACTAAGGATGTAATAATTGCTCTGTGTGATAAATTTCAGCAAAGCACTGACTTATTAACTGTAAGAAATCTTACTATGATCTTATTTAGTTTTGCTGGATTCTTGAGATTTGATGAGCTTGTTTCTTTGACATTTAATGATGTTCAGTTGCATGATGATTATTTAGTATTGATCATTCGTAAAAGCAAAACTGATCAATACAGACGGGGAAACGAGGTACTCATATGCAAAGGATCAACTCCTGCTTGTCCATTTGATATGTATTCAAGATATTTGTCTCTCTTGGGTGATGCTGTAGACAACAATTTTTTTATATTCAGACCAATATTTCGTTCTAAAGATAATTGTAAGCTTATTTACAAAAACAAAAAGCTTAGCTACACAGCTGCTAGATGCAACATTTTGGCTCTTTTGAAATCAATTGTTGGTGATGGGGTCAATCTGGGATTGCATTCACTTAGGTCGGGAGGGGCCACTGCGGCTGCGAATTCCAGTGTGGATGAGGTGTCTTAAGAGGCACGGCAGATGGAAAACGGATGTAGCAAAGGATGGCTATATATTAGATTCTTTGGAAACGCGTTTGCTAGTTTCTAAAACACTGGGTTTGTAAATACTAGTTTACTCAGCCCTTTCTTTGGTGGTCTAGTGCACGTACGGCTGGCTGTCAGGCATTATATTAAAGTGTTGTGTTCATTTTATAGGAAGCGAGGTTAATACTTAATATTTTCCCGCGTTTCGATAGTATAGCGGGAAAATGTTGTATTCACTGTGTGTATTTAAAATTGGTATAGTCTATATTTAGTGGTATGGTCCATGGTTTGACCAATAGAATTGCAGAGTAAGGGGTTTTAAGGTTGGATTTTTGTAGGGTGGTCACTTCTAGCCGCCGAACTGCACGAGATAAGCGATATTTAACATTTCATGTACAGTAAATTATGTTTACATTTTGTGTATGTTTGTGAGATCTTTTTATATATATAATTTTACATGTTTGTACTTTGTGAGGTCCGTTCACAAACTCCCTACATCCAGCGGCACCTGGCAACGGACACAGGTTTCCTAGAGTTTTTCTTAGGAAAATTCCATCTTTTTATCTCTAGTTTTTTCCTGGCCGGCCCTGATGTATTTTCGGGGAGAATTTTATACATGTTGGGTTATGAAAAATGTTGACATGAACCAGTTTTCTGATTTGATATATTTATTATATATAAAATAAACGGCGGCATCCTGCACGTACGGCTGGCTGTCAGGCATTATATTAAAGTGTTGTGTTCATTTTATAGCAAGCGAGGTTAATACGGATGGTTAACACCTACACAACGGAGACTGTTATGCATGGCAAGATGAACTCGATTTAATGAACGAAGAGCGTCTTACCAAAGTCTTCTAGTGGAGCTACAGGAACAACGAAATATGGTGTTTACAAATGAAAGACGTCCTATCTAAATTAGCAGGGCCCTCCGTGGCCGAGTGGTTAGAGCATCGGGCTCAAAATCACAAAGCCTCTCACCTCTGTCGGCGCGTGTTCGAATCTCGGCCGCGGCGTTATGTGAGAAAGTTTGCCAGTTTACTTGCGGAAGGTCGGTGGTCTCTTCCCAGGTACATTGTATCTGGGTTCTCTCCTCCACCAACAAAAACTGGACGCCACCAGATAACTGAAAAATTGTTGAATGTGGCGGAAAGCAATAAATAATCAATCGATCAATCTAAATTAGCTATACTTGTTATATTGGCCCTTTTATGTGCTCTTTATTTCGACTACTTACGTATTAAATCAAGAAAGAGCAATTATTGAAATTTTGTGAACATCGATTGATTGTAGCTTGTTGAACGTCCCTCTCGAGAATCTTTCACTGGTATGAAGACGTCGCCATTGCCGGTGAAGGACTGCAAAATTTAGGTCTATGCTCGGCGCTTATGTCCTTTGAGCAGGGAGAGATCTTTATCGTTTCACATCTGCTGTGATACGGGACCTCGGTTTTTGAGGTCTCATCCGAAGGACCGCCCCATTTAGTTGCCTCTTTCTGAGGATCTATTTGAACAACCGGATCCCCACGGGGCTACATATGTAAGAAAAAGGAAATGCAAAGTAATGTAAAGCAGGAATGCTTATACCAAAGTTGTAAATTTCGTGATCCCCGGGGTAGAGGGTCTGACCCCAGGGTAGGGTCCAACTTGATCTATGGTATTTATCAGTACAACATTTAAAAACATATTTAATGCGTTGGATACGAAATCGAAGCTAAATGGATATTTACATGAGCATTGGGATCAGGTGCCTAAATTCTGCAGCTCTTCACCGGCAATAGTGATGTCTCTATACGAGTGAAAAATGCTCGAGAAGGACGATAAACAATATACAACCGAGCAACCCACCAAATATAAAGCTAGATTTACGTTTAGAGAAGTCAAGCAAATACTTCCTTAAATTATTTCAGTAAATCTGTACATGCATTTCATTAAGATGCTCTTTCCTTGGCAGTTTATGTCGATACGTATCAAGATTTCTATAATTCAACACCAGCGAGACGAAGTATTGTGGCGGATGTGAATGTACCAGGTCTGCAGAAACTGTCGACTTCCCCTATACTTAATTGTTTATACAATACAAAATAACATTAAGAAATTATTAAAAAAAATTCTTGTCAATTTCGATCCTATACCGTGGACAATAAATTCTAAATTGTTTGGATTGATTGTTTAGGGTTTTACGTCGACCTGGCGATATTTCGGCCATTATACGGCGGTGACGTATCTGAAATTTGTTTGATTGTGAAAGTTGAAGTTTCCCTGACGGAGAACCTACTCTTTTTTTCGAAAATCGGGGAAAAGGATCTTTCACATGCCAATAAATTATAGTGACGTTTGAAAATTTCCACAGGGACTAAGTTCCATGAAAAGACAGTGATATCAATATACCATTCTAATCACGTGACGAATCTAAAAGAAAATCAAAATCATAGCACTTTAAAGAATCTGAAATTTGAGAGTGATCACTCTTAGTTACCTTCAATTATCATATGGTGACCAAATCAAAAGAAGGAATAGATTGTAATAAAAAGGATTAGAGTTAGTTTAAATTTAGAACATTAATGGCATACGCACATAAAAGAGATTAATGTTCGCTGTGATTACTGGATTGTTTCAAATTAAACAAAAAAACAACAACAAATTGTCACATTTAAGGTCCAAACTGTTTACCATAGTTTTTACCTGTATATATATTTTTAATCACATCAGGTGTCCATAGATTTATTTTTAGTACGTTAAACTCACTCAACTGGTTAGGCATTTAAATACCCGTGCTAGTGTAGTCAGTTTGGGCGTAGCAGGCACCTGAGAAGGACATGCTGTCCTGTAATAGAGTTTGTCCAACAAAATATTTACATCTGAGTATTTTCTAACCAGGTTCTTCTCACTTCTGAGATTCCAGTATTCCAGTATTGCAGTATTGCAGTATTCAGTATTCAAGGGAGTCAGCCTTCAGAAAAATGGAACCACCATAAACATTCATCATTCAACAATTCACCAACTTTGGCCTGTCTTACACGGATACACGGACGGATGGTTTTGTGAGCCCGCCGAGGCCGCCATTACGGACCAGCCAATAAGTGACATACAAAAAACTTAAATATAATTCTCTGTAAAACTGAATTACAATATAACAAAATGTATTGAACAGTATTAAAATGTAGTTAATTATTCAACTAGTTATTTTTTCTGACAATCAGCACGGCCAATCTGTGACAATTTGGTGTCAGAAGTGGGATAGTAGTAATGTAACACAGAGCTGTTGTCAGAAACATATTTATCTTAAAAAAAAAAAATCAAATATCTGTATTGTAATTGAAAAAAAATAATTACCATTTTTTGTAACTGTATCAATTTTGTACTTTGTGCGCATTTACAACTTTTTACATAATATTGTAGAAAAAAAAGAAATTTGGCGGTTTACATTGCTACTGGGATCCAGAAGTGAATAAAAGTGAATTCATCAACAACTGTCCTTCCTTGGAACGTGAGTTTGAGGATCTGGTCAGGAAAGTGAAGTTTCAGCTGTTTGATTACAGACTTAAACGGTAAAGTTTACATTCAAAAACTGTTTAGTTAGTCATGTATAGGTACTGTGTCGCCCAAATATGAGATATCATGTTTTTGCTTTAAAGTAGATATTCTGTAGTGACTACTTTTACAATACGCCCTTGATAGTAGAACATTGTAGTGAAAGTCAAGGTCACAGTCTGTCAGGTGTTGATAGTAGAGCATTTGTAGTGAAGGTCAAAGTAAAAGTCTGTCGTTTGTCTACCTTTTTTATGTTGAATTGTCTGCCAGCAATATTTAACCACTATGTCAAGCGAAAGTTTGAGCGAAATCATAGCAGCGGGAAAAGAATTAGGTTACACTGATCAAGAGTTGAAAGATTATGTAAAAGAGCAGCAAGATAGGCTAAGAGATGAGAGAATTCTTTTGAGAGAAAGAGAGAAGGAAGAGAGAGCGTATAGATTAGAATTAGAGAGATTGGATCAGGCAGTGAAATTGAAAGAAATAGAAAGTAAGCTTGAACTTGAGATGAAGATGAGTCAAGGTAATGTTAAAAGTGTAGATACAGATTCAGGTATTAAAGCAAGAATGCCTAAAATTCCGCCGTTTGATGAAAGACATGATGAAATGGATAGTTATCTTAGACGGTTTGAGCGGTACGCTACAGTTCAACATTGGGAGAGGAATACGTGGGCAACTAGTCTTAGTGCGTTATTGTGTGGGAAAGCATTAGATGTGTACGCTTTAATGTCTTCCGAAACTGCTCAAAATTATGACGAACTAAAGTCAGCACTTCTTCGTCGATATGATCTGACGGAAGATGGATTCAAGAGAAAGTTCAGATCCAGTAAGACTATTAACAGAATCCTAACGGAGTTCTACTGGCCTGGAATGAAATCAGAAATAAAAAGATTCTGTCGTTCGTGTGATACATGTCAGCGGACGCTACCAAAAGGACGAGTATCCAAAGTTCCTCTAGTCAAAATGCCGTTAATAGACGTTCCATTCAAAAGAGTGGCTGTAGATATTGTGGGTCCCTTACATCCACCAACCGACAAAGGTAATAGATATATTTTGACGCTTGTTGATTATGCATCTAGATACCCAGAAGCAATTGCATTGGCAGGAATCGACACAGAACGCGTTGCCGAAGCCTTGGTTGAGATATTTTCCCGAATAGGTGTCCCCGAAGAAATGCTCACTGATATGGGAAGCCAGTTTACGTCAGCTTTGATGAAGGAAGTAAGCAGGCTTATATCCATGAGACAACTGACCACAACCCCATACCATCCTATATGTAATGGGTTAGTCGAGCGCTTCAATGGAACTCTAAAACAGATGCTGAAAAAAATGTGTATTGACCGGCCTAAAGACTGGGACACATATTTGCCAGCATTACTATTTGCGTATAGAGATGTTCCACAAGATAGTCTTGGGTTTTCACCATTTGATTTAGTATATGCCAGACCTGTAAGGGGGCCAATGACGATCCTGAAGGAACTCTGGACAAAGGAAATCAAGGATCCTGAAATAAAGACAACTTACCAATATGTTCTAGATTTGCGAGACAGACTGGAGTCTACGTGTGAATTAGCTCATCGAACCCTTGAGGAATCATCAGCACGATACAAGAAAAATTATGACAAGAAGACCAGAAGTCGCAGTTTAAAGGCAGGAGAAAAGGTTCTTATTTTGCTCCCGACAGATAGCAACAAACTGCTTATGCAGTGGAAAGGACCATTTGTAGTTCGCAATAAGCTTAACAGAGTTGATTATGAGTGTCACGATTGTCTTGTATGTATTTTTATTTTCATGGCAGGATTAGCATCCCGTTGTGAACCTCTACAATTTATGCTGAATTAGCAGTTCGTATGTTACCTTTTTTGTACCCCGATAGAACCAGTTTCAGGCTATTGTCCTTTTCTATTATATAAACTGCCGCATTGCAGATCTCGACAGAGCTGACCACGGTTTTTACGATGTTACAACGTAGCTAGATAGTGGGTAACCTTTCTCCTAGTAGGGGTAAAGTTGATTTTTTATATTTGTAGTGAGTACATTTTTTTTAGTCATCTACCTCGAGTTAAGGAGCTAGGCATTTCTATGTATTTTGTCACTTTGGCGTATGTTTATACGAGGTGATGTTTTGCTAGGTGTAGTATATATGTCATCTATGGAATATATATGCACGAGGTTTTTCAGCTACGCTTGTATTGTGCCATGTATAGGGATATATCGGCACGAGATATTGTATGATGTGTTGCCGAGTAGTGTAGGTTTTCACATGTACATTTTCTTGAAACCACGTTTGTTAAGTAGTACGATACACTTAATGATATTTAGTGTTTGTATACGCTATGTGGTTTTGTCCTAAGTTGGTGGACGGTTTTTGTCGTAAGGGTTGAGTTTTGTTATGATCTAATGCGTGTTAGTCTATATAGTGTTAGTTTCTAATAAATGGTATTTTTCTTGAATTTGAATTTAAAGGTTCCATTCCTGTTCCTGTCCATTATTCCAATCCAGTATACTTAGCCGTCATTTGATAGGGGAGTGGCGTGTCATGGCTACAGTGGGGAGTTCAAACACTGGAGGATAACCGGCGGAGGCCTGTTACATGACATGGACTGGACTATGGACTTGGACTTACCGGATGTTTCATACTGCTGTGGATATGAATCGTGTGGACAATTCCGTGTGGACATTTGAATATTTTGTTTGTGGATTTATTGTACATATTGTATATTGAATTTTATTGTATATAAAAAAAATTGTAAATAGAAAAAAAACTTTGTTATGCTTGACTGAACAATCGCGACGGCTGTCGTGACAAATTGGTGTCAGAAGTGGGATATATTGTTCAGTCAGCATTTATCGATATGTATATAATTTTTCATACATGTATCTGTCTCAAGAGAATGTTTTCTTTTTCTATTTTTATAGATATTGTGAACGGCAGTGTGTAGATTTTTGGTTGGAACCTCGAACAGAGAAAGGTTACTGTTGGTCTGTATGTGTAGTGGTACTCTCAATTGTTGATATTAGGTACTGTTGTACTGATTACAAATTTTGGTGTTCTTAGTCTTATTCGTTAGTTAAGATGGAGGCACCGACTCTCCAAGCATTGACAGAGCATGGACAGAAGATGGAGCTGAAAGGAGCAGATCTTCAGCGGTTCATTACTGAACAACAGGCTCATTATCGGGAAATGCGTGCGGCTGAACGTGAGAAGTTAGCAGCGGACAGGGAAGCTGAACGTGAGAAGTTAGCAGCGGACAGGGAAGCTGAACGTGAGAAGTTAGCAGCGGACAGGGATTTTGAATTACAGATGGAGGAAATCAAGCTTAAGAAATTACACATGGAACAAAAAGGTTTGGCTGACGTAGGAGCTGATCTCCAAGGTAAAATCGTGCATTTAGAACAACAATTGCAAGCAGCTATCCATTCTAATAAGTCAAATATACAAGTTACTGCAAAAACTCCCAAAATGCCGTATTTTGATGAAGTAAAAGATGATATAGATTCATATCTCAGGCGCTTTGAACGTTATGCAAGAGCACAAAAGTGGGCAGATGATACTTGGGCGGTAAACCTGAGTGCATTGTTACGGGGACGTGCACTGGATGTGTATTCACTACTTCCCCAAGAGCAGGCCCTAGATTATGCATCGCTGAAAGCAGCATTGCTGAAACGCTTCGAGAGAACTGAAGACGGATTCAGACAGCAATTTCGTAAGTGTCGTCCGGAAAAAGGTGAGACTTTTGCTCAGTTTACAGTGCGCTTATCCAGTTATCTAGACCGATGGTTAGAGATGGGTAAAGTTACCAAGAGCTATGCAGGATTGTATGACTTGATGTTGCGCGATCAGTTGTTATCGATATGTAACAAAGACCTGCTGCTGTTTCTCAAAGAACGCATTCCCAACAATATTGAACGTATGAGTGTTTTAGCTGATCAGTATAAGGAAGCAAGACAAGCAAATATTCTTACTTTAGTTTCTTGTAGTAAGAAGGACATTACAAGTGATTCAAAGAACACCAGTCAGTTGAAACTGCAAAATCAGCGAGACATAAAAGACAGTTCACCAAGGGTCAGGGATCAACAGGTAGGAAGTAATGGGAAAAAAGAAGTGCAGTGTTTTAAATGCCATAAACTAGGCCATATTGCAGCAAAGTGTCCGTTGTTAAAGAACCGGAATTCAGTTGGAATGGCGGTAGATGCGGAAAACTCGAGGGACACTTCAGAAAATCCAGGCAAGTGTGGCGCCTTTACTTCAATTACTACTACCACTTCAGTCTCAATGGCTAACTCTTCGAACTTGGTGAATACGTCATCTTGTAACGTTAGTGCGTCGTTAGATAGAATGCCAACGAGTGCAGGTAGACTTAATGGACACGAGGTTACCGTTTTGAGAGACACTGGGTGTAACGGTATTGTGATTCGACGGGACTTGGTTACAGAAGAACAGCTGACGGGCAGTAAACGTGTGTGTCTCCTTGCAGATGGATCCAAGGTTGAAGTGCCGATAGCCCGAGTGAGTATCAATACGCCGTATTATATTGGTGAAGTTAAAGCTTGGTGTTTAAACAATCCTCTCGTTGAGCTTATTATAGGGAATATACCTAATGTAAGAGATCCGGCGGATCCAGATACTAATTGGAAACCGGATGTAGTCCAAGCGGTGGTGACGCGTCAACAGGCACAGCGCGAAGGTAGGCGGGATAAACCTCTTCGTGTTCCAGACGTTATAGGACCTGATCTTGATATAAGTCCTCCTGATTTGGTGAAGGCACAAGAAGATGACGTGACGCTACGCAATATAAGGACATTGACACATGAACTTGTCGACGAGAGCGTTGCTGTACGATTTCTCCAGAAAAGAGGTATACTGTACCGGTCATTTCGTTCTCCTAAGGATGGAAACAAGCAATTAACGCAACTTGTCGTTCCTAAACCTTTGCGAAATAAAGTTCTGTCTCTTGCACATGATTCTTTGATGTCAGGACATTTAGGGACAAAAAGAACCACGGACAAAGTGCTTTCAGAATTTTATTGGCCAGGGGTAAAATCGGACGTACGTCGTTTTTGTCGTTCTTGCGACATTTGTCAGAGAACTACATCAAAAGGTAGGACAACTAAAGTTCCGCTTTGTAAAATGCCGATCATAGATGTACCATTTCAGCGTGTAGCAGTAGATTTGGTTGGTCCAATTCAGCCTGTAACAGATCGTGGCAACCGCTACATTTTGACACTAGTTGACTTTGCTACCCGGTATCCTGAAGCAGTCGCATTAAAAGGTATAGAAACAGAACGAGTAGCAGAAGCATTAGTTGAAATATTTTGTAGAATTGGTGTACCAAAGGAGATGTTGACAGATCAGGGATCCCAGTTCACCTCACAGCTGATGGCAGAGACCAGCCGACTTTTGTCCTTGCGCCAGATGACGACCACACCCTACCATCCAATGTGCAACGGGCTGGTGGAACGATTCAACGGTACGCTGAAACAAATATTATGTCGGTTATGTGCAGAACGACCAAAAGATTGGGACAAGTATCTATCAGCAGCTCTGTTTGCATACCGTGACGCCACACAGGAAAGTTTAGGATTCTCTCCATTTGAGTTAGTCTATGGTCACACAGTGAGGGGACCAATGCGGATTCTTCGGGAACTCTGGACCAAAGAGGTAAATAATCCGGAAGTGAAAAGTACATATCAATATGTTGTAGATCTCAAAGAACGTCTCGAGTCAACCTGTCAGATTGCTAAAGAAAACCTGGAGAAGTCGTCGTTGAAATATCGAACCTATTACAACAAAGGTGCGAGAAAACGAGACATGAAAGTAGGCGGAAAAGTTTTGGTATTGTTGCCAACGTCGAACAATAAACTGTTAATGCAATGGAAGGGTCCTTACGAGATTATTAAGAAAATAGGGAACGCAGATTATAGGATCGATATGAATGGAAAAATAAAGACATTTCATGCAAATATGTTAAAGTTGTATATCGACAGAGTCGATGAAGATGATACTGGTGTCTTAGGTGTTGCGGGAGTTGCAGTTGTAGAGATGGAAGACGACTGCGATGCAGCTGAAGATATGTTGTGGGACTCGCCGGGACACGCCAGGAAAGAAGGTCCAGTAGATGTCAAAGTAAGTCATGAATTGTCTGAAGAGGAAAAATGTGAAATCGGTGCATTGATTAATGGTTATGAAGATGTTTTTTCAGATGTTCCTGGACTGACAAATCTCGGATCTCATAACATCAAGTTAATCAGCGAGAAACCTGTACGAGTGAAACCATATCCTCTTCCATTTGTTTCTAAGGACACGATCCTTGAGGAAGTTCGCAACATGGTGAAAGCTGGTGTGATCGAACCATCTTCCAGTCCATACTGTTCTCCTATCGTTATTGTGAAGAAGAAAGATGGAACAAACAGGTTTTGTATTGACTTTCGGGCAGTCAACAAATTAACTGTTTTTGATGCTGAAACAATGCCAAATGCTGACGATATTTTTGCTCAACTATCAGGCTGTAAATATGTGTCTAAATTCGATCTTTCGAAAGGTTATTGGCAGTTACCCTTAGACGAACGTTCAAAAGAGATAACCGCATTCCAGACTCCGTTGGGTCTGTACCACTTTTCAGTAATGCCGTTCGGATTAGTGAATGCGTCTGCAAGTTTTAGTCGGCTTATGAGAAAACTCCTTCAGGGAATGCAATGTGTTGATAACTTTATTGATGATGTCATCATTTACACTCGTTCATTCCAGCAACATTTGTTTGTGATCGAAGAATTCTTAAAGAGACTTCGTGCAGCCAACTTGACGGTAAAACCAAGCAAATGTTTCATCGGTTACAGTAGTCTCGAATGCCTTGGACATATTGCAGGACGCGAGGAACTTCGACCCCTTCCCGACAAAGTGACGGCTATATCAAACTTCCTAAGACCCTCTACAAAGAAGCAAGTCCGTTCGTTTCTGGGACTGGTGGGTTTTTATCGAAGATTCATTCCGAACTTCTCGGCCGTTGCAGCACCGCTGTCGGACCTTACCAAAAAGGGTCAGCCAAACAAGGTCACCTGGAAAGAGCCACAGGAGAACGCTTTTATAGCAATGAGATCAGCTCTTATGGTAACACCTGTTTTGAAATTACCAAATTTGAATGACACCTTTATTTTGCAGACAGATGCATCCGATGTGGGTATCGGGGCCGTATTACTTCAATATGAAGATGGGGTGAAGAAGCCAGTCGCATATGCAAGCAAGAAACTCACCCAAGCACAGGTGAATTATTCTACGATCGAGAAAGAATGTTTTGCAATTATTTGGGCAGTACAAAAATTTTGCAGGTTTCTGTATGGTAGAGAGTTTCTGCTAGAGACGGATCATCAGCCTCTTGTATATCTCACCAATGCAAAAGTATCCAATGCTCGACTGATGCGATGGGCGTTATTATTACAACCATTCAGATTCCGTATCGTATCTATCAAGGGATCGGAAAATGTGGGAGCGGATTCTTTAAGTCGGTTGTGAGGATGTAGAATACATTGTATATAGTTTTCTTGATGAACATTGATTTTTGTTCTTGCAAAAGTTCTCAGAACTTTTTTTTCTGTTTTGGGAGGTATGTCACGATTGTCTTGTATGTATTTTTATTTTCATGGCAGGATTAGCATCCCGTTGTGAACCTCTACAATTTATGCTGAATTAGCAGTTCGTATGTTACCTTTTTTGTACCCCGATAGAACCAGTTTCAGGCTATTGTCCTTTTCTATTATATAAACTGCCGCATTGCAGATCTCGACAGAGCTGACCACGGTTTTTACGATGTTACAACGTAGCTAGATAGTGGGTAACCTTTCTCCTAGTAGGGGTAAAGTTGATTTTTTATATTTGTAGTGAGTACATTTTTTTTAGTCATCTACCTCGAGTTAAGGAGCTAGGCATTTCTATGTATTTTGTCACTTTGGCGTATGTTTATACGAGGTGATGTTTTGCTAGGTGTAGTATATATGTCATCTATGGAATATATATGCACGAGGTTTTTCAGCTACGCTTGTATTGTGCCATGTATAGGGATATATCGGCACGAGATATTGTATGATGTGTTGCCGAGTAGTGTAGGTTTTCACATGTACATTTTCTTGAAACCACGTTTGTTAAGTAGTACGATACACTTAATGATATTTAGTGTTTGTATACGCTATGTGGTTTTGTCCTAAGTTGGTGGACGGTTTTTGTCGTAAGGGTTGAGTTTTGTTATGATCTAATGCGTGTTAGTCTATATAGTGTTAGTTTCTAATAAATGGTATTTTTCTTGAATTTGAATTTAAAGGTTCCATTCCTGTTCCTGTCCATTATTCCAATCCAGTATACTTAGCCGTCATTTGATAGGGGAGTGGCGTGTCATGGCTACAGTGGGGAGTTCAAACACTGGAGGATAACCGGCGGAGGCCTGTTACATGACATGGACTGGACTATGGACTTGGACTTACCGGATGTTTCATACTGCTGTGGATATGAATCGTGTGGACAATTCCGTGTGGACATTTGAATATTTTGTTTGTGGATTTATTGTACATATTGTATATTGAATTTTATTGTATATAAAAAAAATTGTAAATAGAAAAAAAACTTTGTTATGCTTGACTGAACAATCGCGACGGCTGTCGTGACAATGAGATTGACGTAAATGGGAAAAGTAAGACGTTTCACATCAATCTTTTGAAACAATATGTAGAACGTGATCCAGAAGATGGAAATCTCCTTTCAGTAGTCACCGCAGAAACTATCGATGATGAGCAACCAATTGAATATTTCAGCTTTCCAAAGAGTGAGTCATATCTCAATGTTGACACTAACGCTGATCTCCAGGAGAGTCAACAAGAACGCATCCAAGAAGTTTTACGTGAGTATACAGATGTATTCACTGACATACCCGGTTCAACCAATGTATTGAACCATGAGGTGAGAACTACAACAGATAAACCAGTCAGGATTGCTCCCAGACAACTCCCATATTCAATGGTAGAGACTGTAAAAGATGAAGTTAAAAAGATGTTAGAGTTAAACATTATCGAGCCATCAGAGAGTCCTTATTCGTCTCCTATAGTTCTCGTTGTGAAGAAAGACGGATCGTATCGGTTTTGTGTTGATTTTCGTTCGTTAAACAAAATAACAGTATTCGATGCAGAGCCAATGCCAAACGTAGATGCGATGTTTTCAAAATTGGCGGGACATGCGTATTTCTCACGGCTAGATTTATCAAAAGGTTATTGGCAAGTTCCCTTATCTGTAGAATCTCGACCAAAAACAGCTTTTCAAACACCCCTTGGATTATTTCAGTTTACGAAAATGCCGTTTGGTTTAGTTACAGCACCTGCAACTTTTTGTAGATTAATGCGATTAGTTCTTCAAGATTTATCAAATGTAGAGAACTTCATTGATGACATCTTGATCTACTCCATGACGTTTGAAGATCATGTTGTATCTCTTACAGAAGTTTTGCAGCGACTTAGAGAAGCCAATTTGACAGCAAAACCGAGTAAATGTGTCATAGCTTACAGTAAATTGGAGTGCCTTGGACACATTGTTGGAGAGGAAATGGTGCAACCACATCCTGATAAAGTTCGCGCAGTGCAGGAAGCAAATCAACCAGTTACAAAGAAGCAGTTACGATCATTTCTGGGTTTGGTAAATTTTTACCGGAAATTCATTCCAAACTGTGCTCATATATCACTACCACTAACGGATCTTACTCGGAAGTTTTCTCCAAACAAAATACAGTGGACAGAGTCACAAGAAATTTCATTCCAAAACCTGAAGAAAGCCTTAACATCATCCCCAATTCTTAAGCTTCCGAATTTGTCAAAAGTATTTACTCTGCAAACGGATGCATCAGACCGTGGACTCGGTGCTGTTCTACTTCAGGAAGATTCAGATCAAAAACAGCCTATTTCGTACATCAGTAGGAAGCTGAATAAAGCTGAAGAGAATTATTCGACAATCGAGAGGGAATGTCTTGCAATAGTGTGGGCGATTCAGAAGTTTCACAAATACTTGTATGGTCGTGAATTTATTTTAGAAACGGATCACCAACCATTGGTTTATGTAAACAGTTCCAAACTCCTGAATTCTAGACTTATGCGATGGTCATTAGCGTTACAGCCATACAGATTTCGCATTGTCTCTATCCGAGGAAAAGAGAATGTTGGTGCCGATTTCTTAAGTCGTCTCTGATTCTCAGTGAACATTGATACCGATGCAAAGAGACTCTTGCGTAGTTGTGTAAATAAATAAAATGTATCGATTGACTTTGTTCATTTGTTGTTTGTGTATGAAAGTGTTTGTACCTTAAATGATTTTCAAACAGTACTACGTACTTCTTTAAGGGGGAAGGATTGTCACATTTAAGGTCCAAACTGTTTACCATAGTTTTTACCTGTATATATATTTTTAATCACATCAGGTGTCCATAGATTTATTTTTAGTACGTTAAACTCACTCAACTGGTTAGGCATTTAAATACCCGTGCTAGTGTAATCAGTTTGGGCGTAGCAGGCACCTGAGAAGGACATGCTGTCCTGTAATAGAGTTTGTCCAACAAAATATTTACATCTGAGTATTTTCTAACCAGGTTCTTCTCACTTCTGAGATTCCAGTATTCCAGTATTGCAGTATTGCAGTATTGCAGTATTCAGTATTCAAGGGAGTCAGCCTTCAGAAAAATGGAACCACCATAAACATTCATCATTCAACAATTCACCAACTTTGGCCTGTCTTACACGGATACACGGACGGATGGTTTTGTGAGCCCGCCGAGGCCGCCATTACGGACCAGCCAATAAGTGACATACAAAAAACTTAAATATAATTCTCTGTAAAACTGAATTACAATATAACAAAATGTATTGAACAGTATTAAAATGTAGTTAATTATTCAACTAGTTATTTTTTCTGACAACCAGCACGGCCAATCTGTGACACAAATAATGACGTTTCTAATGTCTAAAGAATCGCTTGTTTAAGCTACGTTCATTAAAGTACACGCTGGCAGTCAATTCATTATCCTTCGCTGCGGAAGGCGATGTTGTCAGAGTTTCGGAGTCCACAGTGGACTTACTAATGTTTAGTTTGCAATACATCGGCATCTAATAGGATATTTATAGCCGAGACTTAAATGAGTAATACTATGTGATAATGCTTTTACGGAAAAGGAAAATTTTTGAGATTCGTTCTTAAATATGTTGAATCCATCAACGATAAAACTCATTCGATCCGACTGTAAAAGAAGTTTACCTTAATTAATATAGACAATGGTAAGTAACGTTATTACAATACATGAGGGAAAAACAGTAACAACGTAGGAGAATTTAATAAGCATTGATATACCCTTTTCATACATTGTTCATTAAACTTGGTAGGTATTTTATAATGTTATTATTACATCACGGGTAGTGCTGAAGCTTCCAGTTTCGTTTTAAAGCACAGGTAACTGCAAAGAAGTCTCCTACATTTAAATTGAACCTGACATCCTTACAAACCACAAGGACTTACCTGCTGAGTAAATGTTACTTTGTTTACGGAGTTTTCTGTTGGTTGCTCGAGAATGTTTCACTCTAATGGAGACCTCAGCCTGTGAAGAGCTGCAAAATTTAGGCCTATGCTCGGCGCTCATGGCCTTTAAGCAGGGAGGGGTCTTTAGCGTGCCACACCTGCTATGATAGGGAACCTCGGTTTTTGCGGTCTCATCGGAAGGGCCACCCCATTTAGTCGCTTCTTACGACAAACAAGGGGTACTAAGGACCTATTTGTAACCCGGGTCCCCACGGGGCCTTATAAATAGAATGCAAAATGTCAATGAAATGGAAAAGTGGAGATAACGAACTGTGGTCCACCTCATAAATCCCGTAAAGAATATGCAATGAAGAGGTGAGATCAGGTGTCTAGAGATATTGAAAAATTCATGTCTATTCATATGAAAAAGTTAAGATAACGAAGGGGTTAAGATAACGAACAGTGACCGATCTAATAATTCCTATCAAGAATACAAAATTACGAGAGGGGCAAACACGGACGCTGAACACACCAGGGGTAGACCAGGGCCCTATATGGAAAATAAATATCATTATAAATGGCATATATAAAGGATTTAAGGAAATAAAGAGTACAATATCTTCTTTCATCGACACTCAGTTTACAACAGATGAAAAATGGAAAACATCAATTTTTTTATTATTTCAGATGCTTATATTTGCGAGTATTATCTTATGCCTCGCGGGGGGCGTGGCCAACAATCCACTCCAATCTCGGGAATCTCCAAGAGTTACCTTCTCCTTATCAACTCTACTGAACATTTCAAAGCTGATTGACGAAGCTAACCGATGCCCTAGCCAAACCGAAAACACGCTCTGTTCTTGGATGTGGGTACCTGATATAAACAATACCAGAATACCGAGAGTTATTTATAAGGCTGAAAAACGCATAGACTCTCCGTGTGAGAGAGATCACTTCAAAGAATGCAGAAGCGAAATGAAACAGTTTAACGTCATGTACCTTACCCAGAATTCCCAAGGAATTTATGACCTTTTGCCTCACGTCGAGCAACTTCCAGTTGCCATGTCTTGTGTTCAAACAGAAATGGATTATGTCGTTAATGGTGTGGACGTAGATGACAGCCCATTCGATTAGAAATCTGACTTCTTGTATACCGTTAATCCTCTACACAAGTACATATCCGGACAGAGGATCGGGGAACTTTATGGGGGTGTAGTGTAGGATATAGTAGTTGACTACACTGTAACGATAGCTTGCATGATAAGACAACTAAACACAAGACACGGGGGAGGATCCAGAAACTTGTCAAAGGAGATAAAGATCGATTACCCACCGCAACATAACTACATCGAAAGAAGGGAGGGGATCAAACCACATAACTCTCCCAGCCAAATTCACCACTGAACCAACTACCTCTAGTAACCAGTGATATTTTACATATCGTGTTATTTTTGATTTCACGAATGAATAGTATAGGAACCTAACTTTATCACGACTTCAGACTCCGCTGCATTGCATGTGCTTATGATTCTATATTATTTGTTGTATGGATATAAACGATACTCAGTTGTATACAAACATACATATATCAAACTGTTGTTTCTCTGGTCATGCGTTATGATGTTTACAAAACATGTATTCCATTCATATGTTTGATAGTGTCTCCAGTATTATTTGTATCGATATCCTTATATGTGTGCGTTTATATATTTTTCTGTCAAATGACGTTGCGTTGTAGTTTAAATCACATAATCAGTTCACAATGGTAGGTAACCATGATTATCAATTTTGTATAGATACATTCCTCTTGTGTTTTGTAATCATATCTTGTTGTATGATTCGGCATTAAATATTTTCAATGCAAAGATTCTCGTTGATGATTGTGCATCTCCAATAAGAGCAGTCCTTCTAGGTATGTGTTGACGATAGTAAATATCGGACTTTAAGGTACACAAAATTAACGATGTATTGAACACTGCAAAGACAATGCTTACAAATAGGAGGAAAATTTATACTTGGGAAGGTGTAAATACTAGAGTACTATCGGGGTGTTTCTTCTTACCTCCCATGGAGAATTTCTCAGCTGTAGGTGATGCAGTACAAATTTAGACCTATGCTAAGGGCTCATTGCCGTTGCAATAAGGTTTTGTTTTAATTTGAAAATGTTTTAAATACGTTGAAATATATACACGTCCAAATATAGGTGAGAATTTCAACAAAACAGAGTCAGTCAAGGTGAACCTGCAACAATATCAATGGCGTTATGTCTATTAAATTAAAACAAATGTCACATTAAATAGCGAATTAGGATGGTTAACACCTACACAACGGAGACTGTTATGCATGGTAAGATGAACTCGATTTAATGAACGAAGAGCGTCTTACCAAAGTCTTCTAGTGGAGCTACAGGAACAATGAAATATGGTGTTTACAAATGAAAGACGTCCTATCTAAATTAGCAAGGGCCTCCGTGGCCGAGTGGTTAGAGCATCGGGCTCAAAATCACAAAGCCTCTCACCTCTGTCGGCGCGTGTTCGAATCTCGGCCGCGGCGTTATGTGAGAAAGTTTGCCAGTTTACTTGCGGAAGGTCGGTGGTCTCTTCCCAGGTACATTGTATCTGGGTTCTCTCCTCCACCAACAAAAACTGGACGCCACCAGATAACTGAAAAATTGTTGAATGTGGCGGAAAGGAATACATAATCAATCAATCAATCTAAATTAGCTATACTTGTTATATTGGCCCTTTTATGTGCTCTTTATTTCGACTACTTACGTATTAAATCAAGAAAGAGCAATTATTGAAATTTTGTGAACATCGATTGATTGTAGCTTGTTGAACGTCCCTCTCGAGAATCTTTCACT
This sequence comes from Ostrea denselamellosa, assembly GCA_024699665.1. Classification (NCBI taxonomy): domain Eukaryota; kingdom Metazoa; phylum Mollusca; class Bivalvia; order Ostreida; family Ostreidae; genus Ostrea; species Ostrea denselamellosa. Next base: position 2,893,289 of record JAMZEH010000075.1, on the reverse strand, counting down.
GGTATGGAGACGTCACCATTGCCGGTGAAGGACTGCAAAATTTAGGTCTATGCTCGGCGCTTATGTCCTTTGAGCAGGGAGAGATCTTTATCGTTTCACATCTGCTGTGATACGGGACCTCGGTTTTTGAGGTCTCATCCGAAGGACCGCCCCATTTAGTTGCCTCTTTCTGAGGATCTATTTGAACAACCGGATCCCCACGGGGCTACATATGTAAGAAAAAGGAAATGCAAAGTAATGTAAAGCAGGAATGCTTATACCAAAGTTGTAAATTTCGTGATCCCCGGGGTAGAGGGTCTGACCCCAGGGTAGGGTCCAACTTGATCTATGGTATTTATCAGTACAACATTTAAAAACATATTTAATGCGTTGGATACGAAATCGAAGCTAAATGGATATTTACATGAGCATTGGGATCAGGTGCCTAAATTCTGCAGCTCTTCACCGGCAATAGTGATGTCTCTATACGAGTGAAAAATGCTCGAGAAGGACGATAAACAATATACAACCGAGCAACCCACCAAATATAAAGCTAGATTTACGTTTAGAGAAGTCAAGCAAATACTTCCTTAAATTATTTCAGTAAATCTGTACATGCATTTCATTAAGATGCTCTTTCCTTGGCAGTTTATGTCGATACGTATCAAGATTTCTATAATTCAACACCAGCGAGACGAAGTATTGTGGCGGATGTGAATGTACCAGGTCTGCAGAAACTGTCGACTTCCCCTATACTTAATTGTTTATACAATACAAAATAACATTAAGAAATTATTTTAAAAAATTCTTGTCAATTTCGATCCTATACCGTGGACAATAAATTCTAAATTGTTTGGATTGATTGTTTAGGGTTTTACGTCGACCTGGCGATATTTCGGCCATTATACGGCGGTGACGTATCTGAAATTTGTTTGATTGTGAAAGTTGAAGTTTCCCTGACGGAGAACCTACTCTTTTTTTCGAAAATCGGGGAAAAGGATCTTTCACATGCCAATAAATTATAGTGACGTTTGAAAATTTCCACAGGGACTAAGTTCCATGAAAAGACAGTGATATCAATATACCATTCTAATCACGTGACGAATCTAAAAGAAAATCAAAATCATAGCACTTTAAAGAATCTGAAATTTGAGAGTGATCACTCTTAGTTACCTTCAATTATCATATGGTGACCAAATCAAAAGAAGGAATAGATTGTAATAAAAAGGATTAGAGTTAGTTTAAATTTAGAACATTAATGGCATACGCACATAAAAGAGATTAATGTTCGCTATGATTACTGGATTGTTTCAAATTAAACAAAAAAACAACAACAAATAATGACGTTTCTAATGTCTAAAGAATCGCTTGTTTAAGCTACGTTCATTAAAGTACACGCTGGCAGTCAATTCATTATCCTTCGCTGCGGAAGGCGATGTTGTCAGAGTTTCGGAGTCCACAGTGGACTTACTAATGTTTAGTTTGCAATACATCGGCATCTAATAGGATATTTATAGCCGAGACTTAAATGAGTAATACTATGTGATAATGCTTTTACGGAAAAGGAAAATTTTTGAGATTCGTTCTTAAATATGTTGAATCCATCAACGATAAAACTCATTCGATCCGACTGTAAAAGAAGTTTACCTTAATTAATATAGACAATGGTAAGTAACGTTATTACAATACATGAGGGAACAACGTAGGAGAATTTAATAAGCATTGATATACCCTTTTCATACATTGTTCATTAAACTTGGTAGGTATTTTATAATGTTATTATTACATCACGGGTAGTGCTGAAGCTTCCAGTTTCGTTTTAAAGCACAGGTAACTGCAAAGAAGTCTCCTACATTTAAATTGAACCTGACATCCTTACAAACCACAAGGACTTACCTGCTGAGTAAATGTTACTTTGTTTACGGAGTTTTCTGTTGGTTGCTCGAGAATGTTTCACTCTAATGGAGACCTCAGCCTGTGAAGAGCTGCAAAATTTAGGCCTATGCTCGGCGCTCATGGCCTTTAAGCAGGGAGGGGTCTTTAGCGTGCCACACCTGCTATGATAGGGGACCTCGGTTTTTGCGGTCTCATCGGAAGGGCCGCCCCATTTAGTCGCTTCTTACGACAAACAAGGGGTACTAAGGACCTATTTGTAACCCGGGTCCCCACGGGGCCTTATAAATAGAATGCAAAATGTCAATGAAATGGAAAAGTGGAGATAACGAACTGTGGTCCACCTCATAAATCCCGTAAAGAATATGCAATGAAGAGGTGAGATCAGGTGTCTAGAGATATTGAAAAATTCATGTCTATTCATATGAAAAAGTTAAGATAACGAAGGGGTTAAGATAACGAACAGTGACCGATCTAATAATTCCTATCAAGAATACAAAATTACGAGAGGGGCAAACACGGACGCTGAACACACCAGGGGTAGACCAGGGCCCTATATGGAAAATAAATATCATTATAAATGGCATATATAAAGGATTTAAGGAAATAAAGAGTACAATATCTTCTTTCATCGACACTCAGTTTACAACAGATGAAAAATGGAAAACATCAATTTTTTTATTATTTCAGATGCTTATATTTGCGAGTATTATCTTATGCCTCGCGGGGGGCGTGGCCAACAATCCACTCCAATCTCGGGAATCTCCAAGAGTTACCTTCTCCTTATCAACTCTACTGAACATTTCAAAGCTGATTGACGAAGCTAACCGATGCCCTAGCCAAACCGAAAACACGCTCTGTTCTTGGATGTGGGTACCTGATATAAACAATACCAGAATACCGAGAGTTATTTATAAGGCTGAAAAACGCATAGACTCTCCGTGTGAGAGAGATCACTTCAAAGAATGCAGAAGCGAAATGAAACAGTTTAACGTCATGTACCTTACCCAGAATTCCCAAGGAATTTATGACCTTTTGCCTCACGTCGAGCAACTTCCAGTTGCCATGTCTTGTGTTCAAACAGAAATGGATTATGTCGTTAATGGTGTGGACGTAGATGACAGCCCATTCGATTAGAAATCTGACTTCTTGTATACCGTTAATCCTCTACACAAGTACATATCCGGACAGAGGATCGGGGTACTTTATGGGGGTGTAGTGTAGGATATAGTAGTTGACTACACTGTAACGATAGCTTGCATGATAAGACAACTAAACACAAGACACGGGGGAGGATCCAGAAACTTGTCAAAGGAGATAAAGATCGATTACCCACCGCAACATAACTACATCGAAAGAAGGGAGGGGATCAAACCACATAACTCTCCCAGCCAAATTCACCACTGAACCAACTACCTCTAGTAACCAGTGATATTTTACATATCGTGTTATTTTTGATTTCACGAATGAATAGTATAGGAACCTAACTTTATCACGACTTCAGACTCCGCTGCATTGCATGTGCTTATGATTCTATATTATTTGTTGTATGGATATAAACGATACTCAGTTGTATACAAACATACATATATCAAACTGTTGTTTCTCTGGTCATGCGTTATGATGTTTACAAAACATGTATTCCATTCATATGTTTGATAGTGTCTCCAGTATTATTTGTATCGATATCCTTATATGTGTGCGTTTATATATTTTTCTGTCAAATGACGTTGCGTTGTAGTTTAAATCACATAATCAGTTCACAATGGTAGGTAACCATGATTATCAATTTTGTATAGATACATTCCTCTTGTGTTTTGTAATCATATCTTGTTGTATGATTCGGCATTAAATATTTTCAATGCAAAGATTCTCGTTGATGATTGTGCATCTCCAATAAGAGCAGTCCTTCTAGGTATGTGTTGACGATAGTAAATATCGGACTTTAAGGTACACAAAATTAACGATGTATTGAACACTGCAAAGACAATGCTTACAAATAGGAGGAAAATTTATACTTGGGAAGGTGTAAATACTAGAGTACTATCGGGGTGTTTCTTCTTACCTCCCATGGAGAATTTCTCAGCTGTAGGTGATGCAGTACAAATTTAGACCTATGCTAAGGGCTCATTGCCGTTGCAATAAGGTTTTGTTTTAATTTGAAAATGTTTTAAATACGTTGAAATATATACACGTCCAAATATAGGTGAGAATTTCAACAAAACAGAGTCAGTCAAGGTGAACCTGCAACAATATCAATGGCGTTATGTCTATTAAATTAAAACAAATGTCACATTAAATAGCGAATTAGGATGGTTAACACCTACACAACGGAGACTGTTATGCATGGTAAGATGAACTCGATTTAATGAACGAAGAGCGTCTTACCAAAGTCTTCTAGTGGAGCTACAGGAACAATGAAATATGGTGTTTACAAATGAAAGACGTCCTATCTAAATTAGCAGGGGCCTCCGTGGCCGAGTGGTTAGAGCATCGGGCTCAAAATCACAAAGCCTCTCACCTCTGTCGGCGCGTGTTCGAATCTCGGCCGCGGCGTTATGTGAGAAAGTTTGCCAGTTTACTTGCGGAAGGTCGGTGGTCTCTTCCCAGGTACATTGTATCTGGGTTCTCTCCTCCACCAACAAAAACTGGACGCCACCAGATAACTGAAAAATTGTTGAATGTGGCGGAAAGGAATACATAATCAATCAATCAATCTAAATTAGCTATACTTGTTATATTGGCCCTTTTATGTGCTCTTTATTTCGACTACTTACGTATTAAATCAAGAAAGAGCAATTATTGAAATTTTGTGAACATCGATTGATTGTAGCTTGTTGAACGTCCCTCTCGAAAATCTTTCACTGGTATGGAGACGTCACCATTGCCGGTGAAGGACTGCAAAATTTAGGTCTATGCTCGGCGCTTATGTCCTTTGAGCAGGGAGAGATCTTTATCGTTTCACATCTGCTGTGATACGGGACCTCGGTTTTTGAGGTCTCATCCGAAGGACCGCCCCATTTAGTTGCCTCTTTCTGAGGATCTATTTGAACAACCGGATCCCCACGGGGCTACATATGTAAGAAAAAGGAAATGCAAAGTAATGTAAAGCAGGAATGCTTATACCAAAGTTGTAAATTTCGTGATCCCCGGGGTAGAGGGTCTGACCCCAGGGTAGGGTCCAACTTGATCTATGGTATTTATCAGTACAACATTTAAAAACATATTTAATGCGTTGGATACGAAATCGAAGCTAAATGGATATTTACATGAGCATTGGGATCAGGTGCCTAAATTCTGCAGCTCTTCACCGGCAATAGTGATGTCTCTATACGAGTGAAAAATGCTCGAGAAGGACGATAAACAATATACAACCGAGCAACCCACCAAATATAAAGCTAGATTTACGTTTAGAGAAGTCAAGCAAATACTTCCTTAAATTATTTCAGTAAATCTGTACATGCATTTCATTAAGATGCTCTTTCCTTGGCAGTTTATGTCGATACGTATCAAGATTTCTATAATTCAACACCAGCGAGACGAAGTATTGTGGCGGATGTGATTGTACCAGGTCTGCAGAAACTGTCGACTTCCCCTATACTTAATTGTTTATACAATACAAAATAACATTAAGAAATTATTTTAAAAAATTCTTGTCAATTTCGATCCTATACCGTGGACAATAAATTCTAAATTGTTTGGATTGATTGTTTAGGGTTTTACGTCGACCTGGCGATATTTCGGCCATTATACGGCGGTGACGTATCTGAAATTTGTTTGATTGTGAAAGTTGAAGTTTCCCTGACGGAGAACCTACTCTTTTTTTCGAAAATCGGGGAAAAGGATCTTTCACATGCCAATAAATTATAGTGACGTTTGAAAATTTCCACAGGGACTAAGTTCCATGAAAAGACAGTGATATCAATATACCATTCTAATCACGTGACGAATCTAAAAGAAAATCAAAATCATAGCACTTTAAAGAATCTGAAATTTGAGAGTGATCACTCTTAGTTACCTTCAATTATCATATGGTGACCAAATCAAAAGAAGGAATAGATTGTAATAAAAAGGATTAGAGTTAGTTTAAATTTAGAACATTAATGGCATACGCACATAAAAGAGATTAATGTTCGCTGTGATTACTGGATTGTTTCAAATTAAACAAAAAAACAACAACAAATAATGACGTTTCTAATGTCTAAAGAATCGCTTGTTTAAGCTACGTTCATTAAAGTACACGCTGGCAGTCAATTCATTATCCTTCGCTGCGGAAGGCGATGTTGTCAGAGTTTCGGAGTCCACAGTGGACTTACTAATGTTTAGTTTGCAATACATCGGCATCTAATAGGATATTTATAGCCGAGACTTAAATGAGTAATACTATGTGATAATGCTTTTACGGAAAAGGAAAATTTTTGAGATTCGTTCTTAAATATGTTGAATCCATCAACGATAAAACTCATTCGATCCGACTGTAAAAGAAGTTTACCTTAATTAATATAGACAATGGTAAGTAACGTTATTACAATACATGAGGGAACAACGTAGGAAAATTTAATAAGCATTGATATACCCTTTTCATACATTGTTCATCAAACTTGGTAGGTATTTTATAATGTTATTATTACATCACGGGTAGTGCTGAAGCTTCCAGTTTCGTTTTAAAGCACAGGTAACTGCAAAGAAGTCTCCTACATTTAAATTGAACCTGACATCCTTACAAACCACAAGGACTTACCTGCTGAGTAAATGTTACTTTGTTTACGGAGTTTTCTGTTGGTTGCTCGAGAATGTTTCACTCTAATGGAGACCTCAGCCTGTGAAGAGCTGCAAAATTTAGGCCTATGCTCGGCGCTCATGGCCTTTAAGCAGGGAGGGGTCTTTAGCGTGCCACACCTGCTATGATAGGGGACCTCGGTTTTTGCGGTCTCATCGGAAGGGCCGCCCCATTTAGTCGCTTCTTACGACAAACAAGGGGTACTAAGGACCTATTTGTAACCCGGGTCCCCACGGGGCCTTATAAATAGAATGCAAAATGTCAATGAAATGGAAAAGTGGAGATAACGAACTGTGGTCCACCTCATAAATCCCGTAAAGAATATGCAATGAAGAGGTGAGATCAGGTGTCTAGAGATATTGAAAAATTCATGTCTATTCATATGAAAAAAGTTAAGATAACGAAGGGGTTAAGATAACGAACAGTGACCGATCTAATAATTCCTATCAAGAATACAAAATTACGAGAGGGGCAAACACGGACGCTGAACACACCAGGGGTAGACCAGGGCCCTATATGGAAAATAAATATCATTATAAATGGCATATATAAAGGATTTAAGGAAATAAAGAGTACAATATCTTCTTTCATCGACACTCAGTTTACACCAGATGAAAAATGGAAAACATCAATTTTTTTTATTATTTCAGATGCTTATATTTGCGAGTATTATCTTATGCCTCGCGGGGGGCGTGGCCAACAATCCACTCCAATCTCGGGAATCTCCAAGAGTTACCTTCTCCTTATCAACTCTACTGAACATTTCAAAGCTGATTGACGAAGCTAACCGATGCCCTAGCCAAACCGAAAACACGCTCTGTTCTTGGATGTGGGTACCTGATATAAACAATACCAGAATACCGAGAGTTATTTATAAGGCTGAAAAACGCATAGACTCTCCGTGTGAGAGAGATCACTTCAAAGAATGCAGAAGCGAAATGAAACAGTTTAACGTCATGTACCTTACCCAGAATTCCCAAGGAATTTATGACCTTTTGCCTCACGTCGAGCAACTTCCAGTTGCCATGTCTTGTGTTCAAACAGAAATGGATTATGTCGTTAATGGTGTGGACGTAGATGACAGCCCATTCGATTAGAAATCTGACTTCTTGTATACCGTTAATCCTCTACACAAGTACATATCCGGACAGAGGATCGGGGTACTTTATGGGGGTGTAGTGTAGGATATAGTAGTTGACTACACTGTAACGATAGCTTGCATGATAAGACAACTAAACACAAGACACGGGGGAGGATCCAGAAACTTGTCAAAGGAGATAAAGATCGATTACCCACCGCAACATAACTACATCGAAAGAAGGGAGGGGATCAAACCACATAACTCTCCCAGCCAAATTCACCACTGAACCAACTACCTCTAGTAACCAGTGATATTTTACATATCGTGTTATTTTTGATTTCACGAATGAATAGTATAGGAACCTAACTTTATCACGACTTCAGACTCCGCTGCATTGCATGTGCTTATGATTCTATATTATTTGTTGTATGGATATAAACGATACTCAGTTGTATACAAACATACATATATCAAACTGTTGTTTCTCTGGTCATGCGTTATGATGTTTACAAAACATGTATTCCATTCATATGTTTGATAGTGTCTCCAGTATTATTTGTATCGATATCCTTATATGTGTGCGTTTATATATTTTTCTGTCAAATGACGTTGCGTTGTAGTTTAAATCACATAATCAGTTCACAATGGTAGGTAACCATGATTATCAATTTTGTATAGATACATTCCTCTTGTGTTTTGTAATCATATCTTGTTGTATGATTCGGCATTAAATATTTTCAATGCAAAGATTCTCGTTGATGATTGTGCATCTCCAATAAGAGCAGTCCTTCTAGGTATGTGTTGACGATAGTAAATATCGGACTTTAAGGTACACAAAATTAACGATGTATTGAACACTGCAAAGACAATGCTTACAAATAGGAGGAAAATTTATACTTGGGAAGGTGTAAATACTAGAGTACTATCGGGGTGTTTCTTCTTACCTCCCATGGAGAATTTCTCAGCTGTAGGTGATGCAGTACAAATTTAGACCTATGCTAAGGGCTCATTGCCGTTGCAATAAGGTTTTGTTTTAATTTGAAAATGTTTTAAATACGTTGAAATATATACACGTCCAAATATAGGTGAGAATTTCAACAAAACAGAGTCAGTCAAGGTGAACCTGCAACAATATCAATGGCGTTATGTCTATTAAATTAAAACAAATGTCACATTAAATAGCGAATTAGGATGGTTAACACCTACACAACGGAGACTGTTATGCATGGTAAGATGAACTCGATTTAATGAACGAAGAGCGTCTTACCAAAGTCTTCTAGTGGAGCTACAGGAACAATGAAATATGGTGTTTACAAATGAAAGACGTCCTATCTAAATTAGCAGGGGCCTCCGTGGCCGAGTGGTTAGAGCATCGGGCTCAAAATCACAAAGCCTCTCACCTCTGTCGGCGCGTGTTCGAATCTCGGCCGCGGCGTTATGTGAGAAAGTTTGCCAGTTTACTTGCGGAAGGTCGGTGGTCTCTTCCCAGGTACATTGTATCTGGGTTCTCTCCTCCACCAACAAAAACTGGACGCCACCAGATAACTGAAAAATTGTTGAATGTGGCGGAAAGGAATACATAATCAATCAATCAATCTAAATTAGCTATACTTGTTATATTGGCCCTTTTATGTGCTCTTTATTTCGACTACTTACGTATTAAATCAAGAAAGAGCAATTATTGAAATTTTGTGAACATCGATTGATTGTAGCTTGTTGAACGTCCCTCTCGAGAATCTTTCACTGGTATGGAGACGTCACCATTGCCGGTGAAGGACTGCAAAATTTAGGTCTATGCTCGGCGCTTATGTCCTTTGAGCAGGGAGAGATCTTTATCGTTTCACATCTGCTGTGATACGGGACCTCGGTTTTCGAGGTCTCATCCGAAGGACCGCCCCATTTAGTTGCCTCTTTCTGAGGATCTATTTGAACAACCGGATCCCCACGGGGCTACATATGTAAGAAAAAGGAAATGCAAAGTAATGTAAAGCAGGAATGCTTATACCAAAGTTGTAAATTTCGTGATCCCCGGGGTAGAGGGTCTGACCCCAGGGTAGGGTCCAACTTGATCTATGGTATTTATCAGTACAACATTTAAAAACATATTTAATGCGTTGGATACGAAATCGAAGCTAAATGGATATTTACATGAGCATTGGGATCAGGTGCCTAAATTCTGCAGCTCTTCACCGGCAATAGTGATGTCTCTATACGAGTGAAAAATGCTCGAGAAGGACGATAAACAATATACAACCGAGCAACCCACCAAATATAAAGCTAGATTTACGTTTAGAGAAGTCAAGCAAATACTTCCTTAAATTATTTCAGTAAATCTGTACATGCATTTCATTAAGATGCTCTTTCCTTGGCAGTTTATGTCGATACGTATCAAGATTTCTATAATTCAACACCAGCGAGACGAAGTATTGTGGCGGATGTGATTGTACCAGGTCTGCAGAAACTGTCGACTTCCCCTATACTTAATTGTTTATACAATACAAAATAACATTAAGAAATTATTTAAAAAAATTCTTGTCAATTTCGATCCTATACCGTGGACAATAAATTCTAAATTGTTTGGATTGATTGTTTAGGGTTTTACGTCGACCTGGCGATATTTCGGCCATTATACGGCGGTGACGTATCTGAAATTTGTTTGATTGTGAAAGTTGAAGTTTCCCTGACGGAGAACCTACTCTTTTTTTCGAAAATCGGGGAAAAGGATCTTTCACATGCCAATAAATTATAGTGACGTTTGAAAATTTCCACAGGGACTAAGTTCCATGAAAAGACAGTGATATCAATATACCATTCTAATCATGTGACGAATCTAAAAGAAAATCAAAATCATAGCACTTTAAAGAATCTGAAATTTGAGAGTGATCACTCTTAGTTACCTTCAATTATCATATGGTGACCAAATCAAAAGAAGGAATAGATTGTAATAAAAAGGATTAGAGTTAGTTTAAATTTAGAACATTAATGGCATACGCACATAAAAGAGATTAATGTTCGCTGTGATTACTGGATTGTTTCAAATTAAACAAAAAAACAACAACAAATAATGACGTTTCTAATGTCTAAAGAATCGCTTGTTTAAGCTACGTTCATTAAAGTACACGCTGGCAGTCAATTCATTATCCTTCGCTGCGGAAGGCGATGTTGTCAGAGTTTCGGAGTCCACAGTGGACTTACTAATGTTTAGTTTGCAATACATCGGCATCTAATAGGATATTTATAGCCGAGACTTAAATGAGTAATACTATGTGATAATGCTTTTACGGAAAAGGAAAATTTTTGAGATTCGTTCTTAAATATGTTGAATCCATCAACGATAAAACTCATTCGATCCGACTGTAAAAGAAGTTTACCTTAATTAATATAGACAATGGTAAGTAACGTTATTACAATACATGAGGGAACAACGTAGGAAAATTTAATAAGCATTGATATACCCTTTTCATACATTGTTCATCAAACTTGGTAGGTATTTTATAATGTTATTATTACATCACGGGTAGTGCTGAAGCTTCCAGTTTCGTTTTAAAGCACAGGTAACTGCAAAGAAGTCTCCTACATTTAAATTGAACCTGACATCCTTACAAACCACAAGGACTTACCTGCTGAGTAAATGTTACTTTGTTTACGGAGTTTTCTGTTGGTTGCTCGAGAATGTTTCACTCTAATGGAGACCTCAGCCTGTGAAGAGCTGCAAAATTTAGGCCTATGCTCGGCGCTCATGGCCTTTAAGCAGGGAGGGGTCTTTAGCGTGCCACACCTGCTATGATAGGGGACCTCGGTTTTTGCGGTCTCATCGGAAGGGCCGCCCCATTTAGTCGCTTCTTACGACAAACAAGGGGTACTAAGGACCTATTTGTAACCCGGGTCCCCACGGGGCCTTATAAATAGAATGCAAAATGTCAATGAAATGGAAAAGTGGAGATAACGAACTGTGGTCCACCTCATAAATCCCGTAAAGAATATGCAATGAAGAGGTGAGATCAGGTGTCTAGAGATATTGAAAAATTCATGTCTATTCATATGAAAAAAGTTAAGATAACGAAGGGGTTAAGATAACGAACAGTGACCGATCTAATAATTCCTATCAAGAATACAAAATTACGAGAGGGGCAAACACGGACGCTGAACACACCAGGGGTAGACCAGGGCCCTATATGGAAAATAAATATCATTATAAATGGCATATATAAAGGATTTAAGGAAATAAAGAGTACAATATCTTCTTTCATCGACACTCAGTTTACACCAGATGAAAAATGGAAAACATCAATTTTTTTTATTATTTCAGATGCTTATATTTGCGAGTATTATCTTATGCCTCGCGGGGGGCGTGGCCAACAATCCACTCCAATCTCGGGAATCTCCAAGAGTTACCTTCTCCTTATCAACTCTACTGAACATTTCAAAGCTGATTGACGAAGCTAACCGATGCCCTAGCCAAACCGAAAACACGCTCTGTTCTTGGATGTGGGTACCTGATATAAACAATACCAGAATACCGAGAGTTATTTATAAGGCTGAAAAACGCATAGACTCTCCGTGTGAGAGAGATCACTTCAAAGAATGCAGAAGCGAAATGAAACAGTTTAACGTCATGTACCTTACCCAGAATTCCCAAGGAATTTATGACCTTTTGCCTCACGTCGAGCAACTTCCAGTTGCCATGTCTTGTGTTCAAACAGAAATGGATTATGTCGTTAATGGTGTGGACGTAGATGACAGCCCATTCGATTAGAAATCTGACTTCTTGTATACCGTTAATCCTCTACACAAGTACATATCCGGACAGAGGATCGGGGTACTTTATGGGGGTGTAGTGTAGGATATAGTAGTTGACTACACTGTAACGATAGCTTGCATGATAAGACAACTAAACACAAGACACGGGGGAGGATCCAGAAACTTGTCAAAGGAGATAAAGATCGATTACCCACCGCAACATAACTACATCGAAAGAAGGGAGGGGATCAAACCACATAACTCTCCCAGCCAAATTCACCACTGAACCAACTACCTCTAGTAACCAGTGATATTTTACATATCGTGTTATTTTTGATTTCACGAATGAATAGTATAGGAACCTAACTTTATCACGACTTCAGACTCCGCTGCATTGCATGTGCTTATGATTCTATATTATTTGTTGTATGGATATAAACGATACTCAGTTGTATACAAACATACATATATCAAACTGTTGTTTCTCTGGTCATGCGTTATGATGTTTACAAAACATGTATTCCATTCATATGTTTGATAGTGTCTCCAGTATTATTTGTATCGATATCCTTATATGTGTGCGTTTATATATTTTTCTGTCAAATGACGTTGCGTTGTAGTTTAAATCACATAATCAGTTCACAATGGTAGGTAACCATGATTATCAATTTTGTATAGATACATTCCTCTTGTGTTTTGTAATCATATCTTGTTGTATGATTCGGCATTAAATATTTTCAATGCAAAGATTCTCGTTGATGATTGTGCATCTCCAATAAGAGCAGTCCTTCTAGGTATGTGTTGACGATAGTAAATATCGGACTTTAAGGTACACAAAATTAACGATGTATTGAACACTGCAAAGACAATGCTTACAAATAGGAGGAAAATTTATACTTGGGAAGGTGTAAATACTAGAGTACTATCGGGGTGTTTCTTCTTACCTCCCATGGAGAATTTCTCAGCTGTAGGTGATGCAGTACAAATTTAGACCTATGCTAAGGGCTCATTGCCGTTGCAATAAGGTTTTGTTTTAATTTGAAAATGTTTTAAATACGTTGAAATATATACACGTCCAAATATAGGTGAGAATTTCAACAAAACAGAGTCAGTCAAGGTGAACCTGCAACAATATCAATGGCGTTATGTCTATTAAATTAAAACAAATGTCACATTAAATAGCGAATTAGGATGGTTAACACCTACACAACGGAGACTGTTATGCATGGTAAGATGAACTCGATTTAATGAACGAAGAGCGTCTTACCAAAGTCTTCTAGTGGAGCTACAGGAACAATGAAATATGGTGTTTACAAATGAAAGACGTCCTATCTAAATTAGCAGGGGCCTCCGTGGCCGAGTGGTTAGAGCATCGGGCTCAAAATCACAAAGCCTCTCACCTCTGTCGGCGCGTGTTCGAATCTCGGCCGCGGCGTTATGTGAGAAAGTTTGCCAGTTTACTTGCGGAAGGTCGGTGGTCTCTTCCCAGGTACATTGTATCTGGGTTCTCTCCTCCACCAACAAAAACTGGACGCCACCAGATAACTGAAAAATTGTTGAATGTGGCGGAAAGGAATACATAATCAATCAATCAATCTAAATTAGCTATACTTGTTATATTGGCCCTTTTATGTGCTCTTTATTTCGACTACTTACGTATTAAATCAAGAAAGAGCAATTATTGAAATTTTGTGAACATCGATTGATTGTAGCTTGTTGAACGTCCCTCTCGAGAATCTTTCACTGGTATGGAGACGTCACCATTGCCGGTGAAGGACTGCAAAATTTAGGTCTATGCTCGGCGCTTATGTCCTTTGAGCAGGGAGAGATCTTTATCGTTTCACATCTGCTGTGATACGGGACCTCGGTTTTCGAGGTCTCATCCGAAGGACCGCCCCATTTAGTTGCCTCTTTCTGAGGATCTATTTGAACAACCGGATCCCCACGGGGCTACATATGTAAGAAAAAGGAAATGCAAAGTAATGTAAAGCAGGAATGCTTATACCAAAGTTGTAAATTTCGTGATCCCCGGGGTAGAGGGTCTGACCCCAGGGTAGGGTCCAACTTGATCTATGGTATTTATCAGTACAACATTTAAAAACATATTTAATGCGTTGGATACGAAATCGAAGCTAAATGGATATTTACATGAGCATTGGGATCAGGTGCCTAAATTCTGCAGCTCTTCACCGGCAATAGTGATGTCTCTATACGAGTGAAAAATGCTCGAGAAGGACGATAAACAATATACAACCGAGCAACCCACCAAATATAAAGCTAGATTTACGTTTAGAGAAGTCAAGCAAATACTTCCTTAAATTATTTCAGTAAATCTGTACATGCATTTCATTAAGATGCTCTTTCCTTGGCAGTTTATGTCGATACGTATCAAGATTTCTATAATTCAACACCAGCGAGACGAAGTATTGTGGCGGATGTGATTGTACCAGGTCTGCAGAAACTGTCGACTTCCCCTATACTTAATTGTTTATACAATACAAAATAACATTAAGAAATTATTTAAAAAAATTCTTGTCAATTTCGATCCTATACCGTGGACAATAAATTCTAAATTGTTTGGATTGATTGTTTAGGGTTTTACGTCGACCTGGCGATATTTCGGCCATTATACGGCGGTGACGTATCTGAAATTTGTTTGATTGTGAAAGTTGAAGTTTCCCTGACGGAGAACCTACTCTTTTTTTCGAAAATCGGGGAAAAGGATCTTTCACATGCCAATAAATTATAGTGACGTTTGAAAATTTCCACAGGGACTAAGTTCCATGAAAAGACAGTGATATCAATATACCATTCTAATCATGTGACGAATCTAAAAGAAAATCAAAATCATAGCACTTTAAAGAATCTGAAATTTGAGAGTGATCACTCTTAGTTACCTTCAATTATCATATGGTGACCAAATCAAAAGAAGGAATAGATTGTAATAAAAAGGATTAGAGTTAGTTTAAATTTAGAACATTAATGGCATACGCACATAAAAGAGATTAATGTTCGCTGTGATTACTGGATTGTTTCAAATTAAACAAAAAAACAACAACAAATAATGACGTTTCTAATGTCTAAAGAATCGCTTGTTTAAGCTACGTTCATTAAAGTACACGCTGGCAGTCAATTCATTATCCTTCGCTGCGGAAGGCGATGTTGTCAGAGTTTCGGAGTCCACAGTGGACTTACTAATGTTTAGTTTGCAATACATCGGCATCTAATAGGATATTTATAGCCGAGACTTAAATGAGTAATACTATGTGATAATGCTTTTACGGAAAAGGAAAATTTTTGAGATTCGTTCTTAAATATGTTGAATCCATCAACGATAAAACTCATTCGATCCGACTGTAAAAGAAGTTTACCTTAATTAATATAGACAATGGTAAGTAACGTTATTACAATACATGAGGGAACAACGTAGGAAAATTTAATAAGCATTGATATACCCTTTTCATACATTGTTCATCAAACTTGGTAGGTATTTTATAATGTTATTATTACATCACGGGTAGTGCTGAAGCTTCCAGTTTCGTTTTAAAGCACAGGTAACTGCAAAGAAGTCTCCTACATTTAAATTGAACCTGACATCCTTACAAACCACAAGGACTTACCTGCTGAGTAAATGTTACTTTGTTTACGGAGTTTTCTGTTGGTTGCTCGAGAATGTTTCACTCTAATGGAGACCTCAGCCTGTGAAGAGCTGCAAAATTTAGGCCTATGCTCGGCGCTCATGGCCTTTAAGCAGGGAGGGGTCTTTAGCGTGCCACACCTGCTATGATAGGGGACCTCGGTTTTTGCGGTCTCATCGGAAGGGCCGCCCCATTTAGTCGCTTCTTACGACAAACAAGGGGTACTAAGGACCTATTTGTAACCCGGGTCCCCACGGGGCCTTATAAATAGAATGCAAAATGTCAATGAAATGGAAAAGTGGAGATAACGAACTGTGGTCCACCTCATAAATCCCGTAAAGAATATGCAATGAAGAGGTGAGATCAGGTGTCTAGAGATATTGAAAAATTCATGTCTATTCATATGAAAAAAGTTAAGATAACGAAGGGGTTAAGATAACGAACAGTGACCGATCTAATAATTCCTATCAAGAATACAAAATTACGAGAGGGGCAAACACGGACGCTGAACACACCAGGGGTAGACCAGGGCCCTATATGGAAAATAAATATCATTATAAATGGCATATATAAAGGATTTAAGGAAATAAAGAGTACAATATCTTCTTTCATCGACACTCAGTTTACACCAGATGAAAAATGGAAAACATCAATTTTTTTTATTATTTCAGATGCTTATATTTGCGAGTATTATCTTATGCCTCGCGGGGGGCGTGGCCAACAATCCACTCCAATCTCGGGAATCTCCAAGAGTTACCTTCTCCTTATCAACTCTACTGAACATTTCAAAGCTGATTGACGAAGCTAACCGATGCCCTAGCCAAACCGAAAACACGCTCTGTTCTTGGATGTGGGTACCTGATATAAACAATACCAGAATACCGAGAGTTATTTATAAGGCTGAAAAACGCACAGACTCTCCGTGTGAGAGAGATCACATATCCGGACAGAGGATCGGGGTACTTTATGGGGGTGTAGTGTAGGATATAGTAGTTGACTACACTGTAACGGTAGCTTGCATGATAAGACAACTAAACACAAGACACGGGGGAGGATCCAGAAACTTGTCAAAGGTGAAAAAGATCGATTACCCACCGTAACATAACTACATCGAAAGAAGGGAGGGGATCAAACCACGTAACTCTCCCAGCCAAATTCACCACTGAACCAACTACCTCTAGTAACCAGTGATATTTTACATATCGTGTTATTTTTGATTTCACGAATGGATAGTATAGGAACCTAACTCTATCACGACTTCAGACTCCCCTGCATTGCATGTGCTTATGATTGTATATTATTTGTTGTATGGATATAAACCATAGTCAGTTGTATACAAACATACATATATCAAAATGTTGTTTCTCTGGTCATGCGTTATGATGTTTACAAAACATGTATTCCATCCATATGTTTGATAGTGTCTCCAGTATTATTTGTATCGATATCCTTATATGTGTGTGTTTATATATTTTTCTGTCAAATGACGTTGCGTTGTAGTTTAAATAACAGAATCAGTTCACAATGGTAGGTAACGATGATTATCAATGTTGTAGAGATACATTCCTCTTGTGTTTTGTAATCATATCTTGTTGTATGATTCGGCATTAAATGTTTTCAATGCAAAGATTCTCGTTGATGCTTGTGCATCTCCAATAAGAGCAGTCCTTCTAGGTATGTGTTGACGATAGTAAATATCGGACTTTAAGGTACACAAAGTTAACGATGTATTGAAAACTGCAAAGAAGACAATGCTTACAAATTAGGAGGGAAATTTATACTTGGGAAGCTGTAAATAATAGTGTACTATTGCAATAAGGTTTTGCTTTAATTTAAAATGTTTTAAAAACGTTGAAATATGTACACGTCCAAATATAGGTGAGAATTTCAACAAAACAGAGTCAGTCAAGGTGAACCTGCAACAATATTACTGGCGTTATGTCTATTAAATTAAAACAAATGTCACATTAAATAGCGAATTAGGATGGTTAACACCTACACAACGGAGACGGTTATGCATGGTAAGATGAACTCGATTTAATGAACGAAGAGCGTCTTACCAAAGTCTTCTAGTGGAGCTACAGGAACAACGGAATATGGTGTTTACAAATGAAAGACGTCCTATCTAAATTAGCAGGGGCCTTCGTGGCCGAGTGGTTAGAGCATCGGGCTCAAAATCACAAAGCCTCTCACCGTTTTCAAACATCCAAATCCTCACTGGAAAGTTGACAAACTTTAACATGATCTGTATCTCAGCGAGAATTGCTCCTACGTATCTCGTCACGAACAGATGTGATCCATACAAATACATAGAGGAAAAGCTTCCTGCTGCGCACTACACAGTCAAAGTGAAACAGTAACATAATGACTGGAGCTATATATAACACTCTTGATCGTCAGGATTCTTTGTACCAACATTTGCCGCAACACGGGACCTTGCCGCAACACGAGAACTTGGCCTTTAAAATTTCATCCGCAACTCTCACTTCTCAGTTCTTACGGGTCTTTTTTTGTTTATTTGAGAATGAAACAACCTCCAGAAATGTATTCTTAATTAATCATTGACGAAAACAAATTTCAAATTTAGTTTGTTTTCCCAACATTGAAGAGAAAGTAGAAGAAATTAGAACCGCCATGAGAGTGTCATTTACTCTTTAATATTTCTCATCAGTCACCTTTTTCATATGAAAGATAGTTAAATATGAAACAATTCTGGGCGGAAACCATCATCAGATACGGTGACTTCCGCGTGTAGGACAGAAAACGGTCAAAATGTCGCATCCCGTTATCTATACAAAACAGATTCAACAATGCTTGGAATCATCAACATTGAAGACTGCTCGTTTACTATACAGTGTTTTTTTTTTTTACCCGGAAATAATAATTGATCAGTGTTTTAGATATCATTTAATATCTACATTTCTATATTTATTCACGTAAATGGTTATAATGACTGTCTATTTATCTCGCTAACATTTTATTTTTGTCCGCTGATATTTTTGACCTTGCAAACATTTTGATATAAATATTTCTTAACATTTCCACCACATTTAAGTATTCCAGGAGTGGATTTTAATTAAGGAGTGACATAAATTCAATATTAAAAATTCATCACATTCCAAACTGGAGTTTATGTTAATCAAATGGAAACAAACATTTATAACTATTCTACTCCCAAGAGTAATTCAAAATATTAAATAAAAATCACAATTCCTCGGAGGAAATCTGACATTCATCGGAATTAAACAGAGCGTTGACCTCTCTCTCCTCCTGAAAAAAAAAACAAAACAAAAAAAAAAAAAAAACTGAAAATTTTCGACTCTCCTGTTACAAGATATAAATCTGGTTATACAAATATATAGGGATGGAGAGAATTATTTTTTCTTCTTGTCCGTTTCAACATCTGACCTCAATCCGAATTAAACAGTTAAAAAAAAACCAAAATGTTAATCCCACCTATGAGAAGAATACGAAAACATTTTGACAATTTTTTTTTCTCAGTCTCCCGTCCACAAATAAAAACGATTTTTAATCAATCCTTATCGTCTATGGTTGATTGATTGTCTACATTGTTTAACGTCCCTCTCGGGAATTTTTCATTCAAATGGAGGCCTCAGCATTGCCGGTGAAGGGCTGCAAAATTTAGGCCTATGCTCGGCGCTCAGGGCCTTTGTGCAGGGAAGGATCTTTATCGTGCCACACCTGCTGTGAGACGGGACTTCGGTTTTTGCGGTCTCATCCGAAGGACCGCCACAGTTAGTCGCCTCTTAAGACAAGCAAGGGGTACTGAGGATCTATTCTAACAACCCGGATCCCCACGGGGTTGATTATTTATGAAAAATGGTATGGCAGTCGTCAAAATCGGTGCAATAGATGACGCGCGGTCTTTTCTACGATACACTCCCCACCATACATCGCCATTCAGGAAAATTTGTACGTCTCCTATGACATTGCCGTCACCGGTCGCGGTAGCTCAGTGGTTAGAACGTTCGCTTCGGGACTTCCGGTCTACTTCTTGTAGTGAGCACACGGAAATTTTGTGAGTTGGAAAAATTACCTTTTGCGTCTACTGTAAGTAGTGTATGTGCCGACTGCTTGTTTGCAGAAGGCCTTGTGTATATATCTTTCATTTTTCTGTGTAAAATAGACTTTGAGAACATTGTAAATAGTATTGAAGCAAAGTGAATGGCAGCCATGTCGAGTGGCGGCCGTCATGGCGGATCCAACATTATTAAGGACAGAAAGTACTGTTGTGAAAACACGATAGTGGTGAATGTCAGAGACAATTCTCTCAATAAACCAGAAGGGATCATTGAATTTGTTAATGAGAACTGTGGGGTTGGTTCTCTTTATGCATGTGTGCCTAAATCAGGTAATTTATATGAACTAACTCTTGATGGGAAAGCACCGACGCAATATTTGCTTGAGGGAATATATGCACCAAACATTGCAAAAGACAGAACAATTTTTTTCCGAGATATTTCTAATGTCATCCCGCATTCAGAAAATCTTATTATACTGGGTGATTTTAATAACACACTTACAGAGATTGACAGATGTGGTAAAACATGTCATGCTTATGACCAAAGCTACAAAGCATTGTTCAGTTTGATGAATGAACATGGTGTAGAAGATTTACGGAGAAGTAGAAACAGAAGAGAAAAGATTTTTTCAAGGAAAAAAATAGTAGAAAACACAATGGTTCAGAGTAGAATAGATTACATTTTAGTTTCAAACGCTATGAAAACATACGTCAGAAATATAACTTATGTTGAAACTACACTAAGTGATCATTCAATAGTAGTAATGTACCTAAATAATAATGACCATGAAAGAGGACCTGGGTTGTGGATACGTAATAATTTGTTACTGAATAGTGACACATACAGAACAAAAATTATCGAAATTATTGAAAGAGAAAAAAGTTGTCAATTATATGAAAATTCAACGTTAGTTTGGTGGGATAATTTGAAGTATAAACTCAAAAAGTTTTCTCAGAGTTTTAGTAAAAGCAGGGTGAAGGAAAGAAATAAAGAATATTATAGTTTACAAAACAAAATGCAAAGAATTTCACAAAACTTAGCTAATGGAGTACAGGTTGACATTGAAAAATATGAAGCAATTAAACAAGAATTATCAGATTTTGAGAATGAAAAATGCAAGGGCGCGATACTTAGATCAAAAGCACAGTGGGCACATGAATCTGATAAATGTACCAAATATTTTTTGAATTTAGAAAAACGAAGACAAGAGTCAAATTCAATAAAAGAATTGTTGAATGAAGGAGACGAAATTAAAAATGACATTGATTCTATTTTAGAATTAGAGTATAGTTTTTATTCAAAAATATATTCGACTGTGCAAATTGACTCTGAAAATAAGGCTCAGTTTTTGTCATTTGTGAATAGAAAAATTAATGAAAATGATAAAGAATTGTGTGAAAGTGAAATCAAAGTAGAAGAAATTGAAAACGCAATTAAGGAAATGACTAATAACAAGAGCCCTGGATCTGATGGGCTTACTGTTGAATTTTATAAAATGTTTATGCCACAGTTAAGAGATATTTTATTCAAATTATATAAAGAAGTTGAAAGAAAACAATCGATGTCTAATTCTATGAAAATGGATGTTATCACTTTGTTGTACAAGAAAAAAGGAGATAAGAAGTTGTTAAAAAATTGGAGGCCTATTAGCCTTCTGAATGTAGATTATAAGATAATAGCAAGAGTTATGTCAAATAGACTAAAACATGTATTGCCAAATATTGTGTCTGAAACACAGACGTGTTGTATAATAGGGAGAGATATTGCAGATACTATAGTTAGCATTAGGGATATTATTGATATGACAGAAATGGATAAGTTAGAAGGTTATTTAGTTAAAATTGACCAGGAAAAAGCTTTCGATAGAGTGAGTCATGAGTATTTACTTGATGTGTTAGAGGTATTTGGATTTGGAACACAGTTTAGAAAATGGATACAGATATTTTATACTGATATATATATATAGTAGTGTAATATGTAATGGACATTTAACCAATTATTTTCCTGTCAAAAATTCTGGGAGACAAGGTTGTCCAATATCTGCATTATTGTATGTTTTATCAGCAGAACCCCTGAATTATGTCATGAAACAGAACACAATAATAAGGGGCATTCCAATACCAATATCAAATAAAAAGGGATTGATATTTCAGCATGCTGATGATACAACAATGGTAGTCTGTGATAAAAACTCTATTTTTGAAATTTTTAAAGTATTTGATTTGTATGGAAAAGCATCCGGAGCCAAAATAAACATTCAAAAGTCTGAAATAATGTGTATCGGAACTGGTAGAAGTTTTGAACATGAAAAGACGTCTTTAAGAGTTTCGGAGACAAGTGTAATGAAAATTCTTGGAATTTATTTAGGGAAGAATGGTATAGAGTGTGAAAATTTAAATTGGAGAGAAAAAATAACTAATATTACGAAAACTCTAAATTTGTGGAGACAGAGATGTTTAACAATTCAAGGTAGAGCCACTTTAATTAATACCATGTTTATGTCAAAATTATGGTATTCATTGGCAGTTATTTCAATTCCACAATGGGCTAGAGACAGTATCCAAAAAGAGTGTACTAATTTTTTATGGAATTATGGCTCGCATTTAGTAGCATATAAAACTATAATTGGTGAAAAACACAAAGGTGGTTTGCAAATATGTGATATCTATTTAAAAATGTTATCATTTAGACTGAAATTTTTAGCAAGGTACATTTGTTGTAATAAAGATTTTTTGTGGAAACATATTTTTAGGTATTACTTATCAAAAATTTAGGAGCAGGAATGGAAATATTTTTGCTTCAATTTAAAAAAACAGATTTACAAAGATTACCACAGTTTTATAATGAATTATTTTGTGCATGGTATGCCATAAAAGATTATATTATTGTTAATGAGAAAGATAACGATGTTTTTAATTATTGTTTATTTTTTAATCCAAAGGTGCAAAGAGGAAACAAAATGTTGAATTGGAAAGATTTTATTAGTGCTGGTATCACTCATGTTAAGGATATTACATATGAAGTAATTCCTGGATTTTTACCGTTATCATGCATTGTAGAAATTTTTCAAGAAACAAATTCAGATGTAAATGTCTCAATGATAAAAACGAATTACAGGGATTTACTATTATCTATTCCAGAAGACTGGAAAAACTATGTTAATGTAAATGAGTACAATAAAAGATGCTTTCAGTCAGATTTTCTTATTTCATATAAAAATGACCGCATTGTGTTTCATTCTGGAACAGTAAGAATATTTTACAGTTTGTTAGTTAAAAAAATGTTTCAAGAACCGATATCAAATATTTTCTGGCAAAATAAACTTCATATGAAGGATAAAGAAAACATTGAAAAACGATGGAAGACGGTGTGCGAGTTATACAAAACACCAGATATTGTTGAACTTGATTTCAAAATTTTTCACAATATTATATTTACATATGAAAAACTCTTTAGGATAGGAAAGTCGGATTCTAATATATGTCCAATTTGTAGCCTAGAATGTGAGGACATAATACATTTATTTCTCAGATGTAAAGAGTTGGATGATTTTAAAAACAAATTTGTTATTCATCATTTGGAATCGTTATTGAAAGATTGTGAAAGTAGTGTTTTTAATAGATTAAATTTTGAAGAAATATTTATGACAGTTTTACACAGTGGTACAAAAAATGTGAATGTGTTTTTTGTTAATTTTTTCATATCAATATGTAGATTATGCATTTATAGACGAAGACAGATTTTTTTTGCAAAGCGAAAAGAAACTTGACATTGAAAGACTTTGTATATACACATTAAGACATTACATTTCTTATTATCATTACCAATTGACTGTATTAGAATCGAAAATGAACCTGTTTAACAAGTTTTTTCTTTACAGAAACACTCTAGTAAAAGAAACAGAGGGCAGCCTTTTGTTCATATTTTAATTATGCAGTGTTTTAAATGTGATAGAAATTGTGATTAATCTGTGATATGTACGTCAATCAATAAAAGAGAGAAGAAAAAAAGAACGTTCGCTTCGTAACCGGGAGGTGGTGAGTTCGAGCCCCACTCGTGCCATGGCCGCGTCAAACCTAAGACGAAAAATAGGTAGTGCTTGCTCCTTCGCCAAACGCTCGGCATTTAGAAATGAGAATCACGGTTCTTTCGGACATGACCTTAAAAACGGAGGTCCCGTGTCACGGTAGGCGTTGGCACGTTAAAGAACCCTCACTGCTACGGCCCTGAGCGCTAAGCATAGGTCTAAATTTGTGGTACTTCACCTACAGCTGGCGACGTCTCAAAATGACTGAAATATTCTCGACGGGACGTCAAACAAACAAACAACCTAGATGAGACCGGGCTCTCTTCAGATTAGACCCGAACCCATCAGAGGAAAAAAAGGACCGTCTTACTGTGCGTCCCTGTGAGCACTTGTCATCCACTTGGCAGCCAATTCTAGATGTTTTGGACGTAACTTCGACCCCACTGTGTATGCCGATTATCAGTCGAACAAAAAAGCATGGATGACAACGGGTATGTTTCAGCACACCGGAAATGACAACAATACACTGCACAACATTGTGTTTTAATGAAATTGCTATACAAGTGTCACCGATCGCGGTAGCTCAGTGGTTAGAGCGTTCGCTTCGTAACCGGGAGGTCGTGAGTTCGAGCCCCGCTCGTGCCATGGCCGCGTCAAACCTAAGACGAAAAATAGGTAGTGATTGCTCCTTCGCCAAACGCTCAACATTTAGAAGTAGGAATCACGGGTCTTTCGGATATGACCTTAAAAACGGAGGTCCCGCGTCACGGTAGGCGTTGGCACGTTAAAGAACCCTCACTGCTAAGGCCTTGGGGCCCCGTTTCACTAAAAGGCGCAAGATACGTCCAAACTTAAGTTAAGGCTAGGGTCGTACGCCAAAATTTAGTCCGGCGTAAGTTGCGTTTCACTACATGGCGTACGCCAGGCCTTAAATCATTATATCGGACTAAGTTAAGGCCAGACTTGCGTCCTTAACAACGAGGTCATGCACATGCGCACACGTATCATACATTTTTATAGAAAGTAGTGAAGGAAGAGTTAATGACAAAAAAAATTTCACATTTTCAATTGCATTAAAATCACAATATATATGCATGTATATATCATTTGAATAAAAGAGCATAACAAATATACAATCTAAATTATATTTTCAATCTAAACAAGTGTTAGAATATTTGAGTTTTTATTGGACCAGTCAAAAATATTGCAATAAATAATAAAGAAGATTGTGTGTTATTTTCCATGTAGATGTATTTTTTCACCAAGAAACATCTCTCTCTCTCTCTCTCCCTCGTGTCAAGTTAATTTCTTTAGCACTTTCGTAAAAAAAATGTGAATTTCTTAAAAACACCAAAAAACCATGTAAATATCGTTGTCGTCGTCTGCAACATTCACTTTTAACTGCGCATTCAAAATGACTTCGGAGGTGAAAAAACGCAAACCAAACTGGTCCGACGACGAGATGAAGATTCTTGCTACCTGTGTGATAGAGAAAAAGGACATTTTGTTTGCAAAACTTTCCGCAGCTGTGACGAATGACAAAAAGAAAGCTACGTGGGAAGATATCACAAAGCAGTAAGCACATACATGTATACAAATATAGCTTTAAGAACTTATGATTCTATATTACCGATCAAAAAACTTTGATAAAATATAATACCACAGGGGCTAAGCACGTTATACGACCCCGAAACTCCTCGTAACCATTAATAAAGGTAACGAGGAGTTTCGGGGTCATATAAAGTGCTAAGCCCCTGTGTGTAATACATGTCCATTTAATTTATATGTTACATTTAATTCATTTTAACTTTTTATGGAAAAAAACCTAGTGAAAAATGATTGTTGTGTTTTTTGAAATATCTTAATTCGAACATACAAATATACAACGAAGGTAGACGTATGATTCAGATTTATTTCGGGGGGGGGGGGGGGGGGGGCTCCGTACTCCAACCTCAAATTTCTATTTTGGGAGAGGGGGGCGGAGCTAAGCCTATGATAACACATGTTTTTTGCAAAAAAAGAGTGGGGGGTGGGGGCTAAGCCTATGATAATAAATATCTTTCCAAAAAAAAAAGGGGGGGGGGGGGCTAAGCCAATGGTATACATATCTTTGAAAAAAAGGGGGCACCCCCCCCCCCCCGGTTCCGACGCCTATGTAATGTATATTTTGATAATTATTGTAGAATAAATTCTTCTTCTGGCCACTGTAAAAGGGAGACAGAGGAAGTGAAAAAGAAATGGAAAGATGCGCGATCCATTGTCAAAAAGAAGCAGGCAGAAAATACCACGCAAGGAAAACAGGCGGAGGACCTGCCCCGGATTCCATCTTTAAGGCCTGGGAACTTGACGTATGTGTTTTCAAATATTTACCCCAAAATGATGTAATGATTATATATTTGTTCGACAAAACAAAGGACTGGTTGAAAAGATGATTTGTTTTATACGTACATTTTTATTTAATTTCTCTTTTTTCATATTTTACACTAATTTAATAAAATAGTGTAAGGCAATTATATTTTCTTTTTATTGCGAAATTTTGTCAATAATACCAGAAGAACGTATATCCGGTGTTGACGGTGGGGTGGATACGGCAGTTTCCGGTGATTCTGAACCAAGTATGTATATAAATACTTTTACCAAATCAACTGTACTGAGGAACCAATGAGATTGCTTAGAGGTCACGTGATGGTCAGTGTTTAGAGGTTTTTCGATATGGATGGACGCTATTAATTGTTACTGATCAGTTTTAATTACTAGATAACGATTCGTCGCGTTTTCGGTATTTCCATCAGCTTGTTGGATTTAACACTTTTGTCGAGTAATTAGAGGACGTCGTTGTACAGTGGAAGCTGTGGCAATTTGGATGAACGATGTCTTTAGACCCAATTCTGGGTGACGCTATCACCGATGGCGCTGGACCTGTGCCCAATTCTGGGCCTGAGCTCAATATGTCTCCAATTCTGGAGCAACTTTCGTGAATATGCCGTTGGACTCTCAATTGATTTTGGATACTGAGGCCAACGAAATCCGATCCGCCACTGTCAAGCGTGCGAGATCACGTGATCTGGAGACAAAGCGTGTTTCAATGGCGGCGCCCTTCCCTGATGCAACGATTAGCAAAGTACTGACCAGACAACAATCTTTGCTGGATAGCCTTATTTCAGAAGTTAAACTACTGAAGTCTCAGAATCAAACTGCACGTATTTCCAGTCGTCCTGTTTCGATTAAATCGGATTACGCCTCATCAGAAGAGGATGAGATGGAGGAAATTCGGAGAGCACAGCCTCAGGTAGACGATCAGACGGATTTAGAAGATCTTATTAGTGAGTCGGACGGAGATGACGATTTGATTAGTCAAATTGAACATTTCTATGAACAGGAGGATAAATGTTCAGACAAAATCAATGATCGGTTGGCTAAAATTGTCAATGATGGCATTTGTGCGCGAATCAATGATGAAAAAAGAAAGGACTTATTGACCAAACATTTCAAGCCAGCAAACTGCGGGAACTTGCAGGTTCCCAGAATAAATAAAGACATCTGGACATCCCTTGGACGCAAGGCTAGGGATAATGACTTAAAACTGCAAAATTCTCAAACTTTGCTTTGTAAAGCCTTTTACCCTATGCTTCACTTGATGGATTTGTTAATGTCCAAAGAATCAAGTAAGGTGGAAATGAAGACAACGGATGTGCGTAATGATGCTGGCCAGTGACTCATATAAAATCATGCAAATGGCATTTGCGGATCTTTCGCAGCGCCGCCGAGATTTCCTAAAGCCAGAGATGGCAAAAGACTTCAGAACTTTGTGTTCTGTGGACAATCCTGTAACCAGCAAACTTTTTGGCGAGGATCTGGATAAACAGATAAAGGAGATTTCTGATGGAAGAAGAGTGAGTTAGAAAATTGTTCAGAACAATGGACCTGACAGGAACAGCAGAAGATACTCACCATATGACCGCTACAAATCAGTGTATCCAAAGTCAGGTCACAGACAAACTGGCTACAGGAACTCAGTCATCTTTTTTAGAGAGGCGCCAACAACCAAATTTCTTCAAAAATCAAACTCAAACACAGAAGAAGTAAACATGGCAGATTTAGAAGTAAGTGACTCCCAGTTTTTAAGTGGTACCTATTTGGTGAGGAATACACCACAAAATTTTCAAGGAGGGAAAATTCAGCAATTTTTAGGGAATTGGAAGAAAATAACATCTGATCCCTGGGTTATCCAACAAATAGAAGGATATAAATTAGAATTCTCTGCTGAACCACAACAATCTAAGATGCCTAGGCATATTCCTCAGTACAGTTGATTTGGTAAAATTGAAAATTAAATGAATATTATATTGAATATGAAATTTGATGATAATTTTACCAAATCAACATAGTACTGAGGGATCAAATGCCCTTCCCAACTTTATTTAATTTCCCACCCTATTTCAATGCAATTTCGGTTAACATATATATATATATATATTAATGCATCAAATGTATTTCTTTAAAGACTGACCATCACGTGACCTCTAAGCAATCTCATTTGATCCCTCAGTACTATGTTGATTTGGTAAAATTATCATCAAATTTCATATTCAATATAATATTCATTTAATTTTCAATTAAATTAAATATAAACTATTCTTTCACTGTATATAATTTTATCACCATTTTAATATTGCCTTTTCGACAATTGCTTTTGCTTCGTAAATATACCATTTGCTTTACCGTGATTTGTTCATTTTGTATTATCCACGTGCATTGTAGTCAAGGTAAACATAATATCAGTTTAATATATAAAGATCAATATGTACATGTAAATTATTGCTGTAACAGGTAACATCAGAAACGTAAGCAGTTCCATTCTTCATGGGTTTGTATATTTTTTTTTATACATGTATATTTTACTTGCAAATTGTATACCATTAAAATTATTATAATACATTTTAAATTTCAAAATGCATGTTCATATCAGGACATTTACATGTACGGTACACATTTTGTACTCAATGTACACATTTTCGGCTTCTTGAACAATTGATGTTCACAAATTTACCTTAAATGTCTTTTCATAAGATTTATTTTAATCAGTTTTTATGAATTAATGGTGGTTTTTAAGCGACATTGTAAAAACAGACGTCATGGATCCCAAAATTTGCAATTTTTTAAATACATATTTGTTTTGGTCAAGAGTTACCTCCCCAAATGAGTTGTTGCCCCTGATGACGTAATTTTTTAATCTGTCGTGACCCATACTTTTATTAATATATTAACATGAAAATACGAGGTCATCAGACCTTAATTTTTACCTATTTGTACATGGATACCCCAAGTGTGTATAGATTTAAATTATTAAGGTTAGAGCATCGGGCTCAAAATCACAAAGCCTCTCACCTCTGTCGGCGCGCGTTCGAATCCTGGCCGCGGCGTTATGTGAGCAAGTTTGCCAGTTTACTTGCGGAAGGTCGGTGGTTTCTTCCTGTCACATTTAAGGTCCAAACTGTTTACCATAGTTTTTACCTGTATATATATTTTTAATCACATCAGGTGTCCATAGATTTATTTTTAGTACGTTAAACTCACTCAACTGGTTAGGCATTTAAATACCCGTGCTAGTGTAGTCAGTTTGGGCGTAGCAGGCACCTGAGAAGGACATGCTGTCCTGTAATAGAGTTTGTCCAACAAAATATTTACATCTGAGTATTTTCTAACCAGGTTCTTCTCACTTCTGAGGTAAGAGAGTTTTATTTTAAAGTTTGTCTATTGTTAATTTCAGTTGCAATGACAGCCAAGTTCCTTTTTGTGTTTTTGTTCATTTGTTCCATAAAGTTGTTTTAAACTTACCATATTGTTTAAGTACATAAAAACTGGTAATGTTTATAAAGTATACAAAGTGACTGTAAAGTAACAATGCTCCGTAAACATTGTAAAAAGTGTGTATAGTAATTGCGTGAATTCAGTGTATAAGTAAACATGCTATTTGTATAATATATATAGTATGTGTAAAGTACAAGTATAAAATATATGAGTAAAACATGAGTAAAAGTATGCATGTATAATATAAGTAAATACATGTAAAGTATATGTGTAAAGTAATGTATAGGTATGTGGAAAAACGTGCATAGAATATAACCCCAATGTATGGTATATACAGTTATGAAATGTATACTATTAATAGATTCCAGTATTCCAGTATTGCAGTATTCCGTATTCAAGGGAGTCAGCCTTCAGAAAAATGGAACCACCATAAGCATTCATCATTCAACAATTCACCAACTTTGGCCTGTCTTACACGGATACACGGACGGATGGTTTTGTGAGCCCGCCGAGGCCGCCATTACGGACCAGCCAATAAGTGACATACAAAAAACTTAAATATAATTCTCTGTAAAACTGAATTACAATATAACAAAATGTATTGAACAGTATTAAAATGTAGTTAATTATTCAACTAGTTATTTTTTCTGACAACCAGCACGGCCAATCTGTGACACTTCCCAGGAACATTGTATCTGGGTTCTCTCCTCCACCAACAAAAACTGGACGCCACCAGATAACTGAAAAATTGTTGAGTGTGGCGGAAAACAATAAATAATCAATCACAAAAGCATGACTAGTGTGTTTGTTTACTTTGTAGTGAAAGAAGTTGACATTCCGGAGGAAACTCCAAATTTTTCAAGGCCTTCAGCTTCTTATATTTATGATAATAAATCTAAATGCAAAGGTAAATTTAGATAAAAAACGGCTTTGAGCGCAGATAACTGATATTAAAGCTAACACTATACTAATGGATGTATTTAATCTTAATTTTTTTCTCGTAATATTACGTTTGTTAACAAATATTGATCTGTTCAACTTTATTCATAAAAACTCATAATGAGGATTTTATTTGCTTAACTTTTCTTTCAGTTGACATTGTCCTAATTATATATATATATATTTTTAATTTTTACATTAAAAATAGATTCTACCAGTGACACAGATGAGTTTATGGTCAAACTCATTGACGTCAAGGATAGAAGAGCTTGTGCTGAGGAGAGAAAAGCAGATGCCCTCGAGAGGATAGCGGCGGCCTTTGAAAAAAAATTTGGTATATAATAAACATGAACACAAAATTATAAAAGTAGTCATGTTCTTTTATTAAGTGTAGAATAAATAATTATTAAAATAAATTGGCAACTTG
This sequence comes from Ostrea denselamellosa, assembly GCA_024699665.1. Classification (NCBI taxonomy): domain Eukaryota; kingdom Metazoa; phylum Mollusca; class Bivalvia; order Ostreida; family Ostreidae; genus Ostrea; species Ostrea denselamellosa. The sequence goes on along the minus strand of JAMZEH010000075.1, from coordinate 2,861,931 downwards.
AATGCGCATATCCTGAGCCCTCCTTGGTGCGTTTGCATTGAATACTTCATTATCATTTAAGTTCTGAATGACTCCACCCTCAAATAAGGGGACTTTCTCGGCAACAGCCAAGTTGTGAAGTCTCATGCAGCACTGATTCACTTTGGAACATTTACCAGGTGAAAAGGGGAGCGCTCCTCCAGTTCGATGCAAACACCTGCAAAGATTTACTACAATGTGCATAGTTTGTGAGAAGATTATTTAAAATGTTGCAATAGGTTAAGCATTGACTCTCACATAAGATAAACAATTTTGTGCTGCATTTATCGCTATAAGGGTTTGGAAAAAAAAGTGCTTGCATGGGCATTAATTACATAAATATATTGATATATACATATAATATGGTATTTCTTAGCTATTCTGACTTAAATCATGATTTGAACACTCCAAATGACCTCTCAATTATTACACGTTGTTAAACATTATCAAACAGAAATTATATGTAAACTGATTTCATGAGGAAGTATTTTCTTTGAATAGATAATGAGAGGGGTCATGAATATATACGAACTGAGTTGAGAGATATACAAGGGGGGGGGGGGGGGACTCGTTCCCACGATATCGACCGATAATTTGTTACAACGGCAGATTCGTTATAACGGCAAAATCATTGGAAACAAACGTGGCCGTTGTAACGAGGGCAGACTGTACGTACTTTCGCTTTTGTAGGTGTTTTCGTGCGCTGTGGTTTGTTGGTTTCCTGTCGACATTTATACCTGCTGCTTTTGCCATTACGTCACGCGATGTAGGAGTACATACTATGGATTTACATATTGTATAATGTCCCGTTCCAGAATTTTTCACACATATGCAGACGTCACCATTGTTGCATACAGTATACTTATGTAATGATCAAAGGACATTAACTCTTGAAGAAATTACTGTTTCTAATTGTCAATATCATTTAGAGTTGTCTTTCCTTGTCATCATGTTGCTGCTGCACGTGTTATCAATAAACTAGTTCTCATCGCCATCTTGATTATACTGGATACTGCTACAACCATTGCCGGTGAAGGGGCTGCAAAATGTGGCCTATGCTCGGCTCTCAGGGCCTTTGAGCAGGGAGGGATCTTCACCGTGCCACATCTGCTATGACACGGGACCTCGGTGTTTGCAGTCTCATCCGCAGGACCGCCCTATGTAGATGCCTCCTCTAACAAACAAGCGATACTGAAGACCTATTCTGACCCCGCTCCTCACGGGATCAAATGGTTATGGGAAGTGCAATCTTTAACATTAAAACGTCATGGGAGGTAAATGCTGTCTGACCTGTTTCATACTAATTGTTAAATCGTACTTTACTTACTGATTTTAACCACGGATTACTTAGTTTACCTGACCGGCAGGTTTATGCAGGGGACAGTAGTAGTTTTACTTTTTAAATTTTATAAGAAAAACTTGTTAAACGCTCACCAACATAAGCTATATGTGAATCATGATCTTGCAAAAAGTAAAATAAGTTTGCCACGAATATATTATGCGCGATTGAACATACTTGTTGAGAAAGGAGTAGACATAGATTGTACAAAAAAAACTTCGACCTCTTACCTATATGACAAGCAGCCATCGGTTATTACAATGCGAGAAACATTTTTATCATTACATTACACTGATTTACAACGGATGTGATTAGCACACATTCCTTGTTGAAAAACTGGTTGCCCCTCTTTAACTTACAACTTTTTTTTTCATGTACATGGAATTTTAGTCATTAACTATGACGTGAACATTTCGTATCGAAATTGTAAGAACTGCTACTATCGATCAACTGCGCCATGACCTGACGGTAGTGATCTAACGCTACCTTTTAGTGGAATGATCGATTAATACGGTTGAAAGTGTTATTTCTTGATGTTAATGTGATGGCGGATCAATACCGGGTGAAATGACCTGTAATCGTGTTGTAAAATCAATTATGCAAGGCCTCTCGATGCTGATGTAAATGGGAAGGGTATCGAATTCTATTGTGTACGATCTAATATTGCACAGTGAAACTGGCAAATGTTCAGTCAGTCATAGGATATTCGGGATGTGCTGTCTGTACAGCTAAAGTTAACCAAATCCTAAAGAGTTTGTTTGTTTTACGTCCCGTCGAGAATTTTTCACTCATATTGAGACGTCACCAGCTGTAGGTGAAGTACCACAAATTTGGACCTATGCTTAGCGCTCAGGGCCGTAGCAGTGAGGGTTCCTTAACGTGCCAACGCCTTCCTTACACAGATTTGAAATATAACATAAAACTATATGTAAATGATCTTTGGCAAATATATTGGGATTTCTGTGACAGAAGTAAACTGTATTCTATTCAAAACAAAGTAAACAAATCGTGTAACATCGTAATGAAACGCCAGGACGAAGTTGTTATTTCAAGAATACGCATCGGACATTCAAAATTGACACACTCTTATTTATTAAACAGAGAACTTCAACATGAATGTATATTTGTAGCACTTTTACATGTTCATAAATTGAGGTCAGATTTTATCATTACTCAGGATATAAAATAATATTACTCAGTAAATGTGAAATCTTGAGTTTTACTAACTCACAATTTGTAAATTTATGTCAATATTTTCAATGTCTTGGATCAAGATTATTCCAAATATATTGTTATATTAATAATACTATAGGTTGTGGTGACTCAGATGTATATATGACAGTGTGCGAAACTAACTTTAAAATCCTGTAGACATTTGGTCCATAGCAAATTTATTTTCTATAGACCGCAACAAAGTTTTGTAGACCAATGTCAAAAGTACTAAAGATTTTCACATGAAAACTACATGTAAGGTGTACCATGGGAAACCTCGTAAAAGTTATAAACAACTGTTGGAATATATATTATATTTCAACTACGGGGTGGGATGAGCAAATTATGTAACGCAGATTTACTATAGACAAATCAATCTATCAATCTATCACCACTTTGATCGCTAGAGACCGATAAAAATTTTCCATAGACATTGTCTATAGGTCTACTGTGGTATACTATTAAATTTACACACTGCATCATATGCTTCGAAACATTCCTATACAAACTATTCATTTTGTTCTTAGATCACTTACCACAAATCTTGGTCGATGTTCTCACAAAAACGTCCTTGAGAGGCATCAAATAGAGATGGACATCGCATTGTCTCACGTAAATCATACATCCCCCTGTAACATCCATTACGTAGAATCATCTTGCATAGGTTTCGCACCTGGCCACGCCATTGTGAACAATGCACTTGTCACACTTGACTTCGATTCCCATCGAATTCACTGCTGCTACAAGGCCAAGTCCTAACACCAGCATTAAGAAAGCAGATCTAAATGATAATCTCCGATTCTCCCCGCAGTTCCCAGCCATTCTAATTCTTTACAAAGCAGGTCTTAATCTCGCGTTCGCGGTCTTCAATGTCACACTAGATCTACTTTCACGCATGATAAGACCTCGTGACATTTGGCGGGGTATGAAGACAAACGTAAACAATAAAATTTGACGAGTGACTTTTCATAATCCGACACTCCGTAGTTTTATGCGGGTCATTAACGAAAGGTACAATCAGTTTACATGATTTATCAAGTGATGTCGACCATTTGTTTTCTATGAAACAATAGTTTTGGTTAACGTGATACAGATTTAACACACTATGTACCTGTGCACATCATCCAAACAAAACAAAACAAAACGAAAAAAGAAAAAAAGACTAAACAATCATAACAAAACCATCGACCATGATTTCAGAAGATTGTATACAGAATTGATGAGATTTCAAGACATTAACAAATCATAGACCAATTAATATCTTTTTTCCGACGCATAAACTGAATATAAACCCCCTACTCCTTCTCATCCTTATCGTCATTTGCCATACGTTTTGAAGGAAATTTGTCCCTTCTCATTCTTGTCGTCATTTCCAAACCTTTAAAAAAAAAGAATCATGGCTGAAGCTCAACTTCAATACTGGTAAGTCTTTATCTATTTTTTCCTATCAAAGAAAGTGCTGCTGAAAATAGATCTTATTAGTTGCAAAGAAGGAACAAAATATGAAAGGATTGTTGTGAAAAGTAGATTAAAATATTTTCTTAATTTGGTTGATTTATGAAATGAAACGTTCAAAAAGTCAAAAACTTTATCTCAATTCTTTTCAAAATCGTGTAAAACTGGACAAGTCTCATTCAAAAAGTAACTTTCTACTTAATGTTCACATTTTAACAATATAAAAATTCTATACGATTGCACATTCTAGTATAGTCACTTTTTACATTTAAAAAAAATCAAATATAAAAGCGGGGCCTCTGTGGCTGAGTGGTTAGAGCATCGGGCTCAAAATCACAAAGCCTCTCACCTCTGTCGGCGCGTGTTCGAATCTCGGCCGCGGCGTTATGTGAGCAAGTTTGCCAGTTTACTTGCGGAAGGTCGGTGGTCTCTTCCCAGGTACCTGTATCTGGGTTCTTTCCTCCACCAACAAAAATTGGACGCCACCAGATAACTGAAAAATTGTTGAGTGTGGCGGAAAAAAATAAATAATTAATCAATCAAATATAATAGCCAGGTTGTAAAAATAATTTATTCCGAAAAATCTCGATCTTTGATTTTTTTTTATTCAAAACTAATCAAAAGTTTTGTATTCTAAAATACACACGTATAGATAATATTCTCGCTATTTTTTTCTATCATTTTTTGTACGATTACACGTTGTAGTATATAGATCTAGACACTTTTTACGTTTTAAAAAAAGGTTGTAAAAATTTGTTCTCGTCCTCTTTCGCTTTATAGTGGAGTTTAATAGCGTTAGTGCGACCAGCAAAGAAACTGTCACGGGGATCCAGTCTGTCTTGCAAATCCAAAGTGTTGATGAACTGTTGTAAATCCTTATTTTTATCCAGTTGGTATCGAAGTTGGTGCTCACATATGACTATCAGATGATATCCAAGCTCTTTCAGTTCTCTTTCTCGCTTTTTGGTAGTCTTGAAGAGCTCATCTAATGTCTGCTTTGTCGCTGGGTGTTTGACATCAGATCGATCCTGATGGAAGCAATCCGGACATCCATGGAACACACAACCTGAAAAATGTCAACATGATTCATTATTGTATTTTCAACACAAGATTCGCTGCTGCCGCCGCCGCCCCCTCCCTTCAGTCAGGGAAAGGGCATAGTCGATGCTAAAATTCTGCAAATTGTCAACAATCTCTTACCATAAAATTCGTATATAGTGTCTTTTCCCTCGGGATTTTCTACAAAACCGTCACATCGATAATTGGTGCCTGGTACGTGATATTCTCCCCCATTGAGAGCGTGACGGATATTTACAGGTTTTCCACGTTGTCGACTTCGATACATCAGCCATTCTAACCACTGAATGGAGATTTTACTATAATTCTCTCTGTTGACATATCCCCGAGATGGTACGACAGCTATGAGGCTTTTCAACCGGTGTTTGCCCACTTCCGTATTATCTTCATTTTCCAGATCACTGAGGGCCACTCATTTTCCATTACGCCACACCCCCTTCACCCCTTCAACGCATGCCAAGTGGATGTCTGGTCTTTGGTGATTTCAACTTCTATGTTGTGTTTGAGAAATAAAGTTTTGTAAATACCCATGCACACACTAGCGATTGTTACATAGTCAAACGGATCTACACCATCAGTGGTAATCTGTGAAATAGTACCATCGGGTTGCACACTTGTACATTCTATTGTCGTGGCTTGAAGGACGGTATTTCGAAAGGCTACGCAACCCCTTCTTAAGATGTCAACATCCGAGCGACAATACTTCAACATCTCGTCCTGAAAGTTGAAGACTTCGGAAGTTTTACTTGCATGCCACGTCATCAACTCCTTTCTCTCTCCCGTCGACAGGAAATTGTATCCGTAAAATTCTAGCGCTGGATAATGTCCTACGTACTTCTGACTTTCCTCTGTGTTAAAGAAATGAGGAAAGAATCCTTTGCAAAGTTCCTTTATACCGAAAGCATCTGGGATTTTTGCCAATTTCATAGGTAGAAAATTCAGTGAATCCAGGAAAGTTAAATTCAGTTTGTTCGCTATTTGCATGTACATTACTTTTGACCCATTGTATATTATTTTATTTGGCAGAATCGAATGTCGATCAATCAAAACTTCTAGAATAGGGTAAAGATCAAAGCTTTTTGCATTGTGAGCTATCAAGATTGTGTTCTTGAGATGAGGCTGAGTCACGTACCAACAAAATTCTTCTGCGGTCCTTTCACCTCGAAAAATCAGTTCTCTATGACCGCAAGTTTCTGGAAAGGGTGGACGAACGAATTTTGATTTTTTCATTTGAGAGCATATATCGCAACGTACACCACACTTGCAACAAATGGATTCCTTATTTAATTCTTCGTTTTCGCAGGCATGGCAAGACATTTGTAAAACCTCAAAATTAACTTTGTGTTGTTGCAGTCCACAAGACGGATCGCCGCAATTTTGACACAGTCTATAACTAGCACATTGTCGCTCTTTATTTGTACATTCTCGACATCTGAGGGAAGAGGGGGTATAGACTTGATCACACTGGAAAAGGTCGTCCTGACGTGTCTCAAAGTCATAAAAAAGGAATTTTTTCTTCAGTCGTTCTCTTGGATCAGTTTGAGTGGATTTTTGATAACATAGGTGTTCTCCTACGTGGAATTCCGAACAGCTGGAACACTGCCACTCTCCACAGACGTGTAACTTCGGATCGTGTTTAGCAGCCGACAGTTTAACGCGACATTTCCTACACTGATGCCATAATTCACATGCGGCTGGTAATCAACCTTTCGGCAACATTTTCCCGACTCTGTGTCTTTCAAAGCAGGCGAGTGAACGACAGACACGACCACAAGATCGACATCCTATCTGCATTTCTGTTTCGGGGCAATCATTGTGTAGACACACGTCGCAGGAAATCGCACAAGAGTGTTCGCATTTGTTTTTATAAGGTTTCAGACACCTATGGCAAAAATAGCTGGCACTGAAGAACCCCTGTATATTTCCAATACCATGCCAATGTTTCTCATTTTCTGTTTCTATGTGATACAAGTACAGAGAAGTTCGTTCCGTGTCATCTTTCTAAATTCTGACAAAGGACCAGGACCATGTTTGACCAAATTTGGCCTCATGTCAAAAGCAAACAAAATTGCATTAAAAATAAACTCGTACATCTACTCTTTCATAAAATGCTATTTGTTTTCATTTGGAGTGTATAGAATTGGTGATATTAAGGTCTAAACATATGATGTTGTTGTATGCAATTTGACGTTTTTTCACAAGTTTTGACGTTACGTCAAAAGCTGAATCCCAGTCATTCAAAAAGTAAAATGCTAGTAATTATAAAATGTGTATGGGCACATTTATTTAAATAGTATTTCCATTACAAATATTTACATGTCTGTTTCAGGGATTTTCTATTCTGCTACATTGTATATCGGAGGAAGTGGGCAAAGTAGGGGGGGGGGGGGGGTGAGGGTTATCAGCAATTCAATTACGGGTTGGTCTTTTAAACTTGCACCATGTATGTTTATTGATCTATTGTTGTGAATAATACAGTCATATCACAAACATACTCCATCTTGTAGAAATTGAAATAAAAACAAAAGAATTTAGAATCAATGCATTAGATATTCATAGTTAGATATCACCATTACGATTCACCGTAGTTTACGGCGGTCAACCATGCCGAGTGCGAAACATCGCAGAGGAAATTCATCTATGACGAGGATAACAAATACGATTTCTGATACATAAGGTAAGTGTTTAGAAGATGTATGTGCTATTGAAATGTTTATTGACGTGCAAAAGAAAGTTTATATTGATGGAAACGAATCTAAATAAATCAGCATGTTGTTAAGACTATGGAATCCCGTTACAACATGCGCAATCTTTTAGGTTCATAATGTCTCACAATACCTTTTTATGCTGAATGATTTGATGAATAAATGTTTCATCTCATAATTCATGAATGGGTAATTGATGGAAAATAATAATTCAATCTGGCTTGTGACGTCATGGACAAAGTGAAAACAAGAAAAATATATGCTAGAGACGTGTAAAACTGGCGTTAGAAAATGATACAAATGTTTCCAATTTTACTTTACACTAGATGTACACTGGTCTACCTGGATATTTCTGTTAAGTAAACAGTAGATCAAGTGATATATATATATATATATATATATATATATATATATATATATATACACATTTAATACCTTTGTGAACACGTTTTGTCTGGAAGTAGAAAGAAGCTGGAAACAATTGTATTGTTTCCACCCAGTTTTGTTTATTTTTTCTTGAGATATTCAATAGTTTTCTTTTCCTTGAAGCATACATTTTTTTCATCTAAATTAAAATATACATGCATATGATTGTGTAAGCAGTACTTCCAAATGGTATTGTTACATGTAGCTGGTTAATGATTTAACAAAGATTAGAAACAATGTATTTTGGCAAATCATCCGTAGGGTTGTTTTAAAAATTGTAGTAAGTGTGTTAAAAAAGACCACACGGCAGGGATATATATGACACAAACCACTTGTGTAATTAAAGTTACAATTATTCAAAATTTTCATATTGGAAAACTAAAAAATCTAGATAGCTGATCTCAAGAATGATATTTCAATTCTAGCTTCTGACAAAACACAATTTTAAAAATAGGTAAATGTACTGATGCTGATACACTCATTATTTACAAGTAAATATTACGACTGTACACATTACTACAATAAAAACTGTACTGTACATGTTCTTAAATAATAATCAGGTTGTTAATTATACATAATGGGGATTTTGAATTTACCAGTAATTAATTTTACATAAATAATAATATTTATATATTCAGTACAGTGTGCATTTTTAGAATCTGGCATGTATTTAAGCCTCTTAGTTTAAACCAGAAAATTAAGCATGCACATGTACATTCAAATAATAAAATTGTGTTTACTGTAAATTCTACATTTTATGGCTAGTTTCTGTCTTGATTTGATGAAATAAAAATTTGTAGATTCTTTCACGTAGAACAGCTATTTTATATATCAATGAGGAAATAAATGATAGAAGATATACATGTAAATAATGACAAATTAATTTTTGCCAGGCACATGGTTGAAATGCAACATGTACTTCACTGTACAATATAATAATGACATTATTTATTGTTATCAGGATGACAAGGCAGAAGTTTACTAGGTCTGTGAAACATTAAAAGAAAGTCTTATTCCTCAATATCACTGTCATTTGATTCATCAATAACGGTGGCATCTGTAACAAACTGAGAAATGGATAGCATCTACTTCCAGGAGGAATGAGGACTGCTTTGTGGAGAAAAGCTTGAAATCTAGCAGAGGATGACACTACAACAAGTTTTGGCCCTGGTCGCTTACAGATGAAACAGTAGGCATATGATGAGGAAGTTCGCTGTTGAGGCAATGAAATAGAAGGTGGACTGCATAAACCTGGAGGTTGATGACTTGCAGTGGCTGCAGTAACCTAAGATTCTTTTGGTTTCTTTGGTTGATGGCCATAATACAGATGTCTGGATTTGTTGCATAGGATGTCAATTGCAGTGGCTTCAATGAGAAAGTTTTTTTCGTAAGAAACGATGAATGGCTGTGGATTCACACTTTTTCCTGTCCTTTGGCTTTGTTCTCTTTTTACATAATATGCAGGGAAAAGATTTCTGGCCTTTACTGGTTTCCATTCTCTTGCAGCTGAAATAAATATTTATCAAAATATTTATCATGTCTTTTTTTTTTTCATTATTATTATTAATTGATTTTTTTTTTTATCTTACAGCTATTTATTTATTTATTATCATATTTTTATGTTGCTGTTTTTCAATATATGAGGAGTGGAATTTTTTGTGCTATCATTAAGCAAAATTGAAAAAAGATTGAAAAAATAAAATGTGTTTTGTATCAAAATTATTTGTAAAGACGAAACAAAAATAAATTCCCGTTTAGCTGGGGAAAAAAAAAATTTCCTCAGTTTGATTTTTCGGGATTTGAACCCAGGCCGCCAGGATAGAAAACGGCCACGCTAACCACTGCGCTAGTTTGGATGTGGAAAATATTGTATCTAGTTAAATGAACTAAGAAGGATAGAACAACCGCATCTTCCTTAATTTAGCACATTACATATGCTTTTCATAATAAATAGGCTTCTTTAGTAATGGAAATTTGTACTTTCGTATTTTTATTTTTTTTGTTTTGTGATGCAAAGTTCGTACTCGATGTCTGGATGTACACATTGGTGATATAATCTAAGCACCAGATGTTGGCCAACCGGACATAAGACCAACATGACAAAATATACGTGTGTATGTGTAATTTTATTGGTTTCCAGAAGTTGGTAAATACTTGATCTTCGTTGTTTTTAAAATATATAAATAAACACAAAAAATATATAAGATCTCCGCACCAACAATGACAGAGCTGTCAGAAGCGCAGACGATATCGGCCGAATATTGTCACGGTTATGACGTTTCTGGGATATAAGTAGGCTAGAGATTTTTTGTTATTAAAAGCAAAATGCATACACATAAAAGACTTACCTTTCGTTTGATATTTTTCTCTCTCCTCTATGTATGTAACAGCATACCGTTGGACGATATAGGTCTTGGTGACATTTCTCATACAGTGTTTACATATTCTATTAATAGACGTACGGCGTTCAGCAAACTGTATTTATAGAAAATTAGCACAATATTTTTTTTTCTGTTGAAAATGTATTCCGAAATTAGGAATATAATTTCGTCAAATGCATTTCTGAGTGAGTTTTAAGTGTAATGAATCTAAACAATGTTATTTTTGACATTGTTTACATTTTCCGGATTGCTCTTGTATGTTCTTTTTTATTAAATTACACAAACGTCGCAACTCTTGATCTGGAAAAACTTGTACCAAAAACATTTGGTTTGATATATACATTATGTATTAATTAGTACATTTTAGATCAAATGTTGCGATATGGACGAAAAAGTAGTCCAAAGTTGTAAAAAGGTGCTGTTTTTTTAAGAATCGGGCAGGGACCAGTTTTGACATTTACGTATCTCAGACAGCAGACGTTTTGGCGGGAATTCAAATACACGTTGTATCAATACCAAGTGTAGATTTATTAAAAAATATCAAATTTTGATGATTTATTTTGTTTTTGTCAAACCACAGGGCCAAATCAGCCAAACATGGTCCTGGTCCTTTGTTACCTACGCGGGACGATACTACATTGATATTCACATCTAATAGGGTCTCAAAGGGCTCAATATCATTCAGACCCAAATATCTGTTAACAAATACGCCTGCTCTTTCGCAAAGCCATTTTGCCATTTCCGTCTGAGATTTTCTGCGCGATTTTTTAAGTAAATTAGTAGTATAGCGGTACTGGACTGTCAACTACAGTCACTGACGTCATAGGTCAATCAAGGTCACAGTCACATCAGAAGTCAATCAAGGTCACAGTGACTGACACCCTAGGTTAACAAAGAGGTCACAGTCAGTAAATCATAACCTCATACCCAGGTCAAGAAAGAGGTCACAGTCCCTATCATTCACCTGTTAAAACACGTGATCAATACATTCACGTGTTTAAAAAATTAGTTAGTCATCACAGTCACTAATGACTTGAAACTCTCATGAACTCAATAATCTTCACACCCAGGTCAATATACGTGTCACATCTAGGTCACAGTCACAGTCACATCACAGGTCAATAAAGAGGTCACAGTCACTAAAGTCACGTGTTATAAATCTAACACAGGTACCAGTCACAGACCCACACCCATAAAAGGTCAACAAAGAGAACACAGTCACTCTTTTATCAATCACATTGAAAAAAACGTGACACAAATGCTATATAATATGAGTAAAACATACTAAAAAAAACCCAAAACCTCTCAAGTCAAAGAATGAATACACATCTGGAAAACGTATGCAAATAGCTGCCTGTAAGTACCTTTTTCATCTCTACATCCAATACCTTTTAATTTAGATTCCATATTAAAGACACGTCTTAAAAAAAAAATCAAATCAATTTGAAATTTAAGAAAAAATTTATTCCATACAACATAGTTATATATATATATTATATATACAATATAAAGATAAAAATTCAAAAGCATGAAAATAAAAAAAATAAAAATGTTATGTTACTTGCAATATAACACCAACCTCTGATTATCATTTCCTTTAACTATAACATCCACAACTACACTCGTAATAACATTCCCGTATCTAAAATCATAAGATTTGTCACATTTTCTTTAAATAATCCTTTACATAAGTTAAAAGCATCGAACTCTGTAGTAAGTCTACCCTCATGTTGTCCACCAACTCATTAAGAACCGTCAGTTCCTCCATGAGAGGATATCCACTCTGGTTCAATCTATTGACCTCCCCAGTTGAAACTGCCCCCTCAAAATCCAAAGCTGGAGAATAATAAGGTTCAACCGGACCCTCCAGACAACACTCCCTACTTATCGATGCTTCTAAAGGTATACTAAAACAAGGATCCTCTGATAATGTTTCTGTTTTAATGTTGTCAAACGTAACAACAGGAAGAAGAGGCATCTCTTTGGACAATTTATCAAACGGTATTGCCTTTACACACCTATTTTCACTCACTCCCCCTTGTGAATCATCGCATCGCACAGTACTAATTCTTCTAGAGGGTGTGGAAACTGGCGCTGTGGTTGTAACCATTCTTTGTTCCAGTCTTTTCATTTTTTCCGAACAAGTCTCTCTGTACAAAAAAATCATAGTTAAAGGAGAGACAAAACATACGTAAACAAAAAAAAAGGTAAACTTACATAATACCATGACACATGAAATTATAATTAAAAATACCTCAACGTTATCAAGGCCTCTTTGTGATCCTTGTTTAACTTTCTCCGTTTATACTCCACTTCAATAGAATCTTCTGATTCTTCCAATTTTCTTTTTCTTCCACTGGGGACAGAGTTTACGCTGAACTTCTCCCCTAACTGTAACCATTCTTCCTCAAAATCTTTGAACGGTCTAGAGGATTCCACAGTTGGTTTTTCTTGTCTATAAAATAATTTAAAAAACATAATTTAAAAAAAACAACTTTTATGATAAATAATTTTTAAAACATCTCTTACCAAGAACGTCTTAATAGAAAAAAAGAAAGATAACTCTGTTAACTTTAATCTCGGAATACAAGAGTTACTAGAAATTATTTTTTGTAAGAATTTCTGATAAACTTACAAATATTCCAAAAAAAAAGAAAAAAACTAAGCAAAAAATTTTTCGTGAATTTTTTTTTCATAATTTTCATTAAAAAAATCGATATGTTTTTTTAATTTGAGAAAAGTAATTTAAGATTAAGGAAAGAAGAGTTTTAAAAATATAACTGACTACAGATAGATAAATAAATAATAAAAAAATAAAACACACTAAAAAAAAAAAAAGTAAAAAACAGAAAAAAAAAACTAAACAAACATTAAAAAAAAAACCCATAAGATAGAATTTAGCACGAAAGAAAATAATAATAATAACTAAATAAATGTACTTACGTTATTTTGAAGAATTCCTCTGCCATTTTATCCCTTTAAGACTGATAAAAACTTTGATAAACTATCTAATTGCGCTTAAAAGCTAAGATCAAATTTGGTCGATTCAACTTTCAAGACAAGAACGATCTGATGCTGTAAGAAAAAAATGCCTCTATATTTATGGGTGTCAAGAATGACGTAAAAAAACCGTATTTGGAAATTCTAGATGAAATTATTTTGATTAATCATAGATCTGTCCTCAAAATGACCATCGTTTAGGGTAATGAATTGAGAAAAAACACGTGAGGTCAAAATCTTGAGATATATGCATTCCTACATATTTTAATATTGGCGCCTTTTTTTTTCTGGTACAAGGTCGGTAACCATTTTTCATCACCTGTACCTGTTATCTTTCTATCATTTCACCATAATACTATCTGACACAGTAAAATACATTATAACCTTCAAGTCTACAACCTATACTGAAAACACCTCGAGAAAAAAGGTTTTTTTAAATATTGAAAATGAAAGAAAAAAAACAATTCGATGAGATATTTATTATACAGTTTAAAATTACTCCCAGTATGAATACATTTCTACATTTTTTTTTATAATATCCCCCACCCCCTTTTTTTTCTCAGTACAAGGACGAAAACTGAATTTTAAAATCTTCAATCATCACCTGCACCTTTCATCTCCTATGCACATCATTACAATATATGTTATTAACCACGCTTTTTTTTTTTTTTTACTATAAGGCTTTTTAAAAATTAGTGCTGTTTTAATCATGTGTACATGTACATATTACCTTATGCATCTTTTTTTTTTTCACCTGTACCAAAAAAAAAAAAAAAAAAAAAGCACTCCAAAAACATGTGCATTCATATCTTCATTATCAATTTTAAATAAAAAACAAAAAAAGAAGAAAAAACAAACAAACAAAACCAAAAAATAAAAAATATGTATACTAAACTGTTACTGTATGTATATTCACTTTTTTTTTTCAATACCCGCGCTTTTTTTAAGTACAAGGTTAAAACATAGCACTTTTACCATCACGTGTATCAGCTATCTCCATATATATCAATTTTTTTCCCCATCATACTATCTAAAGAATTAAAAACTCGTTAAAATACCTATGTCACCATCACCCGTGTAACCTAAATTTTCCATTCATACAAAAAATGTACGATCACACGTGCAACCTAAATGTTTCATTCGTACTAAATATTTCTCTGGTCCACTGTGCTTTTTTCACTGTAACCTCATATACCATAATAATCTTTTTTATGGTACCGCGGTATTCACACAAAATTTCAACATCGGATGGTCTAATACCCCTAAAATTGTGGTGGGGGGGGGGGGGGGAAATGCTCATGTCTTCTTTTATGTAACCTCGTCTTTAAATTGACAGAACATAAAATAAAAAGCAGCTATTCTGATAAATTTATCTATCCTTCACCTGTCTAACATTTCCTATTTCTCCATAAAAAGATAAATAATATAGCGGAGCTAAAATAAGACTACAAAGAAGATGAAACAATTTTTTTATTAATGTAAAAAATCAATAGTAAAATACATAATCAATAAAATATAAAAATATACATCCTTAGCGATAAATCCACTAATTATCTGTCGGATATAATGATGTATATATTCTATAAAAACCCTTAAACATTTTCAAGTACATATACTCAATGTATCCAAAAAATTAAAAAAAAATCACAAACCTTTTTTTTTTAACATTTGCTATGTAAAAAAAAAATAAGCAATTCAAATGTATCTATTTTTGATGTGTAAAAAAAAAAAGTACAACTTTTTTTTTTCTCTCCAACACTATTTCACCTACACTAGCATATAAAAAAAAAAGACAACCTTAAAAAATTTAGGACAAAATAAGGGTATACATAAATAACGTGTGATATCCCCGAGATAAAGGAGTAAATATATGATAAAAGAAAACATCAATAAATTAACATTTCTTTTACAGTGATAAAAAAAAATTCAAACATTTGTTTTTTCTTCTTTTTTTTTTTACATGAGGTAATATTAGTCAATAAAAAAAAAAAAAGTTACACTAAAGTTACACACACAAAAAAAAATACCCATAACATAAAAAAGGAGGTATATTTTTTACCCTGATATAGTCATAGTAATGTTTTTTACGACATTAAAAAAAATTTGTAAATGAAAGAACTTAGTGAGCGCGCTCACATACCCCACGCCCCCAGCATTGATAGAAGCAATGCAAAATTCCTGAAATGAATATTCTGAGACATATGATTCCATATCATACGCAATGAGGAAATAGTAGCCGTGAAAAGAATTTTAACTGAAAATAGTTTAAGTCCCATAACTCCCACAAAAATTATCAAATCAACATGACGGCACAGTATGCACATCTACACATCATGACCAACAATCCTACTAAATATGAAAGCAATCCACCAAGCGGTTACAGAGGAGTAGCCGTGACAAGAATTTTAACTGAAAATAGTCTAAGTCCCATAACTCCCACAAAAATAATCAAATCAACATGGCAGCATAGTATCCACATCTACACATCATGACCAACAATCCTACTAAATATGAAAGCAATCCTGCAAGCGGTTTCAGAGGAGTAGCCGTGACAAGAACAGGACAGACGGACGGGTAAAAAACATTATACCCTTCGCAACTTCGTTGCGTGGGGTATAATTACACAAAAAAAGTCTGTTTTTTTCCTTCTGTCACACAAAAAAAAGTGTTCACAAAAAAAAAAATACCTGTATCATAAAAGGGATCTATGTTCACAGAAAAAATACCTGGATCATAAAAGGGACCTATGTTCACAGAAAAAAAATACCTGTATCATAAAAGGGGGGTATGTTCACAGAAAAAAAAAATACCTGTATCATAAAAGAGAGGTATGTTCACAGAAAAAAATACCTGTATCATAAAAGGGAGGTATGTTCACAAAAAAAATACCTGTATCATAAAAAGGGGGTGGTATATTTTTACCTTCATATAAAGTCACACAAAAAAAAAATATCTGTTTTTTCCTTCTGACACACACACACACACAAAAAAGCTCTTGTCTACAGTTTCTTTACACAGCTTGATCTGGTTCGGGAGGCAATAGGAGGAGAATTCTCAGCAGGTGGTGATGTAGCAGCTGGTTTTGTACTTTCAGTAGGTTGTGCAGGTAGAGGAGCAGGAGACACAGGAGAGGAAATGTGGGAGGGTGGGGTTGAGAAGTCGAGTAATGGGAATTGACTGGTGTTGATGTTTACAGATGTATCAGGTGGATTGGCAGGTGGATTGGTAGTGCACTTGATGACTTTTTTTCTAATATACATCAAGATAATTCCTAGGGTTGTCACCAACGCCCACACTAAAAACCCTATTACAAAATAAACTTGCATTAAATACAACATTAAAACAAGCTCTTTTTTATATTTCAAACCTATTCCAGTCTGATTCATGTCGTACTTTCTTGGCTAAAATATTGTAAAATATTTCATTTGTGGATTTTTTATAACTCATCCTCAGAATTACATTTAAATTGATTATTTACACCTAATTCAAACTCAGTTGAACTTGTTGAGCGTCGTCTGAAGATAGAATTCTTATCCCTGTTAAGTAATTTTCTTTTAAAATTTCTATTACAACATTTAGTTTTGAATAATATTAAACATAGCAAGGTTATAGAACTAATTCCTAAATTAAAATAATCTGCTAGATTACCCCAGGCTTTTTCTGTCAATTCAGAACCATCTGTTGGATCGTCTATGGTCTGGTTCCGCATCCTCTTCAACATATTAGCTAGCTTGGAGACAGGGTCTGAAAAAATAAAGCACTAAAATATTCAATTTTTTTTATTTTCAAAATTTTTATTTTCCTACAGATTCTTTTTCTTATCATTACATACTGTTAAAAACAACTAAGTAATCTATACACTAGAAGATGTTTATAGTACCTAGCTTGTCTAAAGCCCTTGTCACAGGTGTGGTGGTCTGCTGGGGGGCGTGTGATGTGTCCGGTGCGGTCACTACCCGAGGCGTTGTGTTCTGCTGGGAGGCGTGTGATGTGTCCGGTGCCGTCACTACTCGAGGCGTGGTGGTCTGTTGGGGGGTGTGTGAAGTGTCCGGTGCTGGCATGACTCGAGGCGTGGTGGTCTGTTGTGGGGTGTGTAAAGTATCCGGTGCGGACATGACTCGAGGCGTGGTGGTCTGTTGGGGTGTGTGTGAAGTACCCGGTGTGGTCATGACTCGTGGTGTTATGGTCTGCTGGGGTGTGTGTGAAGTCATTACTCGAGGAGTGGTGGTCTTCTGGGAGGTGTGTGAAGTACCCGGTGCCGCCATTACTCGAGGCGTAGTGGTCTGTTGGGGGGTGTATGAAATACCCAGTGCTGTCATGACTCGAGGTGTGGTGATCTGCTGGGGTGTGTGTGAGATGTCCTGTGTGGTCTTTAACACTATGTAGGGTTCTACATGAAATTTAATGTAACATAAGATTAGTGTAAACAGGTACAGGAATACTCAAATTTTTTGTACATGATGAAAATAAGCTGATAAATTCCATTGGATAGTAATTGATTTTTTTTAATATGAAGTAAATACAAGTATTTATTGGTGCTTAAAAAACATAAGAATATTCTGATTATAAACAAATTACATTGAAGGAGTGACTTTTGATTGGCTCAGGATTTTTTGACCCCCCCCCCCCCCCCGATTCTACCATGTTGTGTGTATATATTGAAATTTTGGTCCTTACAAATTGATTTTCATGATTTTTTTTATTTACGTTAACTAGAGTATACATATACCAATATGGGCAGATTGAAGAAAATGCGGTTGCGATTTTTTATAGGACAGGGTAAAAAATTTAATAAATAGCTTATTTTTTTTACATTGAGAGTAAATCAAAGCTGTAGAAAATAACGGTTATGTTGTCATTAATATTTGACATTTCGTAACCCATGAAGACCCTATCTCTCACTCATTGGTACATCCTGAACACCCCCCCCCTCCCCTCAAAAGTATTAAAATGAGAGCGTCCAATATAGAGCGCTATCTGTGATGCGCTGCAGTATCCTATCTCTCACTCATTGGTACATCCTGAACACCCCCTCAAAAGTATTAAAATGAGAGCGTCCAATAGAGCGCTTATCTGTGATGCGCTGCAGTAGCATGACCTTAATTTGCATTTTTTTTTTGCACTGTTATTTGGATACAGTCAGGATAAAAAAATCTTCTCACGTTGCGAAAACCCTCAGAGTTCACGTTAGCAATCCATAAAAAAATAACGATAGGTACAGCGATGCACATGCTATATCTAGACATCTTGTTCTTTTGGCGTGGTCAGCATCATATGACCTTATTTGGGTAAACCGTGTATTTGCACATTGAACCCCCTAATCGGTGATTAGGTCGCAGCAGCCAAAAAACAATAGGATCGGATATGTTTTGGAAATTTTTTTTTTACATCAATACCCTTCATAAAAATATCAAGTAAACAAATAGCATTTAAAAAAAAAATAACATTAGCAAAAAAAAAAAAAAAAGATATTTAGAACAGTAAAAAAATTCGGAAATATACGTACTGTAAATAAGTAATATTTTAATAATGAGTAGAACGTATTGGTGAAGTGATTCCGGCCTAAAATATTAACCTCTTTTTTTTTTTTACTTTTTTTTTAATTTCATAATATTGTTAAATGTTTCACACACAGATTGATTTTAATTTTGTGTGATGTGTTTTTTTAGTACAGGTTGTCAAAGACGGATACAGGCGGGGTCGGTGTGTCGGGTGTGCGCCCCCTCCCTCCCGTTTTAATTTTTTAATATGTTAATTATCTTAAATTTGAAGAAAACACTTCTCAATTGTAATTTTTTTTTTTAGACCCAATGGTGGCTTAAAGTAATATCTGAATACATGTGCATAAAGACAATGGCAGAAGATAATCAACTTAAGGAGATTTTGGACTCCCTCACAGATATCGACAGTGTAGATTTCTTTGCCTCGATTCACGGTCTCACTGGTCACCACGAAGTAGAAAACCGTCGTAAAGAATTATGGGAAAATCATATAGATGTTTTATGGAAGGAAGTCTTGGAATCGATGGAAAATGATGTTCCGTCAAAACGACCCAAACTTCAGGAACCCGTTCCCATCTATTCTGTACAACAAGGGGGTGGACAAACAATGTCCGAGGGTAAAAAACCGTACTACATATGGAAGAAAGACTCACGAACATTTAAAAAAAACACGGCCACAGAAACGACTTTCAGACTCAAATTTAATGAACAATGGGCCGGTGAAAAATTGATAGATATTTATGACAAGGTACATGACATGTTTGATGATGTGCTGGCAGAAGCCAAGGGAGACGACTCTGATTTAGGCAGAGTTGTAATTCAACATCCCAAATTAACTAATGCTATAGTGGTCTCTCTCCGAAAATGGGAGGATTTAAATGCGGATACGGTGATGTCTGAGGTCACTAAAGTCTTAAATTCAAACGAAGATGTACCTGTAGATGGTGACCTGATTGTGACGATTGGATCCATCGATATGCCAAAGGGCGGGGGTGGGAATAAAATACCCATCACCAGTTTAATTGGACCTGGAAATAGTCTGATTAAAAAATACTCAATTTTTGAGATACAGAATGATAATAATCTCTGTATGGCCATTGCCATTGGGCTTTGCTTTTTAAAAACCTGTAAAAAAGTGGATACCCAAACGTGGGGTACATTGATCAAAAACGAGTCAGCGACAACTTTGGAATTGGCATTGAAATACCAAACCATCCCTTTGACCTATTATGATAACATTCTGAAGAAAAGTCGAAAAAAATGCAAACTAAAATGGCTCTAGAGCTGTGCCACATGGCCGGTGTACCTACACACAGGTATTTAGGATTAAATGATATTGATCCTTTTGAGGTATTATTAGATGTGAACATATACGTAGTCTCATCGCGAGTGGGGAACAAATTCGTCCGAGTACGGGACACCACTCACAAATCTAACCTTTACTTGTATCATGTGGAGGTAGACGACGAAAAGCACTGGCACGGTATTGCCAACATACAAGGGTTTTTCCAGGGGTCTTATTTTTGTCCCACGTGTCTGAAATCATACGAGCACAAGCACAAACACAAATGTTCTACGTATTGTGATGTGTGTTTAAGTCATGATTGCCTCGAGACTGAAAATCAACTAGGATGTCGATCTTGTGGAAGGATCTGTAGATCACCAGCTTGCTTTCAGCGACACAAAGAGACCCCTATAGATCGAGTTCTTCCCCCTTGTGAGCAATTTTACCAATGTACAAAGTGTAGAATTACTTTACCATACCACAAACGAACACCTGATCAACACGTGTGTCATGAATGGCAATGTCCCAATTGCAAAGAGTATTTTATTGGACAACATCTCTGCTTTCAAAGAGCGCATCAATCTACTTTAGACAAAAGGCAAAAAAAAATTGTTTTTTATGACTTTGAAACACGCCAGGATGATATTTTTAATTGTGACCTAGGGTATAACCCTTCTCTTATTAGGTGCCGTCAGTGTGTAAAAAAAGAACATCGGTGTGCTAGTTGTAAGCTCTGTCAAAACTGTCAGGATACATCTTGTGGTCTACCCCAACACAAAGTTAATTTCGCCGTCATGCAATCTTGTTGCAACGTCTGTGAAAATACAGAACTGGAAAAAGGTTCGAGGTGTACGAATTGTGGAGTACGATGTGAGCAATGTTCTCAAATGGAAAAATCACGCTTTTTACATCCACCCTGTCCTGGTACCTGTGGATACAGGGAAAGGGTATTTCGGGGGGACGATGCAGCGGAACAATTTTGCTCTTATTTTATCAAACACTGTAGGAATACGATCTTGGTTGCTCACAATTCCAAGAGCTTTGATCGTTACCCTATTTTAGAGTGTCTGATCAATCGACATTCAATTCGTCCAGACAAAATCATGTATAATGGCTCGAAGATCATGTATATACATATCGGCAAAAAATTGAATTTGACATTTCTGGATTCCTTGAATTTTCTTCCCATGAAACTAGCCAAAATTCCAGACGCCTTTGGATTAAAAGAACTCAGGAAAGGTTATTTCCCCCATTTATTTAACACGAGAGACAATCAAACCTATGTGGGTCCCTACCCTGATTTGCACTATTATGGCTATGATTACATGTCTGCCTCTGAGAGAAAAAAGCTTGCCGAATGGCACAAAACTAAAATGTATGAACAGTTCCATTTCCAAGAAGAAATGTTACAATACTGTCGTTCCGATGTCGATATCTTGAGACG
This sequence comes from Ostrea denselamellosa, assembly GCA_024699665.1. Classification (NCBI taxonomy): domain Eukaryota; kingdom Metazoa; phylum Mollusca; class Bivalvia; order Ostreida; family Ostreidae; genus Ostrea; species Ostrea denselamellosa. Next base: position 2,840,088 of record JAMZEH010000075.1, on the reverse strand, counting down.
AGGGTGTATGGCATTTAGAGGTATGATGATTAAGGCCACGACAATGGAAACTCGTGTGATACATCCAGACGGTGTGGAAGAGACGTCCACCACACACGGTGTTGATCCCTTTGACTACGTCACTATAGCCAGTGTATGTATGGGGATCTTCAAAACCCTTTTTCTTAATGAGGAAAAAAAGGTTGAAATCATTCAAGATTCGGGGTGTACCTGGCACGACATCCACTGCAAGGAAGGAATACAGGGTCTGTACTTAAACCATAGATGGATGTCATTGTCCGACCTGAAAAAACATGACAACCTACGAGTCGGGAGACAAACATTTACATCTCCGATTGCCATTGTTCCTTCAACCGGATACACCGGTAGAGATAATTACAGCAAAGTCTCAATCCAATGGTTAGAGTGGCTCATGGAGAAAAGTAAACACAGGGGAAAACCAATCTTTATTCAACATGCGCTTAACAAGGGAGAATACCATATACCCGGCACCAACTACAGATGCGATGGATTTATAGAAAAAGAAAACGGAAAAGGCACCATTTACGAGTTCTATGGGTAAATATGTGAAAAAATAGAAAATAAAATTTGATTCAATGTGCCCCCTATTAGGGAGGGGCCGCGGCGCAGCAGTAATTGTAATGTTTTTTTCTTTTTTTTTGTTTTATAGCTGTGTCTATCACGGTTGCTTATCGTGTTTTAATCACGATCGGTTTACCACTAAGCACCCATCTACAAACCAGTCGATTCATGAATTATACGACATGACCAAACGGCGGGAAAGAGAACTGAAAGCACTGGGTTATGATCTGGTCGTTATATGGGAGCACGACTTTGACTACCAGTTAAAGAAAAATCCGTCATTAAGACAATTCGTCTCCACCTTGGATCTTCAGGATAGATTAGATCCACGGGACAGTTTTTTCGGAGGTCGGACAAATGCCGTGAAGTTACATTATAAAGCCATCCGGAATGAAACCATCCAATATTACGATTTCACGAGTCTCTACCCTTGGACGAATAAGTATTGCAGATACCCGGTGGGTCACCCGACCATCATCACTGAGGATTTCAAGGACTTGTCTGAATATTTCGGAGTGGCAAAGGTGACCGTACTACCGCCCCGTGGATTGTACCATCCCTGTCTTCCATATTTGTCCAAACAAAAACTAAAATTTCCATTGTGTAAAAAATGTGCTGACACTGAAAATCAGAATGAATGTCATTGTTCAATACATGAACGATCCATTACGGGTACGTGGTGTACACCGGAAATCCAAATGGCTATCTCAAAAGGATATCAAATCTTAAAAATACACGAAGTTTATCATTTTGAGCAGTCATCCCAATATGACAGGGTATCGGGCACGGGGGGTCTATTTGCTCCATACGTAAACACATTCTTAAAAATCAAACAAGAGGCTTCCGGCTTTCCTACCGAGTGTGACTCGGAGGAGACAAAGCGTAAATACATTAGAGATTACCAAGAAAAAGAAGGTATTACTTTAGACTACCATAAGATTCAGAAAAATCCCGGTTTGCGGTGTTTAGCCAAATTGTGTCTAAACAGCTTCTGGGGGAAATTTGGTCAAAGATTGAATATGAAACAGTCCATGTTTATTCATGAGAGTGAAGCTGAGGTGTTTTTCCGCATTTTATCAGATCCAACGAAAATCCCGGACAATTTTCACATTGTGTCAAAGGACACAGTACAATTAGAATGGAATGAACACCCTCAGTTTACACCCTTCGATCGAAAAACCAACATATTTTTGGCTTCCTTTACCACAATGTGGGCCCGTCTAAAGTTGTATAGTGTGTTGGATGTGTTAGGTGATAGGGTATTGTACTTTGATACGGATAGTGTCATCTTCAAGACCGAGAAGGCGGATGACTTGAGTTACCTCCCTATCGGTAATTATTTGGGTGAAATGACGAATGAAATCGATCCTAAAGACGGTCACATTATCGAATTTGTGTCCGGAAGTCCCAAAAACTACGCTTATCGCACCCTGTCTGGTAAAGAGGAATGTAAAGTTCGGGGGTTTACTTTGAATTGGATGAACTCAAAACTGATCAACTTCGAGGCCATAAAAGACATCATTTGTACGGCAAACGATAGACAAATTGAGATTCACAATCCTTGTAAAATCTCGCGGGACAAGAGAAAAAGAAAATTGCTCAATCGTAAAGAAAATAAAAACTATCAAATGGTGTATACCAAACGTAGACTCTTGTCGAATTTAGACACCTTGCCATTTGGATTTTAAGTAGTGGGGGAAAAATGAACAACACTGTTATTTTTTCATGTAAAATTGTATTAGAATTGTTTGCATACAATAAAAAATGTTAATTACAAATACATTGTTTTATTTTTTGATATACAATTAATATGTAAGCCAAGGAATGTTTTTCTGACGTTTTCGTTTTGTTCTGGAAACTCCTGGAGGTCCGGATACTGTTTTGATCTTGCTAATATAAGCACCACCTGATTGTACGTCGGGCATTTCATCCCTCGTGTTGGAGTTTGTTTCTTGGGGGGATGTAGACTCGTTGAGAAACCTGTTTTCGGTCTTCTGGTCCTTGTGATAGTCATTCTGAACACACTCATCATCATTCCGTAACCTTCTCAGGTGTTCGTACTTGAGTTTGGGTAATAATATCATTTCTTTTGCCATTACGTTTATTGAAATGTTGAACAATCGGTTTTAGCATAAGAGACAGTAACTGAACGTGTTTTGATAATATCTGTCGTTTTCGTTTTGAACTTGTTTCACGGGATCCTAACATCCGAATGAATGGCTTATAAGGTGCAAGTTGCCTTATATACTGTTTTGTCAAGGGGTATGTCCCGGTGTAAATATTGAGGGCTATTTCACTGATTACATCGCATTGCTCATCGGTTAATGATTTAATAATCTGTTTCTGCTGAGTCGTATCTATGTATAACAGAAACCGGAGGAGAGGAATGTGCTTCCGTACTCTTTGCTTCATGATCACAGTATGAAATGCATACCCATTTGTTGAAAGTATTTATAAAGGTTGATAAATAATCATGTCTTCACCGGGGAGAATGTGAGATCGGAGTTGATATTCCTTGTTTTGGGTGGGTTCCAGACACACGTGTAAGTAACCAAAGTTAGGACGTGTGGCTAATTCGTAAGCCGCTTTAAAAAATGGTACATTTCCTGGTAGGATCTGGGATCCGAAGGTGATAATTTGTCGTGAATCCCGATAGTTCTTAAATAAAATCACATTAAGGCAGTTTAGAGAAATGGTTCTGGCATATTTTCCGGGGGGATATAGGTTCTGGGAAAGCATCACTGTGGTGATGTTGCGATGATGTGAAGTCACCGTAAATAAATGCACACAGTCTTGAGATTGTGCAACCTTTAACATGAGGTCATCTAATACGAGTATAGTATGACCTACATCTTCTGTGTACTTTTCTATATCTTCCTTTGTGGGTAAACCTTGATGTAATACCAGAGTGGGTATAGATTGTTCCATGTCGTGGAACATCTTTTGGTGCTCGGAATAAGCATATATGATCTTATCTACCGGCATTGTAAACATGGCATTAGCTTTTTCTAGCAATTGTTTTGTAAAATACGTTTTTCCGCTCTGGGTACTACCACATATCAAAATAGTAGTTGGTGTTGAAAAAGGAAGTAAGGATTTTGCTTTCCACCACTCACTGTCGTTTGCTTCCATGTTATGTCTTCATCAACCTCAGAGATTGTGATTTTTTAAGCATGAAAAATCATTATTTATAGGATAAAAAAAACAGGATTTTTTCAATGTGAATGATTTTAATTAAAAAAAGTATCGATATACAAAGTTCTGAACAAAATGATCATAAGATTGATAGTCATCAGAAAATAATGTGTATAACTGTGTCAATGATTTTTTAACAGACAATCGTACAATTAGAAACATTAATACATAATTTCCACACAGTTTAGAGTTTATAGACTGAAGTCTTGTATTTCGGGTATCACAATGATTACTATTGTTAGCAATGAAGTCTCTTATATCCTGGTTGTATGTAGACAAGGGTTGCCCGAGACTGTCGAAAAATTCTGATTGATATGGATTGTGTATGATAATGGCTAACCAATGTTCTCCGGGAAGCGGAAGAGGTTGGTTATTCACTATGAATGCGCTGGGATAGTGGTGAACACGTTTTGGTAGAGTATTACTGGCATAAACCCCTTTTACAACTCTCCGTAGATAAGGATCCTTTTCCACTAGATCATAGAGCTGCTTAGAATTCATGGTTGAATGTAGTTAATGTCACGTGATCTGTCTATTTCTAACAAAGAGGAGAAGGTGGCAAACACCAATGCGTTGGCGGCTTTAGTTGTTGCTTGTTTGAATTTCAATTCCAGTCTGGTGTAACCCCTGCGGATCAGGTTAAGATATTCCTCGCCAAATCCACACGGATCTATGGTAAACACGAAGAGGGAATATCCATTACCAAAATTGCTTCTGGTGATGATGAGACCCTCGTCTCGGTTCCATTTTCCACAAGCTTCAAACAGTCGTGTATAGGCTGTGGAAAAATGACCTGCCGTGAAATCCGTCTGTAGGGGTCTTCCTGGAACACTTTCCCCATTGATGTATACTCCTACATCAGTGAGGTCTAAATTTTCAAAGTTGAAGGGATTTTTGGTGTAATCTCCATTAACGGCTTTTTGATCAACCAAGGCCACAACAAGACGATCCGGTATTGCTTGTGGGAATATGTTATCCCAATAAAATTCGGTGGAGCCTTTGGGGATTGTGTTCATCTTTATTTCATTCCTCGTGATGGGATATTTGACAGGGGTCGTTTCTATTTGTTTGCTATGATTGAGAAGAACACCAGGATCTACACGGACTTTAGCTACTTTGTAGACAACATCCTGTAATTCCAACTTGTAGGCTGGGGAAGAGGCACTTGACATAATTACGAAGGGTGCACTGGATCTATACAATTTGATATAGATATCAACCCCATTGATTAAGTATTTATCTATGTCAAATATGTCTTCCATCAAATTTCCCTCTAGTTCAAAGGTTTTACTCTGTTGTGTGTACCCATAACGTACGACTAACCCAGCGTTCGTACCGTTGTAGGCGTTGGCATCACCTAAGTTGCCTTCATCCTTGAAGAATAGCTCCGATTGTTTTTGTGAGGATAGCTCATCTTTACCACTGAACAATATTGTTTTTAAATAACTTTTCCAAGGGTAGTTGTTCGTATTGAAAGATACTAGCTTATTATTTAGATAAACATCCATCTGAGAAAACATACTTTGTAGTGGTAGATTGATGATGCCTGTTGTTTCTTGGGCTGCCAAAGCGCTACCGTTGGCTTTTAAAATCCGGGCTTTAACATATAATCTACTTCGTATTAAATCAATATATTCTGCTCCCGCTCCAGAAATTACCATCTCAATGGGACTTTCCGCACTGAGGCTGGAAATGGGTCTTGCTTCTGCGAAGTAGACTTTTTCCACGGCTACTTGATTAGTAGGAGAGGCAAATAGTGAAAGTTCCATTGGTTGAGCAATATCTTTATCGTCCCTGCTTAAAAATGCCATTTTCTAATCGTTGAATATGTTCTTGTAACTATCGATTGAAAGTACTTTTGTCTGTGTAGGTCTTGGTTCTTTCAGAGTTTGTTTCTGTTTAATATATTTTCTCTTCTTGAGTGGTGAAGAGACGTTTTGTTTTTTCCTCCACTGAGTGGTGTTTTTCTTCTTTTTAGATGATGTTAACCGTTTCGGTTCCTTTAAAGGACTGACAGATGGTTGTGTACGTTTGCCTTTTATACCCTTTTTTAAGTTGACATGGGGAATCCCTTTTTCAACATCGTTGATATGTTCTATACGTGCTCTTTCCTCTACAACCGCCATGGGTGTTACTTGCATGGGAATTTGCTGACTTTCCAGTTGTGAGTGAGGCCTTATAGGGATGACATATGACTTTCGGTTTTTCATACCTCTACCGATTTGCCTGGGTTTATATTTATAAGGGTTAAATTTTTTTTTCAGCCATGTTCTTGTAGAATGCTTCCCATATTTTAGGATCACTCACATACGTTTGACTGTTCATCATAAAATATAAGGGAACTTTTTGAAATGTAGTGATATGTTCACCGCTCCGTTTAGAAATGAAACTAATTTACCGTCTCTGTCTGTTATATACAATGATATTTGCTGTATTTGAGCGATTTTTACTGGAACATAGTATGGTAATGTAAAAATTGTATGACCGGTTGTTTTTGGTTCTAAATAAATCCTCCTCAATAAAGACATTTCCTTACTCCCGACAATCGTTTCCTCACAAATATTACAGCATACAAAGATTTCTTGTATTTTCGATGTCGTAAGCCAGCTTTCCACCTTGAATTCGGTTAACGCTACGGTCCAGTACCCATCAAATTGAATTTGTTTATTCAATTGGATTGTAAAATTGTTGGGATTGTTTTGAAAATAGTCAGAGCTGTCTTCAGACGATAGTAACATACGAATGCTCATCGTGAAAATGAACATGATTCGTTGCTGATAAAGTATTTATTTGATTTTTTCCAGAGAACTTTCAGAAACCCACGAGTTGAATTTATTAGGCCATCCTTCCCATTTTACAAATACTTCCTTAGTGTGACCTCTCCGTCGTTTTTTAAGTACTTTCTCGACCCTGTATAGAATATCGTCTGGCTTGATTACCTTTTGAAGTTCTGATTGATAAAATGTACCATCTATTAAATCATCGGTTAAATCTCTTAATTTATAGACAGGAATTCTGTCTCTCAGGTAACGTTGACTGACTTTAAAATATTCCTCGGTCCATTTCTGTTGATAATCTCTTTTGAAAGGGTGTTTAATCTCTGTTATACGCACAGTATCTCCTTTTTTCAAATTGTAAGGACTTTTGTTTTTTCTTTTTACATTTTTTAATGAAGGTTTCTGCACCGTAAACTTTTTGTCTGTGGTTTTCTTCTTTCTCGTTAGGTAGCTCATATATCTGACTTCTCCCGCGTTGTTTTTGTTCACAGATACAGGGGAAAATCCTCCTAACATCCTATGTGGTCTACTATTGTAAGTTTTTACTAAATCTTGTAAAATGTCAGTATACTGATAGGTTCTATTTTTTTTAAAAATAACGATACATCATATTCTTCATGGTACGTATGACTCTTTCCGCATAGTTGGCCTTGGTCTCGTTTTGTGTGTACAAGATATTTACATTTTCTTGTTTTAAAAATGCTTTGAACCAACGGTTTTTAAATTCACTACCCTTATCTGTCCGTAGGGTAGTTGGCTTTCTCCCTTTCTGAAAGATGATTTTTAGTCCATTGATGATAGATTGATGCTGTTTACTTTTTAAGGGTACTATAAACAAATAACGACTAAATATATCGATTAAAACCAGCAAAAATTTAAAACCATCATTGTGACTGGAAATATTGCTAACGTCAGCAAGGTCCCCGTCCCACATGGAATCGATCGTGTTAACTATAACCCTTGAACGTGGAAATTTTTGGTGGGTGGGTTTAAGTAGACTGTAGGCGTCTTCGTTGTTCAGAAATTGCTTAATCTTTGCTCTGCTAATTCTGTATTTTCCGTCTTCTTTAACCGCTTGATATAATTTTTCAGGACCTGATAATGCCCCTTGATTACCAGGGGTATAATACAGTTGTCGTAGATAATCCGTGTAGTTTGACATTCGGACAATAAATGATTGTGATACCCTCTTAGAGAGATATATAAAGAAAACAACAAGAAATGTGCTTTTCATGTCTTATAATTACTTTAATACAATTCATGCTTTGTAATGTGACACAAAAGTACTCATAATTCATTTAATAATTACGTTTTACAGATACGTAATTGTTTATTGGTTTTAAGTCTCACGGCTCATCAGCATAATACATAATTTATAAACAAAATAGTAAAAAAAAAAATAGTATTCAATATATGAAGAGTGGAGTGAACATTAGAGATGGACATACACAAGACATTTATTTAAGTAAAAAAAGTATTATTATTATTATTATTATTACAAGGCATTTATATAGCGCATTATCTAACATTATAAATATTACTCTAAGCGCTTTACAACATACACAATTAATATATCGCCAAACATACATACAACATAGAGAAATTAAGAAAAGGACTAAATGGGGTATTTTAAAACACAAATTATATTTAGTTACGCTAACTACAAAAAAGACAAATATAGCACACTAAAACACCACACACACACACATCGCATATATACATACACTTGCATACGCACACATACATACATAGGTTGTTGTTTTGTTTTTTTTTTGTTTTTTTTTTTTTTTGTTTTTTTTTTGTTTTTTTTTTTTTGGTTTTTTTTTTAATATGACCGATACATGTAAAAAGAAATACACATAACTTAAAAGAACAATAATAGAAATGAGTTTTAAAAGTAATTCATGCATGGTAAAAGTGAGTTAAATATTTCCGTATGCAAGTCTAAAAAGGTGTGTTTTGAGAGATTTCTTAAAAGCCCACATGGATTGTTTATCTCTCAAATATCTGGGCAAGTTGTTCCAGAGAGTGGCCGCAGATTTGTCCAAGCGTCTCTCGCCGTATATTTTGGTGCGGATTCGAGGTTGCACTAGTAGTGTACAGTCCTCTGATCGCAGCGAGCGTGCTGGTTGGTAAGCACGAACGATGTCTTGCAAATACGTTGGTGCACTGCCGTGAAGACATTTGAAGACGTACACAAGAATTTTATACTGGCACCGGAAGGGCACAGGTAACCAATGGAGATTAACAAAAGTGGGGGTGATATGCTCGTGTTTTTTAGTTCTCGATACAACACGAGCTGCAGTGTTCTGAACACGTTGTAATTTGTTCGTTATGTTTGTCGGCAGTCCATATAACATCGCATTTCCGTAATCTAATCTGGAAGTGACCAGTGAGTTCATTAGCGTTCTACAGGCATCGTTCGTTAAATATGGACGTATACGTCCAATATTTCGAATGTGGAAGAAGCACGCTTTAGCAGTGGTACTAATTTGCTTCTCCATAGTGAGTGTCCTATCGAAAATGATACCAAGGTTTCTGACACATGAAACATTACTGACCACTGTGCCATCGAAAGAAAGTTGACAAGTTGAAAAGTCGTTCACCCGGTGTTTAGGGGCAAACACAATCAGTTCGGTCTTATCCTGATTCAGCTTTAGAAGATTTGATCGCATCCAGTCACTGATATCTTCCAAACATGCTTCTAGACGACTTGCTATGTCTATCCAATCATCTAGTGGTTCAAACACGAGATATACTTGTGTATCATCTGCATAGCAGTGATATTCCATGCCATGTTGCCGACAAATTTGACCAATCGGTTTCGAAAAAAGACAATAAAGTCTTGGGCCCAGCACAGATCCTTGGAGCACTCCGTATTTGAGATGTATCCCATTTGAATAGATCGATCCTATTGCGACCCGTTGAGAACGATTTGACAAATATGATTTTATCCACGCTAAAGCAGACCCACATATGCCATAGGAATATTCTAAACGGTGGAAGAGGATATTGTGATCTATAACGTCGAACGCTGCTGAAAGATCCAACATGACTAAAACGGCACACGAGTTTTTGTCTAATGCTGATGTAATGTCATGATGAACTCGAATAAGCGCTGTTTCGGTGGAATGTCCAGTGCGATATGCTGATTGCAAATTGTCTAGAAGTGAATTGGATTGCAGATGACATTCAAGTATACATAACACATATTTAAAAAGTCTGTATCATATATAACTCAAAAAGATTGACAGTGTTCTTTTTTTTATTGTGAGTCCGTATTGACAATCAGTGTGCTTTGGGGCTCACTTTGCCCAGTTTCCATCGCCTCTTCTTCCTGAGCTTCATAGCCAAAGGGGGAGCATTCTGGGCAACTGAGTACTCCCAGCAGATTTTGATGGGATTCACTTAGCATACATATTTGAGCGTCATTCAGTTCAGGAACACTCTCTCGTAATTCCCAGACTGCCGATTTAAGTCTATCAAATTTATCTCTAGTTAGGTTGATTCCTTTCTTTGTTGGAACGGGTCCAATTGCATCATCTGGTTTCCAGAAGTGTCTAATGTCCACTGTTGGGAAATCGGGGGATAGGGAAATGTAGACACCACCGCCAATATGCCACTTCATCTCCTCTTCCTGACTCCTATGGCTCTGTAGATATTCCTCTATTTCATCCAGGAGACATTCAAATTTCAGCCAACGGGGTAAGGAAAAATTTACTCCTTTCTTTGTGGGAAAGTGAAGACCGTTGGATTCAGAGAAGTGACGGATGTGTATCATGATTTCCCCTTGGTAAGGCACGGCTGTGAGATATAGGTTAGTGGAGTTGTCCAAATTGATCCTACATCTGGGTTGCTGTACCTGTTGACTTTGGGCATGTGAGTTACTTGGCTGACCGTGTGTTTTCTGACTCTTTTCCGCAGCGTTGACAAGAAAAGACCTTGCTAAGGCTAACTTTTTTTCGTATTCAGAGGGCTCACTCTCTTCTTTAATTAAGAGTTTAGCCACGTCATTTTGACCAGCTTTCAAAAGTGCCCTCTTAAGTCCATGAAAACCTTTAGGGCCTTTTCTCAAAATTATACTGAGTAGTTTTCGATTACGGCTGTATGTTGTTTTCTCAAACTGGATCTCTTGCAGCTGTTCGTCTGTAATGATGTGGTCCTTCAAGAGATATCCAGCTACTGGAAGGGCCTTCATTTCTTTGACCAGAGTGGAGTAATTGGATTTGATCAAGTTTTGCTGGTATTGTTCCATGTTTTGTTTCGATTCGTCTAGAGCTTGTTCTGAGACTGACAAAAGTTTTGTGAATGTGATCACATCTCTGTCCGTATTTATACAGGGAAGAGGGGGGGGGGGGGGGTTAGAGATTTAAAACAGGTCATAATGTTGATCACGTTGTGACTGTGACTCACACGTGTATTTAATGTTGAAAACACGTGACTATGTTGATCACGTTGTGACTGTGACTCACACGTGTATTTAATGTTGAAAACACGTGATTATGTTGATCACGTTGTGACTTCAGGTGTATGGACTCAAACTTAAAAAGTTGGTGTTTTAAAACACGTGACTGTTGATCAGGTTGTGAGTGTCACTCATAGAGTCTCAATGAGGTTGATGATTTTCATAACACGTGTCTGATGATAAGGTTGCTTAGGTTCAAAAGATAAGGTGATTGATTGTTCTATTTTTTTCTTTCATCCAGGTGTAAGAATGTCACTTTTTTTTTCTTCAGTGTTTGTTAAAAGTACATATACAGATAAACTTGGTTTTTTTTAACACAAGGTCATGTCAGATCACGTTGCCGGTTTTTGTCAAAAATTCCATTTTCTACATAGGACTGTTCCAGTTTTTGACCCCTAGGTGGATGTATGTGTGTCATTTTAAATTCTTTCTGTATAGATAATTTCTTCTGTAATATAGGCTGAAGTAGTTTTTCAATGTGTTCAATTTTCCGTTTAAAATGCGCCCTATCTATAGCATACGTCATCCAAATACCACTCCGTTCTTCAAATGGGATATAGAAAGTCTGTATAATATCATTGAATCGTATTTCCTTCTTTTGTCCTTTAGACATGGTTATATGATTGGGGGGGGGGGGGGGGGGGGTTTAGAACATTATCTATATTTTTGCAGGTATAACCTTTCGTTTTAGAATGTACTCTTCACTACCCCAGCTGTCTGCAATGTCGTATCCCCTTTGAGTTTTTTCTTGAAGGTTCTTTATGCAGTCTTCTTTCTTATTAAACCAGTCACTTTCGTGTAATGTCCATTTTTTGTTATCTTTTTTAAGTGCGCTCCAGGCTAAAATTTCCCACTTGTATTGTGTTTGACGGTATTCCATTCTTGTTTTTTTTTCATGATAATGTAAAGATTGTATAGTTTATATATGTTTTATCAGAGGATGTTCAGATTTATCATTAGTGACTGTGACCCATATATTGACTCGGGTGTCAAGATTATTGACGTTGTTAGAGTTTCAACACGTGAGTCAGTGACTGTGACCTCTTTGTTCACCTAGGGTGTCATTGACTTGACCTAGGTATAATATTTTTTTTGAGTGTAACCTCTTTGTTGACCTGTAATGTGACTGTGACCTTGATTGACCTATGATGTGACTGTGACCTTGATTGATTTATGTGACTGTGACCTTGATTGACTTATGTGACTGTGACCTTGATTGACCTATGACGTCAGTGACTGTAGTTGACTGTCCAGTACCGCTATACTACTTAAATTACCATAGTAATGTTTGGGAACAGTTCTGTGTTGAATCACGTGACTCATTGTGACATTAGAGTCCTTCCCGATTAAACGAGACCAAGTCTCTGCATTTACCTATTTACATGTTTTCATGAAACAAAGGCCTATGGCGATGGGTAAACAGAAATCATTGTCATTTTCAACGTATAGTACCGATTTCTTTCTTTTCAAACTATTATTGGGTCCAAAGAGTGACGTTACAGCTACCTTATTTCCACACCAACTCCCACCCTTTGGTAAATCAATAGATCCTACTGTGACTAGTAGGTGTTCGTCAACCGACATATTTTCATTGGAGTTCAATACTTTGGTAATCTCAGACATCGCTACATCTGCATTAAGGTTTTCCCATGGTTGTAGTGGGACAACAATGGGATTATTCAAATTAGGATGACTAAGCACTATCCGCCCTAAATCAGCAGCATGACTGACCTCTGGCCTGTGACAGCACATCATCGAACATGTCATGCAAATTTTTGTAAATGTCTACCAATTTTTCCCCTTGCCATTTTAACATAGAATTTGACCTTAAAACTTGTGTCTCGGGCCAAGTTCTTTTTGATTGATTGATTATTTATTGCTTTCCGCCACACTCAACAATTTTCCAGTTATCTGGTGGCGTCCAGTTTTTGTTGGTGGAGGAGAGAACCCAGATACAATGTACCTGGGAAGAGACCACCGACCTTCCGCAAGTAAACTGGCAAACTTGCTCACATAACGCCGCGGCCGAGATTCGAACGCGCGCCGACAGAGGTAAAGTTCTTTTTGAAGGTGCGGGTGTCCTTTTTCCATATAATGTAAGGTTTCTCCTCTTCATGCCCACCTCCTGACTGAGTACTGGTAGATGGTTCGTCATCCGCAAGCGACTGTCTTGGTCTCTTGAAAGCAGGTTCCAAGTCAAGGTGAAGCTCTTCCCATAAACTGTTGATGTGGCGATTCCAATGTACTTCCTCTAATCAGTTCTTCACTTCAACGTCTCCAGTTATGCCATTGACGTCGGCAAAAAGAGTGATGGTGTCTATGTCGGTTTAGGAGTCCAAAATCTCTTTTAGGAGGCTACTGTCTGCCATGTCCAACTTCAAATATGAATAAACTAATTCATTACTCTCTATCTAGCAACTAGAACTTTCTTTTCAATCTACTTTCCATAAAATTATTTCATATTGTTCTTTTTTTCTCATAATGAAAAGTTCATGCCTGTGAAGTTCACTGTTGACCCTTTCTGATATTAACTAAGGGTATCATAATACCAGTAGAGTAAGTTGCTGCATAAAAGGGAGATCATTTGAATTCAAACATTTTGAAATTAAAAAAAAAATGCTGTTAAACATTTTAATCAGTAATAGGTCTAAGAAACAAATTGTCAAAAAAGTCACTTGACACTCTTTTCATTAAAATTAATTTGGTAAATATATACATAAAAAATCAATTTCATTCAATCACCATGACATTTGTATATCATAAAAAAATGCCAAAAAAGAGTCGCTTGGACTTGAGATTGAGACACACCCTCTCAACCAATTGTTTTTTTCCAATTGTTTGTAACAAAACGGTGGCTGCATAAACATCATTATAAACTACACTAATTCTTAAAAAAAATATCACAACCAGTGTTTAAGACTAAACATGCATACAACTACCAAGGAAACAATCCTCAAATGTTATCGTAAAAATACTTTAAAATCTTTGTTAAGGAAAAAAAATATGTTTCGCATTACTATTTAAAAATGTTAACTTGTACAAAATTATAGGTTATTTATGTATCAAATTTAAAATGAAAAACTTGAGTTATATTTTCTTTAACCCATTTGCATTTGTTCAAAATGCCAAAAAACTCTCCACATGTCTAGGGTAAAGAAAATCATAATCACCAACTAAAGCATAAAAAAGGTTGAATCTAATTAAAAGAATACACTTTGACATCCCAGTCAAAACAAATTATGTAACTACATAACACATGTATATGCTTAAACAAAACGAAGCATATATGGTCACCAGGCTTCCAAGGTAAAATGTAATGGGAGGTAGGGTGTATTAATCTGTAGAAATAACACGTCAAAACGAAATATGTACCTTCATAACACATGTATATGCTTCAACAAAAATGAAGCATACACGGTCGCCAGGCTTCTGAGGTAAAATGTAAAGGGAGGTAAGAGAGTGTTAAACTACACAAAGAAGTTTACATTTTTGGATAAATGAAATTACAATGACTAGGAAAAAATGTCAAGAAAAATCTTGAAATACTTAGTACATGAAAGTTTGTTGTATTTTTTAAGCAAAACGTCCATCTACATTTTACAGTTTACTTTTTTTCTTAAAAGTTTCACTTCTTTTTAAGCTGCAACCTTGTGCGACTGCTAATGGGTGTTGCGGTTACTTCTGGTGTTGTAGAGGGTGTTGTCGCTAGGGGTATTGTTACTGGTGCTGTCACTAGCTGTTTGACTGCTGGTACTGGGGGTGCGGATGCTGGGGGTGCTTGTACTGGGGGTGTGGGTGCTGCTGTTGTTTGTCCAGAAGGTGGAGACAGGAGTAGTCGAGTCTTCCTGTACAGCGTGATGATTATTACTATCATCACTTGTTACGGAGATGGCCCATGAAAGAAATCCTAAAAGTATACAAGTAGAATAAGTATTTGTTCTATGATTTGTGAAAAACATTGAACACTACACACTGTGAAAATCAAAAGGTCACCTTGATATATGGGTCACCTTAATAAATAAGGTCAGGGTCAGTGACCTTAATAACCAGGTCACTTTAATATATGGGTCACCTTGATTAATAAAGTCGTCTAAGGTCACGTTAATAATTAGGTCAGTTTAAGGTCAATGACAACATGGGGCCGTTTAAGGTCAGGGTCTATCTGAGGTCACCTACATACATGCGGTCATCTGGGGGTCACAACCGGAAAAAATACAGGTTAAGGTAGAACTTTCTGACTCTGACCTAGATCATCACTCTGGCACAATGTCTATTACGCATAAGTTCCAAGGATATCAAAGTCAAGTAAAGAACACTTTAAATTTTAGGTTACCTATAAATTTAGTCCAAGGTCAGGTCACATCAAAGTCATCAAACAATACTTTCTCATCAATCCCTTACCATATACATATATACCGCTGACACAGAATATATAAACATTTTATTATCCTGTGCGAATGGAAAATAATCGGTGATTTTTCAAAGAATTGAAGAGCATCAAGCACTGTTTCCTCTTAAGTAAGTCTATTTTTTTGTATTATACTGAAACAAAAACGTTTAGCAACAAATGGATACTCTGTTTTATAACAGAAAGTGTTCTTGGATGTAAAGCAGTACTGGTGAAATATCTTGTAAATAGGAGTTATAACACCCATAATAAAGGAACGGTCCCAATTAATGCACATATTGTAACAACATTTTCTGTTGTATGGAGCATAATAAAGATGTTCGTTTATAAGGACAAAATTCAATATGTTGTCCATCCTCCACGCGCGTCTGAGACGGCCCTGCATCGTTTTCTCATTCCCCGGATTATTTTTTGAATCTGTCTCTGCGGAATCGCATTCCATTCAGCAATTAACGCAGTTCTCAGTTCGTGCAGATTGTTAATGTTGACATTGTTGTTCCTCACGCGCCTATTAATAATAAATTTATTTTTGTAAAGCGTAAAGTCCATACTGCTCTAAACGCTATTTAAACAACAATAAAATAAGTGAAATGAGGTATTTAAAAACAGATCGTAGTAGGTCCCAGATTAGTTGTAGCATGTGAACAGATGAGACTTTAATTTAGATTTGAAGGTACAGAGACTGGTGGCAGTTCTGATATCATACGGAAGAGCGTTCCACAGTTTAGGGCCAGCAACACTAAAGGCTCGAGTTTGAATCACCGTTGAGGTGGTAAATGGCACTCGTAGTAGGCTCTGGTCACTGGACCGCAGTATTCTGGAGGGAGCATAAGGTGTTATGAGTTCTTGCAGATAGGATGGGGCTGTGTTGTGTACTGTTTTGTACACCAACACCAATGTCTTGAAGATGACTCTTTGCTGAACTGGAAGCCAATGGAGAGAGCGTAGTACAGGTGTAATTCTGTCATATTTGCTGGTGCCTGAGATGATTCTGGCAGCAGCATTTTGGATAGATTGAAGCCGCTGGATCTGCGTTGATGGTAAGCCGCAAAAGAGAGAGTTACAGTAGTCCAGCTTTGTTGTTATAAAGGCATGGACAACATATTCTAACGATTACCTCTGCACACTGATGATATATGTGCCTCCATGGTTAAGTGTTGGTAAATTGTTACACCAACTCCCTTGGCCTTAGCAACAGGGGTGATAGAATCGTTTCCTACTTGCAGTGATGGTATGTGCAGCTTAGATGCCATTTGTTTTGAGGATATTACTAGCACCTCGGTCTTGTCTGTGTTGATCTTGAGGTGATGTTGAGCCATCCAGGTTTGAACTGACCTCAAGCAAGACACTATCTGACTGACTGCAAGAGCAACCTGTTGAACTTTAAAGCTGATATACAATTCATTGTCGTCAGCATACATGTGGTACAAGACATTGTTCTTTCTGAGAAGGGTCCCCAGGGATGATGTGTAAATGTTGAATAGGACAGGCCCAAGGACCGATCCCTGGGGGACACCGCAGCCCAACTCAGTGGCACCAGATTTTGCCCCCTTCACTTTGACAATCTGGGTCCGATTGGTAAGATAGGACGCGAACCACATGAGCACAGTGTCCTTAATTTCAAGGTCCTTGAGTATTTGTAGCAAGCGTGAATGATCCACAGTATCAAAGGCAGCCGATAGGTCCAAATGCACTAGCAAGACAGCTTTCTGCTCTCCAATGGCACAAACCACATCATTGTGAACTCGCAGAAGTGCCGTCTCAGTACTATGTCCCTGACGGTAAGCACTTTGGAATGGCTCGAGATCATTCTCACTGAGGTAGGTATGTATCTGTGCTGCTACAACCTTCTCAATTAACTTGGATACATATGCAAGGTTGGACACTGGCCGGTAGTTCTTTGGTACATCAGGGTCTAGTGAAGCCTTTTTCAGAAGTGGTGTCACAATAGCTCCTTTGAAAGATGTTGGGAAGGAACCACTCTCAAGTGACTTATTTATGATGGACGTGATGATGGGAGCGAGAGTTGTGACCTCTTGCTTCACAAGAGATGTGGGCAGAGGGTCAAGTTCATAGCTCTTGTTGGCAGATGACATTATCAACTTCGTTACTTGATCTACAGTAACATGTTGGAAATGACCAAGTTCGGTTTCGTCTCCGAGTGCTGGTAGTTCTACAAGTGGATGGTGGTAGTCGCATGTAATGGAGCTGCGAATACGTGTAATTTTTTGTACAAAAAAGTCACTAAACATGACAGACAGATCTGATGGTAATTTGTCAGCAGGCAATGGAGTGACTGAGTTTCTACCAAGCAGCTTGTTGAGCACCCTGAAAAGCTGCTTGCTGTCACCTTTGTTATCATGCACCAAGGTCCTGTAATGCTGGAGCTTAGCCGTATCTATGAGCATGTTCACCTCTTCCCTGCGCTGAATGTAAATCTCTCTGTGTACCGCGAGTCCTGATTTGCGCCACATTCTCTCAGCTTGTCTGCTTCGCCTCTCTGATAGAGCTGTTGTACCACTCAGATTCTGGCCTGATGGTGATAATGCGAGTTCTGAGTGGTGCAAGCTTGTCCATAGTGGATGAGAGTTCACTGCTATAGAGATCTGTGAGGTCAGTGAGTGACATCTCAGTTGCAGCCGATGTGCAAAGAGAAGAGCTGATGACAGCTTGACTGAAAGTACTGGGATTAATGATCTTGACCTTGCGATAAGTCACTGACTGTTTAGGCAGCTCTTATTTGTACAAGGAGAGATTCACAAACACAGGGAAATGATCCGGGAACCCATGGTCCTCAGAAAGGGTGGTAAGCACAAGTGAGTCTACTGATCGGGATAAAACAAGGTCCAGTGTGTGACTACCGCGATGGGTACTCTGAGTGACATGTTGCTGGAAGGCAAAAGACGTCACCATAGAGAGAAAATCAGCATCACTAGAATTCTCAATGTGGAAGTTGAAATCACCCACGATGAGTAGAGATGTAGTGTACGAAACCAATTGTTCAAGGTAAGCAGAAAACTCACTGAAAAACTTTTACTGTGTAGTTGTTGCTTCTGGAAGGGGGTGGGCGATATACAACGCACAAACGCAACCTCTTAGTAGCAATCACACTACAGTCCATTACCTCAAATGACTCCATAGAATGAGTGTCTGGTGTAGGTTTAACATTGAGGTTAAACTTGTGAATAACAGCTGTTCCTCCACCACGGGACATGCGAGGATTGTGTTTGATGTTGTAACCCGGTGGAAGAAGTGCACTAATGATAGGATTGTCTCTTTCTGAACCAGTGAGTCTAGTCTCTGTGACGGCCATTATGTCTAAGTCCTGATCTATAATGAAATCATTTAGACTAGTGGTTTTGTTGCACACTGACCAGAGATTAAGTAGAGAGATGTTAAAATGTCTCACTTTGGCATTGAAGGTGTGATATTGGGAATCTCTAGATGGTTTGTGTAGCGCCTTCGAGCGGTAAACGGCTCGCTATCAACAATATTTCACATTTTAGTACAAGTCCAAATTGATAATTATTCCATGTTAAAATATTCCTTCATCCTCTAAAGCATTAGCTTTAGTAGAAATGAGACGCAAGTACAGTTATATACAATTTATTTACATGTTCATCATTTAATAATCCACAGGTTCACAATAATCAAAAATCACAAAGAAAATGGCACATATTTATCCCAAGGCACATAAATAAAAACAATCAAAAATTTCGAACCCCAAGCTTCGTTATATATCCCTATATATACACAATGGTCATTGCTCATTAGGAGCAATGATATATAAACAACAGTGATTGCTCGCGACGAGCAATTGAGTATAAACAAAGATTGCGTAATCATCATTTCTCGCGAGGAGCAATTCTAAATATAGATACGGGAATTTAGAAAGAACTTTATACTAATTAAACTGATAAAAAAAATGATTGTCTTAAATACTTTACAACTTTCCCCCTCTTAAGTTTCCGACTCCGTTCGAAACGACGTAGGGTAATTGAATAATAAATTTAAAATGTACGATTATCTTCATTTAAAACAATATATAATAAAAACAATAGCACAGTAGATACCGGTAATGTGAACATAATTAAACACAAAATTTAAATAAAAGTCAAATATACACAAGTTTTTAACTGTTCATATATACAATAATAATTTACATGTCTCTATACAAATTTTTAAACGGAAATGTCTCCTCTCACGATTCTCGCATCTCCTTCCTCAAGGTGTTTGGGCACTTCCGAAATTATTTCATATCATCACTACAGTACGGTCATGGTCAAAGTCGCAGCCGGCTAAAAGGCGATCCACCAGTGTTTCGTCGTACTCTGGCAGTGACGATCCAGTGGAGATATCATCCAGAAATTTGTCGTTAACAACGGTTCTATAATCCCCATTAAACATTTCTTCATCCTCGTCAGACGAAATGTCATCATACATGTCACTGCGGACATACACAGGCTTCCTTGTCTCTAAATAAGAATCTCTACGCACACTTCTTTCGTCCGTCATGATTTCGGAATTATGCACACTTTTTAAGTGTCTTTTCAAATTGTACTTTCTCGTGAAAAGTTTTTGACAAAATTCACATTTTAACACTAGTAAGTTACTGCCGTGTTGTTCTCTTCTATGCTGGTTTAAATTGCTCACAGAAACAAATAAACATCCACAAAATTCGCAAATCATCAGTAATCCGTCCGGTATCGAAATGGTCAGTCTCTGTATCTGGCTGGTCTCTTAAGTACCCTTCCTCGTCTGGTCATCCTCAGCTCGGCTTCTGATTGGTTGGAATCTTTGGCGACGGGGCCTTACTGTCTGGGATTCGCGGCATCTTCAAACGCTTCAAACGCTTCGGTCTCCGTCGTCTGGCTGAAGTGCGGCGGTGTGTGACGGGTACCCTCTGCAGCTGGTCGCTTGTATATTCGGCGTCGCGTGTCGCTGGGTATTGTTTATTCCCTCTGTACGGTTTTATATTGTCGGAATGTACGACTACCGGCTTGGAGTTTTTAGAGTGTTTCATTTGAAACAAAACATCACTAAGTCGTTTAACAATAATCCAAGGTCCTGTCCATTTTCTGGTGAGTTTTGTTTTGATTCCTTTCTGAATTGGGCGTTGATTTCTCCGCACTAAATCCCCAACATCATAGGTTGTCTCGCGCACATTTCGATCGTAATACCGTTTTTGACGGAGTGCATCATTCCCGGTCACATCTCGCACAAGTTGATATAATTCACATAAAGAATTTTCGAGTGTTCGTACATATTCGGAGGGTGTAGAACTACGGTGATTTTCATTCACTGGTTCGGTCACTAGTTCTACAGGTAGTCGCATTTCCTCCCCGAATACCATTCTGTACGGAGTAATTCTAGTCGTATCATGCACAGTA
Source organism: Ostrea denselamellosa (assembly GCA_024699665.1). NCBI lineage: Eukaryota > Metazoa > Mollusca > Bivalvia > Ostreida > Ostreidae > Ostrea > Ostrea denselamellosa. Next base: position 2,819,271 of record JAMZEH010000075.1, on the reverse strand, counting down.
CTGCTATATGCGAACACAACTCCATCAATGAATTTGTCCCAGTCATTTTGATGCACAGAGATATATTTTGATAAGACGTCTTTTACGGTCCTATTCAGTCTTTTTATCATTCCATCTGATTGAGGGTGATATGCTGTTGTAAGCGTCTTGTTTATTTGTAACACTTTGCACAATTCTTGAAACAGGCGGCTTTCAAACTGTACTCCTTGATCGGAATGTAATTCCTGTGGGTAGCCATAATGTTTAATCCATCCCCGAAATATAGTATTTGCCACAGTCTCAGCCTCAATATCACGTAGGGGAAATATTTCCGTAAATTTCGTGAAATATTCCGCAATCACTAAAATATACACAAATCCATCCACTGTTTTCGGAAACGGGCCAGCGATATCAACGGCTATCCTTTCGAATTTCAATCCGCTTAAATGAGTTCGCATGTAAGCTCTCTTCTTTTTACTGGGATTTTTCCGTTCTTCACAGATATCACATAATCATGTACACTTTTCCTGAGATGAGGCCAATAATATTGACTCTTGTTCACTTTCTCTAGAGTTCTTCTTACGCCCATATGTCCCGCGGTTTGCACATCATGAAAATTCCACAACACATTATCCCTAAGAATTCTCGGAACATAAATCCTGAATCTCTCACAATCACTATCAATCCATCGAATACACAAAACAACTTGTCTCAGTCAGTAATTCCCATCGCGAATATAGAAATTTACTTTCAAATCCAAATCCGGAAATTTAGCTAATCGGCGGTTTTTGAAAATCAGGATCTTCTGTCCACTTTAGGAATTTGCATATTTCCTTGTCGTTGAGTTGAGCTTCTCGGATATTTTCTAATGATAAGGACTCTGCAGGTTGTTTCTTTGGTCTTGCTCGCGATGGTCTGTTGGCAATGATATCAACACTGTCGGAATTCACTGAATCACTAAACAAATCATTTATAGGAAGAACCGGTGTTTCTTTCTTTTCCGTCACAGTTAAAGTCCTTAAGTCCTTTACATGGTGATATATTGGTCCCGAATAATCCTCTGTCACATCCATTTTACACTGTTTGCATTTAACTTCTTGTGGTGTCATTCTACTTAAACTGTCGGCATTTCCGTGACGTTTCCCGGGTCTATGCTGAATATTAAAAGTAAATGCAGCTAATTGTTGCAGCCATCTTGCGATTTGTCCATCCGGATCCTTGAATTTATGTAACCACACTAATGATCCATGATCCGTTCTTAATGTGAATTCCCGTCCCAGTAAATAATGTTTGAAATATTTAACGAAAAACACAAGCGCTAACATTTCCTTGCGAGTAACACAGTAGTTTTTCTCTGCAGTTGACAATGTTCGGCTTCCATAAGCAATCACTCTTTCGTTTCCGTCCTGTATCTGAGATAACACCGCTCCAATAGTATCATTACTTGCATCTGTATCTAGGATAAAAGTTCCTCCGTTTACGTCTGGGTATCCAAGAATAGGTGCGCTCACAAGTTTAGATTTTAACAACATAAAAGCTTCATCACATTCCGAAGTCCACATCCATGTTTTGTTTTTGCTAGTAAGTTCGTGTAAGCATTTTGCTATTTTCGCAAAGTCTTTAATAAATCGCCGATAATAAGCTGCAAGTCCTAGGAAACTTCTAAGTTCATTTATATTTGACGGCGTCTTCCAGTTTTCAACAGCAGCAGTTTTACTTGGGTCTGTTTTAATCCCTTGTTCCGATATAACATGTGTGGCGGAATTGTTATTCCGGGATTTTTCTACTTTGTTTACTCTACGTTATTGGTTTTGTTTTATAGAAGGTAGTGCTACAATGCCGCCGAAAATGTTTACGCTATTATTTTTGTCCTCCAATCCTTTGTGAGCCAAAGAGTAAGTTTAGTTTATATGCATTTTGTTAACAATACTACAGATGCCGTGCATAAACGTTCTTTTACATATTTTGCATCATATTTCTTGCATAGATACCTCATCTTTAAAAACCTCGTGTTGCAAGTGTGTATAGGATAGTGTAAAATATGGCTTGGTATCTATAATTTTGTTATATATGCCAGATTTATCATTTAGACAGTACAAGTTTCTATGAAAATGTTTTATCAGTTAAAGTGTGCTTAACAAATGTGCAATTAATGATTTTACAGTGTAAAACTTCCATATTCATGGTTTTTCGAATTTTGGCATAGTGTAAAATGTGGATCTGTTACATGTATTTTTAACTGCTCATTACATTTGTCATCTGTATAATAATGTTTATGCGAATATGTACTTATGTTATTTGTTGTTATTTTCAGTATTTTCACCCTCTCACGAGGAGGCAACAATAAACTGAGGAACAAGACAGATTTTTCAGTCTTATAACTGCACAGTGAAAATATCTGGCTTTCATTGTCGGTGAAGATGAGCCTGAAACTGGAGACAGAATCGAAGAGAGAGATGACTCGTGTGCGGCCTTTGTCAACATATGGACAAGAACTATATGAGTCAACAGTTAACAGACACCTGTTTAAGATTCGTGAAATCAAGCGTGAGATTGATGGATGCATAGATGACATTAAGCTGCTCGACTTAGGATCTATCAGCAGACCAAATGCAGACACTTATGAGAATCTTTTAAAGTCTTGCTATGAAGCATACCGTAAGTGTTCGGAAGATTTTGTTGCATACTTGCAATCAATGCGTACCAATGAAAGTATTAATGAAATGGCAGCCCAACGGTTGATAATGGACTCAGTGAAAGCAAAAGTCGGAGCAGCACTCTTCAGATTAGATGAGCTCACTCAAGAAACAGACTTGAAATCTTTGGTGCAACCGAGTGGAAGCTCCACAACACAAGCAAACAACCCAAGGTCACCTCGAGTTCCGAGTAGAAAAGGAAGCCCCAAGAGAGCCCCCTCAGAATATTCAAGTCACAACCTTCCATCTCTCGGAGAGGACAGTTTTAGTTCAAGTGGGACATCCCGGAGGTCTAGCTCCTATCTTCAACGGGCTGAAGCAAAGCTTAATGCATCTCGTGTGAAGTTGAAATACATCGCCGAAGAAGTAATGATTCTGAAGGAGAAAGCAGTGTTAGATGCACGACTGAAGCTATCGAAAGCTGCGTGTGAAGTCGAGATGAACGAAAAGAAGATAGAAGTCATGCGGGATGTTTACACACCCAATAAGGAAGACTCAAGGAGTTCTCGCACAAGACGCTCGCGCACTGAAGAGTACATAAGAAATCTTCCTAATCAATATATTGACAATCAATACATCGTCAATCCCTCACATGATGACCCGGACAATCCATGTCCCAGATATACGGTGTTAAGACCAGAAGCAGTGCCATTTACCCCAAATCGTCCATCGCTACATGAAGATCATGGGATTATTCCATCCTCTGTGAACCCTCAGAATTCAAATGATGTGAATAACAATCACCCTGTGAACCCACAGAACTCAAATAATGTAAATATAAATTCCGCAGCACGCCAAGAACCTGCCTTATCACCACCCAGTGTGCCAGACCAAATGACGGAGTTTACCAAGTTCTTGGTAAAAAAGGACCTACTTATGTCAAGACTAACTAAGTATGATGACAATCCAATGCTCTATGTATCTTGGAAGTTGAACTTTAAAGGGATAATGAGAGAGCTAGGCACTACTGCAACTGAAGAGCTCGACTTGATTGTCAGATGGCTTGGCCCTACATCTTCCAAACAAGCAAATAGCATTCGTGCGTGCAATGCCGACAACCCGGCCCTGGCTGTAAAGAAGATCTGGGAAAGACTTGAAGAGCGATTCGGGTCGCCAGAGATGGTCGAAAGGAGTCTGAAAGAGCGTATTTCATCGTTCCCGAGGATTGCTGGCAACGATAACAAACGCTTGTTTGACCTGGCTGATTTAGTAAGTGAAATAGCCTCTGTGAAGGAACAACCACAGTACTCTATCCTTTTTGGCTATTTTGACTGCTCTACAGGAATAAACCCTATTGCCTCAAAGTTGCCATGGAACTTGCAAGACAAGTGGGTCACGGAAGCCAGTAGATTCAAACGTCAAAACGGGAGCACTTTTCCTCCATTTTCTGTATTTGTCAAATTCATACATGACACAGCACGAACACGCAATGACCCAAGTTTTCAGTTTGACCGTTCTGAGAAGGTGAACACAAGCTCAAGTGACCGCAGTTCATCAAGGAAACTGCCTACTGTGGTCATCAAGAAAACGGAAACTACTACAGGGGCAACAGGCTCAGAAGGCGCACTACTGTGTCCATTACATGGAACTAGCCATTTGTTAAATCAGTGTTCAGCATTCCGCAAGAAACCACTTGAGGAACGCAAGAAATTCATCCTCACAAACGGCATTTGTTTCAAATGCTGTGGACCCAAGAGACACAGAGCAGCCAACTGCAAAGTAAATGTGCAGTGTGATATCTGTAGAGAAGCATCTCACCCCAGCGCGCTTCATGTGGATGCAAACCCCAATGTAGGGGAGCATTTAGCAGGAAAGACAGTGAAAAGCGCCTGCACCCAGATCTGTGGCAGACCAAGTGGCACCAGTAGATCTTGTGCAAAGATTATACCAGTGAGAGTGTACCTTAAAGAAATTCCAGACAAGTCACGCATTGTGTACGCTCTCGTAGACGATCAGAGTAGTCATTCATTAGCGACAACTCCATTCTTTGACTTCTTTTCACCTGGAAGTATGGAACACCAATATGTACTTTCTTCTTGTGCAGGAAGATTCACTGCTTCGGGAAGGAAGAGTCGCAGTTATGTCATTGAGTCATTGGATTCCACATGCAGGTTGGATTTACCTAGCATCATCGAGTGCAATGACATACCAAAGAACAGAGATGAGATTCCATTTCCTGCCATCGCACGCCAGTATTCTCATCTTCAAGAGATTGCTCAATTCATACCTACAGTAATGGAAGACGTTGAAATCGAGCTTCTCATCGGCAGAGATGTAGTTACCGCTCATCATGTCTTGGACCAGAGGCTCGGTGAGGGAGACCTTCCAATTGGTCAGAGACTTCCACTCGGATGGGTCATTATTGGGCAAGTGTGTATGACAAATCTACACCACACCAATGTGATAAACGTAAACAAGACATTTGTGCTACAGAATGGGAGACCCTCTCTGTTCAAACCGTGTGACAGTAAATTTCAAATTACTGACAATACATTTGTGAAAACAGAACATGATGAGAAAACAGGACTCTCTATCGAAGATAAAGCATTCCTTCAGTTAATGGAAAATGGCTTTAAGAAGGAAGATGACGGGCACTGGTCGGCTCCGCTTCCGTTTCGTCAATCAAGACCGGTTCTACCTAACAATAAGGCACAAGCTCTGAAACGTGCAAAGGCACTTGATCTTAGTCTTCAACGTGATCCATTGAAAAGGCAACACGTCCTTGAGTTTATGGAGAAAATCTTCACACACGAGCATGCAGAGAAGGCACCACCGATGCCTCTAGGCCAAGAGTGTTGGTACCTCCCAATGTTTGGGGTATACCACCCCAAGAAGCCGAGTTCCATTCGAGTTGTGTTCGATTCATCAGCCCAATATGGTGGAGTGTCATTGAACGACGTACTTATGAAAGGACCGGACCTCTCAAATAGTCTGCAGGGTATCCTCCTTCGCTTTCGTCAGAACACCGTTGCTATAACTGCAGATGTTGAGCAAATGTTCCACAACTTCAGAGTTGACGAGCCTGACCGCAATTATTTACGCTTCCCGTGGCATCAAGAAAACGACTTTGAAAAGCCCCTAGACGAATTCAGGATGAGGGTCCACGTCTTTGGAAACTCCCCATCACCTACAGTAGCCACATATGGCTTACATCGATCTGTTATTGATGCCGACTCAGACGTCCAGGATTTTGTCTTCCACAATTTCTATGTTGATGACGGACTTGTAAGCTGCGAGTCTGAAGATCAAGCTGTGAGCCTCATGAAAAGAACTCAAAGGGCACTCATGGATGGAGGAAAGTTGCGTCTTCATAAGATTGCATCTAACTCGAAGTCAGCTCTCAAACAATTCGACCAGAATGACCTTGCTAAGGACCTAAAGAGCATGGACCTGGGATCCGATGTTTTACCAACACAGAGGACTCTTGGTGTGGTATGGGACATTGAATCTGACGAGATCAACTTTCAAGTATCCAAGGAGATGAAACCTTACACCCGTAGAGGGGTGCTTTCAATGATAAATAGTCTATTTGACCCTCTAGGCTTTGTCTCGCCTGTTACACTCAGAGGAAAAGTTCTACTACGTGAGATGATGCAGCCTTCTAGTTCAACTAATTGGGATGATCCACTGCCTGAATCCCTTCGAGAGCAGTGGGAGAATTGGGTGGAATCACTGCATTATTTAAAAGACATTAAAATCCCGAGGATGTACGGTAGATTCTCATTAGTTCAAGCATCCGGCGTCCAAGTACATGTGTTCTGTGATGCCTCCAAAGATGCCATTGCTGCTGTGGCATACATCAAAACTATGAATGAAGATTCATCCGATATTGGATTTCTCCTAGGAAAAGCCAAAGTAGCACCTAGTCATGGCCATACCATACCACGATTGGAGTTGTGTTCCGCTGTGGTAGCTGTTGAGTTGGCTGAGGTAGCCAAAGAACAACTTAATCTCAAGAAAGAAGATTTCCACTTCTACTCCGACAGTCGGGTGGTGCTTGGATATATATCGGCAGAAACTAGAAGATTTCATGTATATGTAGCCAACAGAGTCAGTCGTATCAGAGCGTTCTGTGGACCAGAACAATGGAACCACGTGCCAACAGATGAAAATCCTGCGGACATTGCCACTCGCAAGTTTACGACTTCAGACCTTTCTACAAGTATGTGGCTAAGGGGACCTGACTTTCTACACACCATCAAGCTTGATGATTCGAACGAACACTATCCCCTCATTGATGCTGAGAGTGACCAAGAGTTAAAGAAAGAGGTAGTGACAGTAAAGACAATCGTGAATTCTGTGTTAGGTGCAAAGCGTTTTTCTCGTTTTTCAACATGGAAAAGTCATGTGAGAGCCCTCGTCACATTGAAAAAATTGGTTAGAAGGACCAAAACCTCAGCAGTACCTAAGGATCCTACTTTATATGAGTCTGTAGAGAAACTCATCATTAAAGAAGCTCAGTCTGAAATGTACCATGAAGAAATCCAGGCCATTAGAAATGGATGTGAACCACCTAAAAACAGCCCCCTCCTGCCCTTGAATCCGATACTAGATAGCGATGGTCTTCTACGGGTCGGTGGACGTATCCATCGCAGACAGACCCAGAGTGAGGATAACCACTCGGTGCATCCCATTATAGTTCCAAAGGGTCACCACATTGCAGTCCTTCTGATACGTCATTACCACTCTGTGATACATCACCAAGGCAGGCAGATGACCGAAGGTGCCATTAGGTCTGCAGGCTATTGGGTTATCAACTGCAAGCGAATGGTTTCATCAGAAATCCACCACTGTGTCACCTGTAAGAGGCTCCGCGGGAAATTTGGGTGGGTTCAGATGGCAGACCTTCCTGAAGATCGACTGAAAGAGGCCCCACCTTTCTCCTATGTTGGACTGGATGTATTTGGACCTTGGTCGGTGGTGACGAGACGTACTAGAGGCGGCTCGGCAAACTCCAAGAGATGGGGCGTTTTATTCACTTGTTTGGTATCGCGTGCAATACATGTGGAGCTTGTCGAAGAGGTCAGTTCAGCCTCATTCATCAACTGCTTAAGACGATTCATAGCCCTGCGAGGCCACGTGCAGCAAATTCGTTCCGATAGAGGAACAAATTTCATTGGCGCTGTCAAGGAGCTCAGCCTTGATGCGGAGTTTGTCGAATCTGGACCAGTTAAGGACTACCTAACTATGAACAAAGTCTTATGGATATTTAACCCTCCCCATGCCTCCCACTTCGGGGGCGTATGGGAACGCATGATTGGATCGGTTCGACGTATTCTGGATGCTCTTCTTTTGGAGAACAAATCATTTGACTTAACACATGAAGTCCTGTCAACCTTAATGGCGGAAGTATGTACCATTGTTAATAGCAGACCACTCGTTCCAGTTTCTTCAGATCCGGAGGCGCCAGCTGTTCTTTCACCAACATTAATCCTAACGCAGAAACAACCAGATGTTACGTTCAGTGTACCGGAGTTTGGGACCAAAGATGCCTTGCGTAGTCAATGGAAACTTGTGCAGAGACTGGCAGATCAGTTCTGGTCACGTTGGAGGGCAGAGTACTTGAATGTTTTACAGAAACGCGCTAAGTGGCATAGTGGAGGTCAAGAAGTCAATAAGGGAGATGTTGTTCTGATGAAAGAAGAAGATACTCACCGTAACCAGTGGCCCTTGGGAGTCGTGGACGAAGTGTTCTACAGCAAAGACTCAAAGGTTCGAAAAGTCAAGGTTACCATAGTTCGGAACGGCTCTAGACTATCTTATGTTCGTCCCATTTGTTACCTTGTAAGACTGCTCGAAGTGAATTAGGATGTATTTTCATATTAAAATCTTTGAAGTTCTCAATATGTAAATCTCATAAAAGTAGATTTTGCATGTATGTAACGGGTGCCTCTCATACACTTATACCTTTATATGTGTTAGTAAGAATGTTTTTCACAATTAAGTTTATATGTGTAGTGATTTCTGATAGAAATCAGTAGGGGAGTGTGGCGGAATTGTTATTCCGGGATTTTTCTACTTTGTTTACTCTACGTTATTGGTTTTGTTTTATAGAAGGTAGTGCTACAATGCCGCCGAAAATGTTTACGCTATTATTTTTGTCCTCCAATCCTTTGTGAGCCAAAGAGTAAGTTTAGTTTATATGCATTTTGTTAACAATACTACAGATGCCGTGCATAAACGTTCTTTTACATATTTTGCATCATATTTCTTGCATAGATACCTCATCTTTAAAAACCTCGTGTTGCAAGTGTGTATAGGATAGTGTAAAATATGGCTTGGTATCTATAATTTTGTTATATATGCCAGATTTATCATTTAGACAGTACAAGTTTCTATGAAAATGTTTTATCAGTTAAAGTGTGCTTAACAAATGTGCAATTAATGATTTTACAGTGTAAAACTTCCATATTCATGGTTTTTCGAATTTTGGCATAGTGTAAAATGTGGATCTGTTACATGTATTTTTAACTGCTCATTACATTTGTCATCTGTATAATAATGTTTATGCGAATATGTACTTATGTTATTTGTTGTTATTTTCACCCTCTCACGAGGAGGCAACAATAAACTGAGGAACAAGACAGATTTTTCAGTCTTATAACTGCACAACATGTCCTAAGAAAGTCACTTCTTTCCTAAAGAAATTACACTTCTTCGCTTTCAACTTGAAGTTTGCTGCGTCTAGGCGATCGAACACTAATCCAAGATTTTTAAGATGTTCATTAAATGTTCGACTGTACACAATAATATCGTCAAGATAGAGAACAGTAATATGCCATTGTAATCCACTCAGTGCTTGTTCAATCACTCGCTGGAAGGTTGCGGGTGCATTGCATAAACCAAACGGCATAACTTTGTATTGGTACAATCCTCCTCTAGGTGTCCCGAATGCAGTTTTCTCCTTGTCACATTCACGCATAGATATTTGATGATATGCCATATTTAAGTCCAATGATGTAAACCACTTTGATCCAGATAGAGCGTCTAAGTCGTCAGCAATTCTTGGTATAGGATAGGCATCCTTAATTGTCTGAGCATTTAATTTCTGATAACTGCATGAAAGTTAAAGATTTCGTCTCGTTTCGTTGCATGCCATTCGGCAAGCTTTTTCCGTTCTCCGGCCGACATGAAATCGTATCCGTAATACATTAATCCTGGATACCGCCCCACGTAGTTTTGATTGGCTTTGGTATTAAACAAATGGGGAAAGTATCCCTTACAGAGTTCCTGCAAACCGAAAGCGTCTGGTATTTTGGCAAGGTTGAGGGAATCCACAAAAGTCAAATTTAATTTTTGCGCAATGTGCATGTACATGACTTTTGAACCATTGTAAATGATCTTGCTAGGTCGAATGGAGTGACGATCGATAAGCACTTCTAAAACGGGATATAAATCGAAACTTTTGGCATTGTGAGCAATCAAGATCGAATCTTTACAGTGTTTACTGGTGACGAAGCCACAGAACTGTTCGGCAGCGTCATCGCCCGAAAACACAACTTCTCTTTTTCCACACATATCAGGACAAGGAGGGTTCACGTATTCATCTTTATGGGTTCGGGAACACCGGACACATCGTGTTCCACAGCAACTACAGGTGGCACCTTCCACAAATTCCTTTTCCTCACATTTGTGACAGGTGGTCTGGAGTACGACAAAGTTGACTTTGTGTTGTTGTAGACCACAGGACGGATCACGACAGTTCTGACAGAGTCTACAGTCTATGCATTGGCGTTCTCTTTTAACACATTGCTCACATCTGATGCGAGACGGTCGATATCCTAGCTCGCACTGAAAGATGTCATCTTGACGCGTCTCAAAATCGTAGAAAATAAATTTCTTGTTTTTATCTTTTGTGGATCCACCCGGTTTTTGATAACAACGATGCTCTCCAATTTGATATTCTAGACAGTTGGGGCACTGCCATTCTTGACAAACGTGCAAGTCGGGAGAGCGTTTGCAACATTGTAAAATGACTCGACATTTTCTACATTGTTGAAATAGTTCACAGGGAGGGGGATAACTTTGTTTTTTGTTGACGACTCTTTGTTTTCTATGCCGTTCAAAACACGCCCTGGAGCGACAGACCCGTCCACAAGTTCGGCAACCCATTTGAACATCCGTTTCTGGACAGTGGTCATGTAAGCAAACCTCACATGAGGTAGTACACGAGTGTTTCGATTTACCTCTATATGGTTTTAAACAAGTATGGCAAAAATACGAGGCCTTAAAAAATCCCTGTACCTTAGCAATTCCATGCCAGTGCTTTTCGGTCTCCGTGTCGACATGATACAAATATAGACGCGGCTTTTCCTCGTCCTCCGTCACCCTGACGAATTTATTTCCTACTCTAGAGGACACAACATTGATACAGACATCAAGTAAGGTTTCGAATGGTTCAATGTCGTTCAAACCTAAATATCTGTCGGTAGGAACTCCGGCTCTTTCACAAAGCCACATCGCCAACTCGGTTTGCATTTTTTGTCTCGAAGTTTTTAAGATATTGTCGTAGTAAGACTGAGCAACGGTACGGTGCTTGATGACATGATCCAACATCGTTCCGGGATCTCCCCCCACCAAATTTGTCCACGTAACGGTGTCTACTTTCTTGCATGTTTTCAGATAACAGAGACCGATGGAAATAGCCATACACAATTTGTTATCATTTTGTACGTGAAAAAGTGATCTCTTTCTTTCTATGCTATTTTTGGGACCAAAGAGAGATGTGATGCGTAATTTTCTATTGGCTCCTCCTTTGGGAAAATCGATGGACCCGATGGTGACCAATAGGTTTTCGTCGACTGGTAAGCTTTCGTTCGAATTAAGTACCTTGGTGATCTCGGACATGACTACATCTGCATTCAGATTTTCCCAGGATTGTAGCGGCACGACGATCGGATTGTTTAAACTCGAATGACTAATGACCACCCTCCCCAGATCCGCATCGTGACCCCTAGCCTCTGACAACAGGTCATCGAACATATCGTGCAATTTAGTTGGTATGTCTAACAATTTATCCCCCCTTCCACTGCTCGTTAAATTTGACTTTAAATGTGGTGTCGCGGGCCAGATTTTTCTTAAACGTTCGAGTGTCTCTCTTCCAAATGTAATAGGGTTTTTCTAATGTGTCCTCAGAATCGGAACTTTCCCCACTCCCAAATGGTCTACTTGTAGAAGGTTGATCGCCATCATCGAGAGAATGACATGGTTTTTTTAAGGAGATTCCATATCATAGAGAACATCCTGCCATAGATCGTCAATGTGCTTTTCCCATTGGAGTTCCCTTAATTGGTTCTCGACATCACCGACTAAACCATTCGCTGCTGCAAAGAACTGCACAGTGTCTGTGTTGCTCAAGGAGTCCAGGATTTCTCTTAATAAACTGCTGTCTGCCATCTCTTAATTATAAAAAAGACTATATTTAATCATGTTCATGCAAGTAATAAAACGTGTTTTTCTTAAAAGACATGTACATACTATTTCCTATATATTTTAGTAAAGTTTCAAAGGATAACGGGCAATTTTCATTCTCAATATCCAGGGGTTTATGTTTGCCTGGTTCTCGATTCTGTAATCATAGAGGAGTTATGATTAATCTTGGTTACCTTTTAATGCTTTAACATTCCTTTGTGGTAAAAAAAAAAATAACAGAAGAATTATTAAATTTCAAAAAAAGTTTTTAATTGTAATACAAAGTTTCACAAAATTTCATGTGTATAATCACTATTGTATTAATAGATACCAATGCTCATTAAAAAATATGTATAAAATGCACATGAAGAATAAAAAAAATGTGTAAAACAAAAATTATATTAAATCAAGAGCACTGCCAATGGTGTAATATATGCCCGTCAACAATCAAATCCTTTTTCATACAACATTTCTGTTCATATAAAACAAGTTTCCTATAGCTGCAAAGATGGCTATAAAAAGTTCGGAAAACTAAAAAATTCTTAACTTCTTATAAGTTCAAGGGGTGTAACTCTTGCAAAATAATTCAACCACACCGAAACACAAACTGGAACTGTAACTCTTTATTACAAAACAATAAAGCAAGGTCCAATCCTATAGCTGCAAAGATGTCAAAACGAAGTCGGGAAAACTGAAAAATTCTTGTAAGTTCAAGGGGCGTAACTCTTGCAAAAATAAATCAATCACACCGAAACGCGAACTGGATCTGTAACTCTTCATTACAAAACAATAAACCAAGTTTCAATGCAATAGCTGCAAAGACGGCAAAAAAGTCCGGAAAACTAAAATGACACCGGACGGACAACGCCATAACATAATACGGGACAGGCGTATAAAAAAATGATTAAGTATTTAAAAAACATGCAAAAATCACAAGTTTATGTTAAAATCATAAGAAACCTTGAACATAGAAAATACCCCAAATCAGATTAAAATCATTGAAACAGTAAACAATAACACAAAGCAAAATAATGCACCCTGCACATGAATTATAAAAAAAACCTGCATTACACAAAATGTGTGTGTATCCGAGTGTAATAAAGCTACAGAACATCAGCTTTCATTCACCACCTAATATACACTGAACAATGTGAAAAAACATGAAACAGCTAGACCAAAAAATACATCGTAATAATAATGCATCCTGCACATAAGAGTATAAAAAACTACATAGCACAAATTATGTGTGTATCGTTCTCCAAATGTAATATAAATTGCAAAACATCACCTTTCATTCACCACCTAATATTTATAAAAAAAAAAAAAGGTGAAAAACATGAAATAGCTTTTTGTTTTTTAAGTATGCTTGACCAAAAAGATATATATTTCTATATATATATATATATATATATATATATATAGCGTGTCTTCTTTCAGTCATAAATCTCCAACATGAACAAAAAAAATCATCATCAATAAAAGCACACAAATCTATGAATTGCTTTCAAACTTCAGCTGCTTTTTAGCAGTTCTGGCTCTAGATCTAGTAGTTGGTGGAGAATACCGAGGAAGAGTAAGCAGCTGATGTTGTGGCACAGGTTGTTGTCCAGACTGAGGATGCTGAAGCTGTGGATCATGTTGCTGAGGTTGTAGAGGCTGTGGAACAGGTTGCTGAGGTTGTGGAACAGGTTGTTGAGGCTGTGGAACAGGTTGCTGAGCTTGTTGAGGCTGTGGAACAGGTTGCTGAGGCTGTGGAACAGGTTGCTGAGGTCATGGGGCAGGTTGCTGGGTTTGTTGAGGCTGTGGAACAGGTTGGTGGGGTTGTTTTGTTTTGTTTTTGTTTGTTTATAGCCGCCTGAGCAATTTTTCAGCTATCCGGCGGCTGTCACCATTACCGGTGACAGGGCTGCAAATTTAGGCCTATGCTCGGCACTCAGGGCCTTTGAGCAGGGAGGGATCTTTATCGTGCCACACCTACTGCGACACGGGACCTCGGTTTACACGGTCTCATCCGAAAGACCGGCACCCATGTCCCACAGTGGGATTGGTGGGGTTGTTGTCCAGGTTGCTGAGGTGTGTCTGTATCAGCTGCAGTTGTGTATGATGATGGTGACAGCAAATGCCTATCAGGAATGTTCAGTGTTTGGCAGCAGCGATTTATCCAAAACTTGACGAGTTTCCTCAGTCCAAAAAGTATTATCAGGGTTGTAACTGTTACTGCCCATATCAAAAATCCTAATAAAAAAATTAAATATACATGCATCAACTGTCAACAAAGTATTAAAATTTTAAAAGACAGTAATTTATACTTCGACACATTTTTTTTTAAAAAAGTGGGTCTATCCTAATTTTTTCCTTTGTCTATTTTTTCTTTCTATAATCCTTGTTTCTTTAAAAACAAATCCTAGATGTTTTTTAAACAGATTGAAATAATAAGACAGTTAAATACCAGTTGCCACTTCACTGAGGAATGACTGTGCAGAGGTAATGGGCAAATCAGTTTTCTGTTGTTCTCTGTATCTAAATGTACCAGCTTCTAAAAAAAATATTTAACAATACTACAGTAACTTTTACTTAAAATATTTTCACTTGTGTATGTAACAATTATTTTCTACTTTCAAAGAAGTTAGATATTTTTAATCAATTTTAGACAAAAACAGATTGAAAAAAAAAACAAGTCAGTTTTAAATACCAGTTCTCATGTCGCTGACTAATGATCCTGCTGTAGTGGTCAAAACAGTTCTTCGCTGTTCTGTAATTGCTGCAGCTACAAAAAATTGAATTTCACTTTAAAAAAAAAAATAGAGAAAAAAAATCTACTATAATAACGATTACTTGAATATTTCTCACATTAATTTTTACTTCCAAAGAATTTTAAAAATGTTACTTTAAAACGACAGGCAAATGCAAACTTAAACATTAAATTTCTTTCAGTAAGTTCTTCAGTGCATATCGCAATTGTTTCCCAACAAAGGTGCATTGTGATTATCTGCATATACATTAAACAGTGTTAAATTAATACTTCAGTACATTTTGCAAAGTAGCTGAAATATGCTAGGTACATTCCATGAACAATAACATACTTTACCATCAGGTGGGGCGAATGATAGTTAAATTCTGTATTTTTAGTGTTCACAGGAAAAGTACAAATTTTGCTGAATTGGGAAGGTTCCCCTTCATTATGATATTGTCAGATTGTTAACCAGAAGTTGGTATAGATTTGAAAATGTGTCCGCAGAATTTCCTTTACTTCAGGATGCATATGAATGTAGTAAAAAACATTTTTTAGTAGTCATACACTTTTTATACATTGTATTCCTTTAAATTAAATAGTACAAGATCATTGTTGGTATGGGCAATGTCATTTACTTTATCGTCATTGGCACATCTTTTTCTAATGGTGTTTAAAATACTGAACTGTTTGAAGTAATGACAGAACATGTTTACATTCTGTTAGACTGTTCCATTTTACACCATGCAACTACAAATATATATATTCGGTGCGTTCCGCCAACTATAACAAACATTGCAGAATCAAGGTAAACATTCCATAGTAAAATAGGCAGTGATTTGATTGGTTTCTAAAAATGTCACGTGGCATACTTTTCTCACGATACTTCTACTATTAATACCACTGCCCCCCCCCCCCCCCCCCCCTCCTTTTTTAAAAAAGAAAATCACCATAAATACCATCAAATGATATTTTACTTACGAGGGCACTTGTGGAAATTTCTGTCTCTGCCCTTACGAAACTAAACAGTCTGCGGCAAATTGACCGTAGAGTAGCGGCAAATGATTTTGTTCACCAAAAGCTTAAATCCAAGTTCGCGGCCATTCGCAGCTAGCAGTGAACTTGCGGCGAACAACTATGATGTTCGCCACAGCTACGCCAAAAATCAAAATTTGTCTGATACAGCCTGAAGTAGCGGTGAACTTGCGGTAAATGATATAGAAGTTCACCGCAAGTATACCAAAAGATTTTAAATCTTAATAGATTGCTTGTATGCATATATGTGCAGCAATTAATGCAAGTGGTCTTCTCATTCTGTCATTGAACTTAGATAGGCAAAGGAAAAATATATCAAATTTCCGAACTTATTGACACTGGACATTATGATGTAAAATTAAAAACTAAATTGCTCTTCTGGGCTTAATTACTAATCTAAATACCCATGTGTAATATCAAAATAATATAAGAAATACAAGCAATTGTGTTACAATTGTATTTATATTGTACATATACTGAGTAGAGAACAAGGATATACCAAACTTAATTAACAGTAAGCATGACTGTGATAAGTTTGTATTATTCTATGTACATGTAGGCTACAGAGTTACTGTGTTCACTGGGTTAATCACTCGGATTTAACTGAATACACAAATACTGATGTACTACATATGTATTCCATCATTCAATTTCTCAATCGGATTCTTTTAGATTTGGTACTTCACATAGAAAGTAATTTTCAGATTTTTCATCAAAATTAACATTCACTACTACTGACATTATGTTCGAAGAATCCACAACACAGACAGTAGTTGATGACTTCGTAACTCTGATATGGCTAGCTTTCACGGAGAGGAAGTTGGAATTCACTAGTGAAGGCTTCGTTTCTTCAAATTTACGTAGCACAGCAACCAATTTTGAATCACAAGGGCACGAGGTCATCAAACATTCACATTTTTTGGCATGAATGTAATATAAAATGGATCCATAACAGAACACATTTTTTTCAGACTCATAAAACTTCACAGTAAAGGTGTTTCTTACACTGACTCTACTATATGCTTCTGAGTGAATTGTGAATCCACGAAGACAAATTCTTCTATAACAAAAACATCTTGAAGGTTTGAATTGCACTGTTGAAACAAGTTTTGCAAATATTTCGTCTGAGAAATGCATATTTATGTGGCGTCCCACGGGTGTTGAACCGGAGTGTGTTCCAGTGATTTTTTGCGAAACTTCAGAGGTACGGTACATTTTTGCTGCAAAAGCCCTGTGAACTGAATCTTCAATAGGATGAAGTAAAAATGGCATTTTCTGAACAATATTCAATGAACTAATAATTTGAAGTTCTATATTTTGTGTTCCATGGAAAAGTTCTGTGGGCAAACCATTTGCATTTTCATACGGGAAACAGGAATACACCCATAATGGACCTAAGTCCTCTACACATTCAGGCAAATGCAACAGGGAGTGCATACATTAAGTGTTAAATATCTTTCTCCATACATTGAACTGAACATATGCACAAAGTATGACAACAAAATCTTGCTCTTCTCCAAATCCTCAGGGGTAACACAATCTGTGCACAAAAGATAAATTCCTTCCACAAAAGAGGCATAGTGATGAAAATATTTTTCATCAAGAATATCGCATAAAATTGGAAGAGAATAAAAGAACAGCCATGTTCTCAATTCTGATGCTTTCCAGTACTTGATGTGATTTGAAATTGTTCTTGGTACTCTTGTTATGTAGGATGGGGGTTTAATTTTTTTGAGACGATCATCAATAATTGATAAGCTGGATGAGACTGAAAACATGTCTTTACTGTGGCTCGCACTTGTCCAGAGGCTAATTAAAAGTTTGGTAACACCAAGTAGCACTCCATGCATATAATCGATGCATGAAGACTTGACAAAGTCATAATATTGAAGAGTCATTAAAAAAGATGGTCCCTTAATTCCATTCACAACACTTCTGCTGTTTACAGCTTCAACAGCATCATTAACACATTCCTGGGTAGTTCTCTTTCTTGGTTGTGGCTTGGTGTGGTCATACGAAAATGTCCGCACTGAACCCCCTTCAGCAGTCCTAAAGGTTTCTCCTGAATGCAAACTGCAAACATCTTAAACAGCTATACTGTCCATTGAATTGATTGCAATTCATGACTAAGCTCTTAGCTGGTAAATCAGCAGTGCCACAAATTAGGTATGATTTGCTGTTGTAAATTTGGCCATTGATGGTGAAACCAGTTCCATTTGTTTCCAGATCTTTAAGTGTTTGAATCAAAGGTTTAGTATATCCATTCATAAATGGTTTCAATTCACCAAACCAAAGTCCGTATAAAATCATATTTTCAGTTTTCATTCTCTGTTTCATGGGCAATTCATTTACAGTAAGATAGAGGGGCCATATGGAAACTTTCGAACTTTTAAATATAGGTATCCCATCTGTGTTCCATGTGAAAGATATATTGTAAGGATTGTCTTCTGATAGAGGTCCACCTGGCTTACACAAATTTCTGTAAAGTTTCCCATCATAAATATCTTCAATTCCAGATGCTTTTTTCTTCCTTCTTGTAAATCTATGCCTTAAACTTTCAACTATTCCCTCTCTTTCTAAAAATGTTTGTACTTGCTGTTTGACAGGAATTTCAATGAAGTAGCTTTTCTTTTTCGAAGGCAATTGTTGCTGACATTTTTCATTTGGACACACATCTGCATTAGCAGTGACACCGCAAAAGCAAGTGGGACAGTAGAAATGTTTCGTCATTGGGGATTGAAGATCTGAGAAAAATCGTTTAAAAGTGTACATGCTTTTTAGTCCAGGGTGAGAATTCAAGCAGTGGAGACTAATTATTGTCAGTAAGTCACTAAGTTGGGCACCACTGATGCTGTGACAAATAGAATAGAGTAGGATCAGTACCATGCTTGTGTAGACTGTCATATGATGACCATGGTAAATTGTAGAATTTCTATCAAAATCATCAGTTTCCTGTTTTTCAGACTCTACATTTTCATCTGTTTTTTCATCAGAATCATCACTAGCATAGATTTCTTGAACATCCATAAGATCATGCCACTTTTCTTCCGAAAATAAATGATCATTGTTAGGATCTTCAGTATCGAAGAATAATGCCTCTTCAATTAAATGTTGTACTGTCTCTCCGATATTCAGATTGTCAGGTTCTTCCATCTGTTCTTCACAATCATTATCATTTGAATCGTGATCATCACCTGAAAGTGACTGACCTTCTGCACTAGTGCCTGGCACATCAACAGACTCACTTTTCGCCTTCTTAGGTTCGTTTTTCTTGAACGAGTATGATCGAGGTCGCACTCTTCCAAGCTTGTCTACTTGCTTTTTTGACTGCTTGTTACCATCAGCATTGTCTACAAAAAAAAATATTCAGATTGGTTGATATCAAATCTTTAGTCCATTTAACATTATACTACCCAAAGTAATTTTTCCTGCTACACTCCACATATATATGCCTCTATCAATGACAAGTATATACCTGCATGCAGATCCGCTCACAATTTGACACAGTCTTCTATAATATACTGCCGATATGAAATATGGTATATCTACCTATCAGCAAATCATTTTCAAAATCTAGCTTTGCCTATAAGTGCATGTTCCTTCACAACTTATAAACTAATGTAACTAGATGTCTGCCCCTAAACAGGACTAAAATACTCCCCACAGCAAACTTGACCTCAGAGATATGACTAAGTCCAAGAGCCATAACTCAGTCAAATATTGATCAATAACAATGAAACTCAAATTTGATCTGTATCTCGTTATTGTAAACAATCATACCAAGTTTCATTTCAATATCTGAAAAATTAATCCAAAATTTTAAGTCCAAGAGCCTCACTCAAACATTTATCAATAACGACGAAACTCAAACATGATCTATTACTCATTATTGTAAACAACTATGCCAAGTTTCATTTCATTACCTGTATATTTAATCAAAAAAATGTCTGAAAACAGAACATGAATGATGGACGGACTGTTGCGGGTGTATAAAAATATTCAGTTTATTTTTATTATTTTTATATTCAATATATAATTGGTACATGTAAGTACGGTGGGCGAAGTGTATGAACTACGATCTACAGTATGATAGTTAATCTCTTATTTCATTAAAAATATTGTTTTCTAATAATATTTCAGGGCGTCTGTGGCTGAGTGTTTAAGACATCAGTCTCATACCACAAAGCCTCTCACTTCCAGCCCGCATCGGGTTGAACTCTGCTTGTGCCCATGTGGCTGTGTGATGAATACAGCTTGTGCCCATGTACAAAAAAAAAGAGAAAAAAAATACATAGTACAATGTATCTGAGTTTTCCATTACCATACACAGTCTGTCCCAAAGGATGTTAAATTCCTACGACATGTACCTACTACTCTCGTACCATCACTTTATCTCACAAAGTTTGACTTCCCTTTTGTCATGTCATTGTGACAAAACATCAAGATCTCTATTATGGCAGATGATAGGCAAAAAATTCACGTGTGGGACTTTCAAGGACATGCTTTGGAAGATGTCAGATATTTGTAAGGTTATTGATGGCCGGTACGAAAGTTGTAGTTAAATATCTATAAGGAATATTTTGATACCTTGCTTTGGGGTAGGTTTTGTGTGGAGAAGGAGAAATATACCCCAATCCGTGCACGTTTTTTCATGCACAAGTAATATCCAACTTTTAGCACTGAACGGATCGTAACTCTCCCGTCTATCAACAAAATTTTTCATGAGAGCAATAATTTCGCAGCTTATTTCTTTCCAGAAGAATTCACTGATCAGTGATCAACGTACTTTCCTCAATTTAGTAACACAAAACAAGCATAATTACCAAGTGGATGGCTTGAGTCTGCCACTATTTTGCTCTTTGTTTAGCTTTTGAAACTCTTAGTGTGTGTGTGCGTTTTATTTGTTTTTTTTTTTTTGTTTTTTTTTTGTGCAATGAAATATACACATACTTTAGTCTTTAGACATCTGTGTTTAACAATTTCAAGGGTGATGACACAATCACCATATCACTGTGCCATGTCACACAGAAATGGTAATCAGGAGTTGACATTTCAATCACAGTTTAATTCTCGACAACAACCTCACATGTCAGAGGTCGCCATCTTTGTTTGTGAATTAACTACGATCCCGATCTCTAAAAATACCTTTAAAAATCATGCAATATTAAATTATGATAAGAAAACTAGTCAGACAATAGGACCGATGACTATGTGTTTTCAGTTTGTCCTTCATAAAAATTATCTAGGACAGCACTATTCGTCTGACTGCGGCATCACAAAGAAGACAGTGGGCATGGAGGGGACGTGCAATAAATTCGACGTGATCCAGCCCAGTAACTTGCCCTCATAGCCCCTTCAGGCTTTTTTTTTTTTTAAATTAAAATTCTATTTACATCATAAATTGTACTTACCTTGCGAAGAATCGTCCATTTTACTCTGCTTTTGTCATAAATCTTGTATTGAATGCAATGTGTCGATCAAAACGCGTTCTCGGTTCTGTTTGTAAATGGAAACCGGAAGTGTACCCGAGGCGAAGAATCTAAATGTTGTAAACCGAATATTTCAAATAAGTTGCTAAATAAATATAAAACGATTCTATGAAACCATTTATTAAATATATTCTAATTTGGCAAACAGAATTTTTTTAAAACTATGATTAATGTATATGATCACGCTGAAATCTTATCGTTTTGTCGAAATTAGGAACCGAAATATTAGTCCAGACCAATCAAGTTTTTGCGCGCAATAACACAAATCAGATAGATCGAGGGCTACATCGACATAACATTGAGAAAGAAATCTACAAAGAATGTCAAAAAGAAGAGTGAAAGACCCTGGAAGATTTGCCGACGAAAACAGTAAGTTCATAATAGCTAAGAACACAGTTTTGTTGTAAATGTGAAATTAACATAAATTATACAGGTATAATCAGCTAGTTTATTTTTTATTAATAGTGGGCGCCATCCCTGCCACCATGCATATATCGTTATTCAAATTATACTTCCAACTTATTTTATTGATATTTGCATTACATATTATAACCATGCAAAATATTCTGGAACTTTTGCAGTATTTTGTACATGAGATTAAAATCTTATCAAGTTTTCAGAGTTTGTATTGGCGGATCCAGAGGGGCGGTGGGGGTTCCAGGTCCAGCTCTAGCAGGAAGTATGTACGTGTTCCTGACAACACATCGATCATACCAGTCTTTAACAACTTTCGATCACTGTTAAATGCATATTAATTACTGTAAACACCATTCTTGTTGTAGCTGAGAGACAAAAAAAAATTGAAGAATATGCTTGCATGTTGCTGGTTTGTTACTTGTGTGAATAACCAAATCATTTTTATGTCAGAGTATAGTTATTAGTGTGAGTGAAGTTTAAACTTCTAATCGATGGTATGTCAGTCATGTCTACGGGGTGATTCTGTCTCCCCTTAAACAGGAAGTGCCATATCTCGAAAACCATTGAGATCCCCATCCTTAAACCATGTCAGTGTTAAAAATACGGATTTATATAATTACCTATATCTTGTTCTATTTTCATTCATTGTATTTGTGTAGTGAAAATGTCAAATGGTTTGTTTTTGAAGGGTGGTATGTGATCCGTTATTTGTCTGACGAAGAGTTGAGCCCACCTCTCCAGTTAAATCAGCTGGAAGATGAGGAAACAGGGGAAACAGGGGAGGAGAAGGCCTTCAAATTGGGGGATCGTGTTCAAGCACCATGGACTGATGGTATTCTCTACCTAGGGGTGATTGAATTTGAATGTGGTATGTTGATTATAATTGATGACCATTCACATGTATCTGCTGCCTATTAAGCTAGTTCAGGGCAGCGTATAGTCAGATAAATGTACGTGGTAATCTTTATTTAGATAAATTTATGTGTATATATATATATATATATATATATATATATATATATATATATACACATGTACATTCCATAACTATGCAGGGTTTTTTCTGAATGTTAGCGGAAACCCAGCTACCTTTTATTTTCACCTTTGTAGTGTATATAGCTGTATATATTAATGTATTTCTGAAAATTTCTAAAAATTCAGAGATCAATTTGGGGAAAATGCATGTGCAAGCAGGGCCCATAAGGCACTGTATGCTTTTTATGCATTACATGTAATCATATCAATCATGGTAATAACACGCAAACAAGTAGCACTGCTGCATGCCTGCATGGGACAAGTTGAGCAGATAGATTTTTATGTAGAACCTGTAGACAAGCAGATGATTAAGATACAACATATATATGATATCAAAAGCAAATGATATACTGAGAACCATGCCAGCATTGGTTTTTTTTTTGTCTTTTTTTTTTGGTTCTTTTTTTTTGTTTCTTTATTTTAATTAAGATTAATTAAGATTTAATTCCCAGGGGCATGTGAATTTTGTGGTAGGGAAAGTACATTTGGTATTTCTACCTGTCCTTGGCCAAGTTGGGCTAGTATTTCAAACATCTATTTGTCTTCCTCTGGTAGTAAATGGGCACATTTTGGAATGAACACTAAAGAAAATGTTTTAAAATGATTCGAGTGAGCAATCTTGCCACTGCATCTCTTATTAATTTAATCAAAATTGTAGAGACGAAAGAGGGTTGCCTAAAATATAAAGAGCAAGCAAAGAAAAAAAAGACAAAGAAAGCTAGGAAAAAGGTAGCTTCTGAAGACAATGCAGCACTCAAGAAGAAAAAGAAAGGTAAATGTCTACGTGTACAATATTGTTGTGATGTCTAAATTGCTCTTATTTCCATGAATTAAATTTTTCTTCATATTTAGATGAGGCCCATGGGCCACATGGTGTAAAGAGTTGCAGTTCCAGCTCACATTTTGGTGTAATTGATTAATTTTTGCAAGAGTTATGTCCCTGGAACATTGAGGAATTTAAGAAATTTTAAGTTTCCGCACTTCTTTGGCCATGTTTTCCGCTATATGATTGAAACTTGGTTTATTGTTTTGTACTGAAGAGTTACAGTGCTTGTTCAAGTTTCATTGTTGTTGAATTATTTTTGCCCGGGTTAAGCCCCTTAATTTTAGAGGACCCTGTGAGGATCCTGGTTAGAATAGGTCCTCTGCATCTCCATGCCTGTCATAAGAGGCGACTGATTAGGGCGGTCCTGCAGATGGGAATGGAAAAACTGAGGCCCCATGTCACAGCAGGTGTGGCACGATAAAGATCCCTCCCTGCTCAAAGGCCCTGAGCGCTGAGCATAGGCCTAAATTTTGCAGCTCTTAACAGACAATGGTGACGACTTCACATAAGTGAAAATTCTTGAGAGGGACGTAAAACCGTAAATAATCAGTCAATCTTAATTTGAGAAAAATCTTACAATTTGACAGAATTCTGGGTTTTTTTTGTGCCCCATCTTTGCAGCTGCTGCATGAAAATTTGGTTCATCATTTTGTTGTATTAAGAGTTCCCCTGTTGGTGTGATTGGTTGATTATCATTTACTAAAATTGATGGGCGTATTATGCCACACTGCTGTTGCTCGTTTTATGAGAGAGTAAAAAGAAATTCTGGGGTCGGGATGAAAATTTTGGGTCGGTCAGTTAGTAGAAGCACATTTTTTTCTAGGCCTTAATTAGCTCTGACAACGGAGATTTCATCTAAAAAGTAAGATTTTAAGTAAGATAAGTAGAAATTAAAACTGAAAGTTTCGGGACATTTGGTCTGAATTAATGGCAGTTGCACACTATATAGAGCGCACAAATATTTATTGGACTTGTTTTTAACGAAGACTGGAACCTTGAACCAAATTCTGCTCCGATTGCCCAGTTATATCTAACCAACTGAATTTTTTTCCCCTCCAATTCTAGAGAATAATGAGAAAAAGAAGAGGATGGAGTCCGCAAAACAGCAAACAGCTATTGCTACAGCAGAAGAAATTTTTAAGTCTGCTCTGACACCTGCTACTACTGAAATCAACACTTCTGCTTGTTCTACAACTTCATCTCCTAACCATGCCACTGCCATTTCTCCAGTGAAGCCACAGACTCAGTCATCAAAGCCTTCCACTCCTCCTTTCATTAGAGGATCAGGAGTTTTACCACCCTATCCACCATTTTACTACAGTTCTATGTATCAGCCACCTCCTCCAAAGTCATCTACCTTGTCAGAACATCTGCCATCTCACTTGCAAATGACAACTGCAACAACCAAAATCAACAGTTCTGCTTGTTCTACAACTTCATCTCTTAACCACGCCACTGCCATTTCTCCAGTGAAGCCACAGACTCAGTCATCAAAGCCTTCCACTCCTCCTTTCATCAGAGGATCAGGAGTTTTACCACCCTATCCACCATTTTACTACAGTTCTATGTATCAGCCACCTCCTCCAAAGTCATCTACCTTGTCAGAATGTCTGCCATCTGACACTCCTTGTGCAATTGATGATGATATTGATGTTGTAAACCTAAATCCTGGTGACAATGTATCTACCCGCCGCACTTCCACTCCTCCTTTCATCAGAGAATCGGGAATTTTACCTCCCTATCCACCGTACTTCTGTAGTTCCATCTATCAGCCACCTCCTCCAAATCGATCTACCTCAACGGAAAGTCTGCAGCCTCCTGACACAGTTGATAGTGATATAGATGTGCCATCCTGTCATTCTTCATCTGGACAGTCAAGTTCTTTTTTATCTGCCCTATCTGATAATGAATGTGGGGATTGTATACTTAAAGATACTGAACTGAGTACCTGTAGGGAGTTTCAGAGGCAGCAGGAGAGGGACATTTCGTACTGGAAGTCCGAAGCTCAGAAATTAAAGGTAGAATTAGGTAAGTGTTTTTAATATATACATTCTTTTTTTTTTGTGATTACTTTGGAGCAGTGTTTGGTGTTTGTTGTGTATGTGGTTTTTTTTTCATATTATTATTATTATTTTAGGGAATAATTCAAGTGTGTTAAATTTTGTTTTTCCTCTTAAAATCTGCAGACAGCTTGAAAGAACATAGTTCCTTGAAGGCAACGGCATGTGGCAGTTTCAACCAGGAAGATCATTATCTTCCCAAGAGGGGAATATGCGTGGAAAAATGTTCTTATGTAAGTATATAACCATTTCTCACTCTTTCAACTTGAATTACATATATGCAACACTGGCACAGTGGTTAGAGCAGGGCAGAATAATCTAGTGATTCTGGATTCGAATCCCACTGGGACAGTCACATGAAGGCTGGTCTTTTGGATGAGACCATATAATCAAAGGACCTGTTTCGCAGCAGGTGTAGCATGTAAAAGCCTCGCTGCTAAAAGCCATTGTGATAAGTGGTATGCATGGGTCTAAATTTGCAGCCCTGTCACCGGAACTGGGGCCAGTTTTATAAAAGGACTTACAACGAAGACAAAACATAAACTTTGGCGATTACTTTTTAATTTGCATTAACTTTTAAAATGGTTTAAATCAGTTTAAAGATAATTTAGAAATACATTTTCAACAATCAATGATTTGGCAAACAAAGAAGGGGAAAGCATGTGATGAATTCTGGTACACATGCAAACAATTTCTAAGCTTGAACTTGTATTTTGTATATATAATTACATAGTTTTATTCAGTTGATCATTTGTTATCCATAGGTTGTTGCTGAAAACCCTGAATCCATTCCTCAAGGTTTTGTAAAATTTGTGGAGGGGCATGACATATACATTGACACGAAGTGGATTTCCAACCTTAAGAGTCTTTTCAGAGGGAAAACGAAGCCACATTGTTTAAAGCTCACCATGAATGGGTTATACGAACCGAAGGAGTTTAAAGACAAAACTGCAATGACGGTATTGCAGACGCCTCTGGGCCAGGCTTTGAAAGGTGAGGTCATAATGAAACATGCAAGATACTAGCTGACACTAATGCAATTCCATATCTATATACCTTAATTTTGAATTACATACAATGTTTTCAAATTATTTTTTCATACAGCATTTGCTTTCTCCACACTTGGAATGGACAATACCGAAATTGTGAAGGCCATAAATACAAAGATTGGAACAATGTGCAGAGCAATAAAACACAACAGACAATCGAAGTAGATGGATTTATTTGATAAGATATCAACGTCATGTGATCTCATTTGCCCATATTAAGACAAGACATATTGATTATTATGTTATGGTGTTATCTGTCTGTCTGAGGTTATTATGCAGCTTTCCAGACAATTATTATATTTGCAGCTACTGCATTGATATTGAAACTTGGTTAAGAATTTGGTTTATAGCTTTGCAGTATAGAGTTACATTTCCAGTTTGCATTTCTCTATGACTGAATTATT
Organism: Ostrea denselamellosa; assembly: GCA_024699665.1. Classification (NCBI taxonomy): domain Eukaryota; kingdom Metazoa; phylum Mollusca; class Bivalvia; order Ostreida; family Ostreidae; genus Ostrea; species Ostrea denselamellosa. The sequence goes on along the minus strand of JAMZEH010000075.1, from coordinate 2,792,139 downwards.
GTTGCAAGATTTGTGCTGTGCCACTTGAATTTAGAAAATTCTAAAATTCATAGTTTTTGTGACTTAATAGCAATCTTCGCAGCTACATAATTGAAACTTTGTTTTTTTTTCTTATTTTCATGTATTTATTTATATTTTTTTTTTGTTTGGAAAAGGTAAGGAAAATTATAGAATTTTACTGTCCCATACTTTTGGTTTTTGGTCATTTTTGCAGCTATCTGCATTGAAACTTGGTGAATTGTTTTGTAGTAGAGAGTTATAGTTAGTTGTGTTTCCGTTTCAAATTGATTGATTTATCATTCTTTACTGAAATCAACAGGTGTATTATGCCCCACTGGTATTGCTCTGGATGACATTTATATTGAAGTTTGATTTTCAAGAATTGGATTAAGTGCTGTGATTTCAACCATGAGGATAGCATTTATATTGGATTTTAATTTGCAAGAATTGGATTTATTTAGTACTGTGATTTCAACCATTTGTTTGATGTACTTTCTTATATTTCAAGGTAGGTCAGTATATTTTCAATTTATGTCATAATTATCATTTAGACACATTTTATTTATTAATATTTTCATTATAATCATGATGATTCATGAAAAAATTATCCCAAGGAATGATAAAGAAAAGTTTGCAGCAATATGTATCCATTTTTTAAAATTAATATCTATTGTAATTGATTGATTAATCAACTGTGTTTATACTTAAGAAAATCAATTGCTGCATAACTGATCCATATCATCTTCATCTGCCTTTTAGCCATTAATTGAAACTGGAAAATATTATTATCATTTACAATACAATTAAAACAAGCAGAAATTGTTTTTAAGCCCACATTTGTGTTGTCATATCATTTTAATATAGAGTTACATATATATAAAGTAATAATGGATTATACTGGTTTGTTTAGTTATGTATTTCTACGCCTACAGCCATTCACTCTTACAAATTTGGAGTGAATGCTTTATTACAACTGGCAGATCAATGCCAAGTAGTGCAAGTCTTTAATTAATGCATATGTGGATGTTAATGCATGTGCATTTTGATTTTTGAAGTTTTGAGGAAGCATTTCAAATGACCAGTCTTAGCAGACATTGTTTGCCAGATAATTGATTTAACCTCTAACTTCACCGGAGGTTCACCACAAGCCTAGACCCTGACCATATATGGAACATCGCCAACGGTTCACCATATTCCATATATGGTTATCTCAAGTTTGCGGCAAGTCTACGGCAAACCTCATTTGCATGATAAAAAGTCGCCGTAAGGTTGCGACGAACATTCTGCAGAGCTGCAAACTTCGCCAGAGGTTCACCATAAACCTCAGTCATGCCCATATATGGAACTTCGCCAGAGGTTCACCGTTACCATATAAGGCAATCGCAAGTCTACCGCAAGTCTACGGCAAACTTAATTTGCATGATAAAAAGTCGCCGCAAGGTTGCTGCAAACAGTTCGCAGTAAATTTGCCGCTAGGTTTGCGGCAGATTCGCCGCAGTAGTTCGCCAGAGGCCTGTTTTTTTCGGTAAGGGTGATCACTGGCCATTTTCTAATCACCCCGTCGAACAGAAGCTGGACACTACAGCTGAAAACTCGTATTTCGACAGGTCGCATCATCCGTTCGCACTGAGTTGAATAGCTAGTGCAGTCATATATTCCACGGGCAGGCCAACACATTTCATCACAACTCTCTGAAGAGCCACTTATGACTGCGAATTTCATTGATAAAATTAAAATCCACGCCGATAATTTAAGTCTTCCCATCTTGATAGCTTCGCGGGTAAGGGAAAATTGCACGAGCTTTCGATCACATGACTTTTTTGTCAAGGGTCTAATTTTTGGGGGGGAGGGGAAGGGGGATAAATTCCATGCTGGTAGTAATGACAGTTTTATTGAAAATGTTTCATCAGTAAATTTATTACATATGAATACGTTTATTGTTATGCCAGTTCCGATCAGGTAAAAGTGTACGTTCGGACAAATTGGAACAATGAATAATGATGACCTACCCTTATTTTCTTTTAAATTGACATTTTTTAATGCAGAAAATAGAACATCTATTGTTTATTATTTCTAATTTAAAGCTTACAAGGGACAGGGTGAAAATATATACAATGACAATGATTTATTTGTACAAACACAATAAGAGATAATATTGGAAAAAAGACACACAGCATTCAACGAAATCAGTGAACACATTGCATGAACGTAGCGTCAGACAACAATGTTGTATTGAATATTATACTGCAATCAGACAATTTACAATTATTATGATGTATTATACCAGATATGGTGTACATGAGATAAAAGGATTTAATAATAATTAATGCAAATCTAGGAATAAGTCGCTAACTACTAGTACAAAAGTGTAAATATATCAACCCAATCATACGACCATTACTGTTTAGCGCCGTGCTGTGGGCTGCTTTACCTCATAGTCTTAACCCAATTTTCTCTTTTATTACCATAGCGCCTGTTTGGAGATTTGGCTATCTCTTACAGGAGACTTTATTTGACATAATTGCGGACTTTTTTGTCTTAAAAACTTACATTTAGGTTAATTTTTTAGTGTTATTTTTACTTATTGTGTCCATTCATCCGTGACTTTTACTACGACTTTCACTTGTTCAAATTGCTTTTATCTGTTTATACTTTCATTTGTTGAGGCGTTCCATTATTTGTCGCATACGAAATTTTTCCTCGTACGTTTTGTTCAACACCATCATTTAACCCATCGTACGAAAGAGTTTCGCGTGCAATTGGGTACATGGCTCCACTGATCAGCTATAGCGGCCATGAATTAATATTTTCCCGCGTTTCGATAGTATAGCGGGAAAATGTTGTATTCACTGTGTGTATTTAAAATTGGTATAGTCTATATTTAGTGGTATGGTCCATGGTTTGACCAATAGAATTGCAGAGTAAGGGGTTTTAAGGTTGGATTTTTGTAGGGTGGTCACTTCTAGCCGCCGAACTGCACGAGATAAGCGATATGGATGCGGAGTCCGTTCAGAGGCAAATTATCCAAACTTTACAGCACGCAAATAATGAAATTCTTAGCAGTTTTTCCGAGCTTTTGGATACAAGGCTGGCGGATGTTCAGAAAAATATTAACGATAACCAAAGAAGTATTGCGGAGCGTCAAGAATCTAAATTTGAAGAAGTTCTGTCTGACGGGTATAAGTTCAAAAAGAGGGGAAATGAAGAGCAACACAAGCACAACGTAAAAGTTATCAATAAGCTGAAGGACGCAAATAAGGAACTGCAGGAGCACAAGCTGGAAGAAGCTCAACAGAGGATAGCAGAAGGTTTGGATATTGTGAAACATAGGCAAAAATTAATAAGGCTCGCAGATTCGTCTGAGGCAGGATGGCGAGCAGTAGATGAATATGTGAAGAACCCAATCGCTTCCGACTCGGAGGATGAGAAGAAAATCAGCAAGGCACAGGCGAGAGCAGAACGAAAAGTCAAGGACTCGAAGAGACGGCGTGAGAAGTATCGAGAGGCCGTGCGACCTTATCCAAAGCCAGATTTACCATCAACCTCGACGAGCACAGGAGTCTGGAGATCAGGGCATTGTTACCGCTGTAACACGCGGGGACACTGGAGGAAAGATTGCACAGAAAAATTGGAAGAGAACAAGATAAGTGCATTTTTTGAAAATAATCATTTGATTGAACAGGTTATTAGAGGTAATCTTGGCAGAGTTATTGTAAATCATTCATGCGATAATCTTATTTCACCTGTTGGACGATTGAGAGAGAATGTAAGTCAGTGGCGTTCGATAGGAGCATGTAGCTTTGTTATTGATGTTTTGGAATTTGGCTATAAAATGCCTTTATTTTCTGCACCTGGGCCTATTGAATTAAGTAACAACAAATCAGCTGTTAACAATGAGCATTTTGTCTTCAGAAATTGAAAAGTTGGTACAGAAAGGTTGTATTTTGGAAGTGAGTAAAAAACCTCGATTTGTAAACCCATTGACCGTAGCAGGTAAAAAATTCAAACAAAGGCTGGTTTTAGATTGCAGGCATGTTAACCCACATTTATTCAAATTTAAGCATAAGTATGAGGATGCTAGTACTTCTAGATATTTATTTACATCGGGTGATTATCTTTTTGCATTTGATCTGAAAAGTGCTTATCATCATATAGTTATGCACGAGTTAGACAGGGAATATCTAGGATTTAAATGGCGTGACAAGTATTATGTTTTTCAGGCGCTTCCATTTGGACTTAGTACTGCTGGTTATATATTTTCTAAAGTCATGAGGGAAGTTGTTAAATATTGGAGGTCTCAAGGTTACAAAATCGTTATGTATTTAGATGACGGAATAGGAGGGTCTTCAACTTTCAAGGATGCAAAGTTAGTTTGTGATATGATTCAATCAGATTTGAATATGCTCGGCTTTTTAGTAGCGAACGAAAAATGTCAGTGGGAGCCAGTGCAAAATGTGGTTTGGCAAGGGTTAGTATGGGATACAAAGCAAAATACTGTTACTTTGTCAGAGCGTCGAGTTGAGAAGTTGAAATGCACTATTATGTATCTACTGAAAGGCTACGAACTAGGTTATTTACTATTTGATGTTAGAAGTGTGGCATCAGTGGTAGGACAGATTATTTCGGCAAAGATTGCGTTTGGGACAATTGTTAGATTGAGGACAAGATATCTGTATTTTTGCATTCAGTCACGCTCCAGTTGGAATTCGTTTATTAGATTGCATCCAGAGGCTGTGTCTGAGCTTAAGTTTTGGATAGAAGAGGTAGATGGAATGAGTAAAAAAGGGGCTCCGATAAGTCAGTTGACAGTTTCGGATGTAGACAGAATTAGAATTTATTGTGATGCTTCCGAATCGGGTTATGGAGGTCATTTGACTTTGTGTTCAGAGGGTGAACATACAGATTATGAAGCGTTCGGAATATGGAACGAGTGGGAATGTAGTCAGAGTTCTACAAGGAGAGAGCTGGAGACTGTTAATAGGCTTTTGAAAAACTCAGTAGATATTATAGGCGGAAACAGTAGTAAGGGGTATAGTCTGTCGTCTAGTCTGTCGTCAGTCAGTGACGTCACAGCCCATCCCATAGCCCATCCCATAAAGCAGTCTGGGGTCACCCATCCCATAAAGCAGTCTGGGGTCACCCATCCCATAAAGCCGTCTGGGGTCACCCATCCCATAAAGCAGTCTGGGATCACCCATCCCATAAAGCCGTCTGGGGTCACCCATCCCATAAAGTCGTCTGGGATCACCCATCCCATAAAGCCGTCTGGGGTCACCCATCCCATAAAGCAGTCTGGGGTCACCCCTGTATATAAATCGACATGCAAAGGTTGAGTACAACTAAATTGTTAAGATGGCTGAGCAAATGGTTATGATGGAACTTCTAAATCATGATTGTGGTAAAGAGTGTAGAGAGACGTTGAAAGAGAAGTTGAAAAAGAATATAGGATTCTTAATACTTAGCGTTCTGCTGATTGGACTTATCATTTCTCTGTGTATCGTTGTCAGCGTTTTCCGCGAGAAGCAAAAGCCTAATCTTGTAGACTGTGTTTTACGACCTATATTTAAAAAAGGCGTGGTTAATGCTTGTACATACGTGGATCGGTACCCGCTTTCCAACGAGGTGTACGCCATGATATGTGTTAACGAAACCATACAGATTGACATAAGACGGTTTCATTCCGGAAAACCGGGTGACGAAGGTATTACTTTGAGTAGAACGCAGTGGCAATACCTGAAAACATCTATAGATCATTTGGATGAATCTATTTTGAAAGCACAGACTCATTTAAGAAATATGAACCCGTCTGGGGTCACCTCTATATACGGGCCCGTCTGAGGTCACTGACGTCATGGGTCCACCTGAGCTCATTTATTCATATATATATATGTGAAATTTTACTCGCATCTCATAAACCACTGGACTTTCACGATGGGTGAACATATTACACAGTACAAGTGGAAAATTTTAGCGTGGAACTGTATTACAAGAGATAAGAAAACATGGACACTTCTAGAAGGTCAATGGTTTAACAGCAAGAAAGACTGTATAAATGATTTCAGAGCCAAAATGAGGGAAGGATACGATTTTGCAGATTGTTGGGGAACTCAGGAATATCTGTTAAAACGCCGAATTATGCCTAGGAAGTACTGTTTATAATCCATGATTGTGTGTTCAGTGAAAAAAAGAAAATGGACAAAATTCAGAAGAAAGTTCGTTTTGACAATACTGTACATATAATATCAGTACCATACGAAGACCGGAAGGGAATATGGATGCAGAATGCTATAGATAGAGCTCATTTTAGAAGACGAATTGAGCAAGCAGAGACATTGTTGTCAACAATTTTACTTTTAAAACTAACTGATATGAAAATGTCTGAAGTCAAGTGCAGTTAACAAAGAAAAAATACGGGAGTGTCATGAGTGCTGTGTATATAAAATGAAATGTTTTAGTACACGATTTCATACATCTTATATTCATGAAGATGGAAGGACTGGCAATGGAAAGACAATTAAGGAGAATGAAATTACAGTGGATCAGAATGTGTGAACATATTTTTCAAGTTTTATGCAGACGGAAAGAAGACGACCTTTTGCTGCACATTACATATCTTACGAAATGTGTTAAAACTGCTCTTGCTATTAAAACACAGCTCAAAGTCATGAAGAGGGGAAATACGGATGTACGTGAAGAGGACTGGAAAAAGCTTGGAAATCTGGTAGACAAGTTTAGAGGACTGACGGAAGAAATGGACAGGAACCTTCATCGTCTTGTCTATAGAAGAGAAATAATACGTCGACCTAATGCCCTTTATGTGCTGATGGGAGTGACGGATACTGTAGAAACTATTTTAAAAATTTTACCAAAAACTCTTGCCTTTTATCATGAAAAAAAAAACGATGCTAGAAAAAACGTGGTAAAGATACAATGAATATATATGTCTACAGTTAATAAGGTCTAAAGTCAGGATTTAAAAAAAAACAAACAGCTGAGGGTACTTTAAAGCCATCTGAGGTCACCACTCCTAAAAGCCGTCTGAAGTCACCACTCCTAAAAGCCGTCTGAGGTCACCATTCTACCACTCCTAAAAGCCGTCTGAGGTCACCACTCCTAAAAGCCGTCTGAGGTCACCACTCCTAAAAGCCGTCTGAGGTCACCACTCCCAGGACTAATTTACTATAAATCCGAAGTAGTCATCAACATTTTCCATCAGATCTGAGCTGATCTTACCCGGTACAACATCGTTTCAACAGACATGGAGCAAAGACATCAAGATCTTATTAAAAAGAACTATTCAATTCTTGTGAAGAAAATACGGACCTCTGCAGTCGCCAGACATCTTTATGATTGTAACATTATAACAGATGAGATGAAACAACAAATTGAGACTGAGAAGACAAATTATGATCAAAACAGAAAACTACTCAGTATTATTCTCCGAAGAGGACCAAAGGCTTTTAGAGGTCTCCGAATGGCTCTGATGAAAGCCAGCCAAACAGATTTATCCAAGCTTCTCATTGACAGTGAAGATACCATGTCCGAGTACAATAAGAAGTTAGCCATGGCCCGATCCTTAGTTGTAAACACGGCTGAAAGACAGTGTGCTGAGAACAAACCAAAGGGTGACTCTGTAGCACGACAAATATCTCAAAATGAGCGATGCAGAATCAGTCTGGATGATTTCAACGAACTTTTCCTCACAGTCGTGTCTTTCAAAGACAGGATCAATATACACATCCGTCATTTTACAGCAGCCAACAACGGCCTGGTACCCACAAAAAAGGGAGTAACATTTCCGTTATCCAGATGGCTGATGTTTGAATCTATCCTTCCAGACATCCAAAATTATTTGCAGAACAGCTCAGGCGAAGAAAGGAAATGGCATATTGGAGGAGGAGTGTACGTCTCAATTACCCCGGGATATAATACGGTGGATATAAGACATTTTTGGAAGCCAGATGATGCCCTGGAACCGGTTCCAACAAGAAAAGGTGTGACCCTAAACAAACACAAATTGACCAGGTTACTACAGGCCGTGGAGGAAGTGCAACAGTGTGTTCCCGAACTAAATGACACTGAGCTTTGTGCATTCAGCGAGTCCCATCAGAATCAGCTGGGAATGTTGAATTGCAAAGAGTGTACTCCATTTGGTTATGAACCCCAGCAAGATGTGTCCCTGGAATGTAATGTCGGTGACTCACAAGGCACGTTGTTTATTGAAAGTGACAATGAATGACAGCAATATTGAATAATTGTCTTGCTCATGTGAATAATAATAATAAAAAAAAAGACTGTTACTTGTATAATTGCATCATGATATTCATAATAAGACTGTCCTGTGTATGTATGTATGTATGTATAATTGCATCATGAGATTCATAATAAAACAATATATTCGAATAAAAAAAGAAAAATGGTTTATGATTAATTACAAAATACAAGACAAACAAGAAGGAATGATCAGTCGAGTACAGGATGTCAAAGTATACAGACTATTTGAGACAACTCTACTATACTCCCGGAAATCCGGGGGCATTTGGGGGTCCAGAAAAACTCTATCAAGCCGTAAAACAAGATGGAAAATATAAAATAGGACGTATAAGAATCAGACAATTTTTGAACAATGAAGATCCTTACAGTTTGATGAAACCTATTCGTCGTTCATTTCCCCGCTCGAAAGTCGTAGTGGACACCATTGATTCCATGTGGGACGGGGATTTAGCCGATGTCAGTAATATATCGTCTCAGAATGATGGTTACAAGTTTTTGCTAGTGTTGATAGATATATTTAGTCGCTTTTTGTTCATAGTACCGTTGAAAAATAAGCAACATGGAAATATCACCGATGGGTTAAAATCTGTGTTCCAAACAGGGAGAAAACCACATACTCTTAGGACAGACAAAGGAAGTGAATTCAAAAATCGTTGGGTAAAATCATTTTTGAAAAAAGAAAATGTTCAGATCATATACACCCAGAACGAAACCAAAGCAAACTATGCTGAAAGAGTCATTCGAACCATGAAAAACATAATGTATCGTTACTTCATCAAGAACAGAACTTATCGTTATGTCGATGTTTTGCAAGATTTAGTCAACAGTTATAACCACAGACCCCATAGATCTTTGGGTGAGCATGCACCCTCGACTGTTAATAAGAAAAATGCAGATGAGGTAAGACTTATTACTTATTTAACCTCAAAGAAAAAGAATTCAAAACCGAAATCAAGCGAGTTGGAGAAACCAGAGGAATCGATGAGTAAAAAAAGGAATAAAAGGGTATTTAAATACAAAATAGGAGACGACGTACGTATATCACAGCTGAAACATTCCTTTCAAAGAGATTATCAGCAGAAATGGACAGAAGAGTATTTTAAAGTCTCCAAGCGATACCAAAGAGGTGGAATACCCGTGTATAAAATAAAAGATTTGGCCGATGATCCTATAGAGGGCACTTTTTATGAATCGGAACTGCAGAAAGTCGTGAAGTCGGGAGATATTCTCTATAGAGTCGAAAAGGTGCTGAGAAAGAGAAAACGCGGTAAAACCAAGGAGGTGTACGTGAAATGGGAGGGATGGCCTAATAAATTCAATTCTTGGATTTCGGAAAGTTCTCTTCAAGAAACCTAATAAATACAG